>BLSF01000088.1:0-131011 GCA_012862575.1 Parietichytrium sp. I65-24A
AATCAATATTTTAGTTATTAGGGAAAACTGCTTAAGACTGTTCACTTGCAATCTCATGAGAAGAGGAAAGCCAATGCTTCCGCACTTCTGAAACACTAGCAAGCGGTTCCCACATTTTTCAAAAGTGAATTGTACTTGAGTACTACATCTGCACAATCTGCACCCTGTAATTTTCTTTCACAAGTCAGTAAAAAAGTTATTGCTAACACTAATTAGTTGAAGAATGCTTTCCAACGAAGAGAACGAAGAGAACGAAGAGGAGGAGCCCGAGAGAAAGTTGGAGACGCTGGAGGAGAAGGACGTGGAGGCGGCAGCGGTGTGTTGGCCTGAAAGTTCTTGACACACCAGCAGGCAGTAACACCACCACCAGCAGCAGCAGCAGCAGCAGCAGCAGGATCGAGGGCCGGCAGTGATCTGGACGAGTTGGTGGAGGCGTTGGGAAAGAAGGATGAGGAGGACAGGTGTTTGGAGTTTGTTTTTTGCTGTCGTGGGACTGCGGGTGGGATTGCGGGAGGTGGCTGCGGTTGCGTTTGAAAAGTGCGAAGCTGGGTACACGGATGCGCTGGGGCTGGTTTGGGAAGGAGCATCGGAGTCGCTGAGGGAGGCGCTGAACGAGCTGACTTCAAAAGGGGATGATGCGTATGATGTGGACATAGTGGAGCTGCTGGGTTATGTGGACAAGGCCAGACCCGGACAGCCGGTCTCCAAGCAGTTGCAGAACGACAGGGCCAAGCTGGACTTGGACTTGGCCAAAAGGCTCCGATTGGTGCTGGCTTGGATCAAGCAAAACAAAATCAAGCTGAGCTGCGGAACCAAGTGGTGGGCAGACGAGGTACACGTCAATTGTGTGGTGCTGGACCAGTACTTTTACTTGAGTCCGGCGGACGCGAACAACAAGGACGCGAAGGAGCTCAAGCTGTGGGTTTGCCCAGAGGCTTTCACGATGATTGAACGGTTCCGGGCATTCTGCCCTTATGAAATTACGTCACTGGCGAGCGGAATGATTGGCGTTCTCGCAACTGCCAAGGTGTTTGGTGGACCTGGAGTTGATCCTTCTCTGGGGCGTCTTCAAGTGCTGCCGGCCTCTGCAGATCGTGGTACTGTTTCGGCCTTCGTTTCTGGTTGTCGCGACAGGGCAAAGAACAATCCAATAGAAACACGCAACGACCCAGCCAACATCCAAGCGTTCGTGTCGGTTCTGAAGAAAGGGCCATCTCCGGCCAAATCGAGGTGCAAGGTGTTTTCGCGACGCTCAAGCTCCACATCCGCACTGATTCAGGCAACTCGGGCAGCGCTGTATATTGGTCTGAGGGCACATACAGAAGGCAAGCTGCAACCTATCACGGTTGGAAACGCCAAGGACGAGGTGCACATCGGTCGATATATGAATCAGGATGTCATATACTTCCAGGGAACAGATGGCCCTCCCGATTTTGATGTTTGGAGTGACGAGGAAATCGAAAGGCTCTTCAGCAAAGTGACAGAGCATGTGGTTTTTCCTCCTGAAAAGATTCTCCTCAAGATTGTGTTATCATCAAAGGTGTGGGTCAAGTTTGTAAAGGCGATGTACATTGTTTTGTACCTTGCCATTAATCCGGCGGCCGGTGATTTCAGAGCGGAATGGTGGGGAAACTTCAAGTGCGGATTACTGGGAGAGTTTGGGTTTTTCTGTGACGACGAGATCGATGCGGCAGACAAGCTGGCGTCATACCTTGACCAAAGGAGCTCCAGCGTAAAAAATGCGATATGTTTCTCGCACTCGCGTGGCTCGTTCATTGCGTCGGCATTCGCAGCCAGGTACAAGCACTGCAAATTTGTCCTGTTCATTGCTGATGCAGGCTATGCATTTCAGAGCCTCAAGACACTCTTCAATCCCAGCTGCAACGCGATCACAGCCTCTGTGCTTAACGTTCGAGATGTCATTTCATTCTTGTATTTCAGGCAACTCCTCAACTCACAATTTACCAACGGCCAGTCCCCACCAGTTTACGACGCCCAGCACATTTTCTTGGAAACGAAGGTGGCAGACCCCCTCGGCCATCTGCTCGAAACTTACAAGGACATCCTCCTTGGCAAGAGCAGGAGCGCTCGTGAGGAAGACGCGTGGCTTCATGGTGTGCCAACGTCTCAAGAAGGCCTAGAAGCGGCCTTAACTGGATATCAAAGAGCCGAAACTCCAAGGGGCTGCTGAAGACATTTTCCCATTCAGACTACTCTATCCATCTACATTGCACTTTTCGCACGACTTACACCCGCCACACAATGCACACTGACGCTTGGAACATCCACAACCTTGTTTGGATGGGACCGGCGGAGTTGGATCCTTACTGCGAGGGTTGAATGGGCCTGGGTCCTCGAACTTTGGCTTTTGAATACACACGCAGTCTTGCATTCCAGAGCGGTGGACCGAGCACAGCGGTTCCTCCGTGTCCGCGCAGTTCGTGCAAGATACATCGCGAGTTGAGCTGCCGAACAGCAAACTTTGCCCGGCTTTACAGCGAACTGACGAATACGACGTGCACGACGCGGAGTTGACCATTCCGGAGAATGTCCCCAATGGGCACCGGGTGCACTCACGATCGACTTCTAGCTCTGGAGGAGTTGCAACGAATGTCCCGGGAGGGCAGTTAGTCACCGGTATGCAGATGCGACCGTTGGCATCGTCACCTGCAGGTGCTGGTAGGTCGCGGCAGTACTCGTTCTCTGCGCATGGCGCCGACTCACATGCATTGATGTCCTGTGTGCACTTGTCGGGCGGCCCGTAGCCAGCCTTACACGCACACTGTGGCGTCCCGGTGACGTCCGTGCACTCGGCGAACAGTAGACCTTTGGCCACGCAGTTGCACACATTCTCCGCGTCCACTTTGGCGAAAAACATTGTCTCGCCGTCCTGGCTGTTGGTTGTTTCCAGACTGTTGGAATCCTCCTTCTTTTTCAAGCATTGAACTCCGTCCCAAGCGCTCATGCTGGATCGTGAGACCGGCACGCACAGTCGTCCGCCAACCGTAGCCACAGGCAGGCCGTCGTCTTGCTCGCTGAAGAATCTTGCCGCGACTTCGACTTGCAGGCCAAGTCGCAGCGCACTAGGCCACGTAGCGAGAAACGACCCGTCCCAAAAGAACGTCTGCGCCTCGGATGATGAGTCGCAGTTTGCCACGACAGCAAACCGGGCCTCGTCTACCTGGAGACACATGCGCACTGCTCCTGGGTCGTTCACCTCGACAGAAAACGTTACCCACATACTCTGCTCGGTAGCAGAGTCGTCGGCGTCACATTGGCGAACGTCGACGCCGTTGGTCTCGGACACCAAAGAGAGGCAGAGCGGCGCGCCAAGCTCTGGGGCGCGAGAAAGGACGATTCGAGGGGTCACGAACTCAGCTTGGTCCCAAAACTCCCAGAACTGACCTGTTCGTGGCCCAAACGTGGTCTCCGGAACCGCTGGTTCCTCAAGCCGAGCGGTGCCAGACCACGTCGTGACGGAGGTGGTGTTGTCGATCGCCTGGAGTGACGACGAGATGGCCGCCTCGAGGCACATCTCAGCTTTTGGATTGCAGATTTGGCCAGATGGCCGAATGTCCCACAGCTGGGCCTCCTCCTCGTTGCAAGCACGAAACTCGACAGACATCCGCGCGTTGAGCACTGCCTGCAGGCAACGGGTCGACGAGCCAGCCTTGATGCGAATGCGAGCGAGACCATCTCTGGTCGTGCTGAGAAGCGGGCTCCGTGGACTCTGGTGCCCGACGCATCTGCCGTTGGTGCCGCAAATAGCTTTGCATCCCCGAAATGCCAAACCCCACGACCTAGGAGCGCAGCGAAAACCAGTAGGGATGTCTCGCACTCCGAACCACATGCAATCGCCATCCGCATCGCGCATGTCATCTGGAGATGCGCAAGCTCGCATGTCGCTGTTCACGAGGACGCCTTCGCTGAAGAGGAGCACGCTCGAGGTGCTAATGTGCACGCCCCATGTTTGGACGATCTCCTTGGAAAAGGATCGAAAGTCCATCACAGCAAGCTGCTCGCGACCGGGCGTGCAACCTTGGAGAATGCACTCATCAGTCGTCTGAATTTCGGACAGCAATGCCATTGCAGCTCGGGTCCTTCCCGCGTTGTCGCCAGAGTCAACCCAGCGAGTTGGGTCAAATCGGGTCCACTCGACGCTTGCCCCCGTTCGCGGCTCGTCCAAGTACTCCTCCATGACATCAATATGGCCGAGCAGGGCAGTCGGTTTACCAACGAACGCCAGTACAAGCACCGTGTCCACGTCTGGCGAGGTGATAAGAGCTTGCAGGTCTGCAAAGTCCTTGACGTTGGTGTATGGCTTGCGGGCTAGGTTGTGAGTCCTCTGTAGAAATCGATCGCTCCGTTGCTTGGTCAGAGAAATGAGCTTGTCCAGGTGGCGAACGAGCCGCTTCCGCGTTTGCACTGCTGCGTCTGCCTCATCAAGCCACCGCCGCAGAGACAAGCCTTGGAATGGGGAGAATTCAATCCTTTCCACCACACCGAGAAGCTCGCGCTGGGTTGCGAGGCTGGAGCGCATGGACGGCAGCAAACGCGCAAGGTCTTTTTGGAGGTCCAGCATGAACAAGGAGACGAAATACCCGAATCGCGAGGCCCACATGGAGGTCTTGGGGAGGCCTTCGAGCTGCGCATCCAGCTCAATACGATCGGAATCCATCTTGGCCACTCGGAGTGCGCCTATCACGTTGGAGATGTGCTTCACGGCCCCAACCGTCATTTCGCGCAGCAAAGTGCCGAACTTGTTGTCTCGCCACATGCCAATTGGCGTCAGCTGTACTCGCATCGGTACACCTCCGATGCCGTTGTTCAGGCGTTGTACGTCACCATGCATGATTTTGGTTGCCTTAATCGCCGCGTCGAGCGTGACAGGCACGCTTTGCATGGGGACGTCCGTGTACGCTCTGACTTGAAGCGTGGCCATGGCCTCAAGGTCCTCCTCCTTCACGGTGATATTTCCTTCGCCCGCAATGTTCAACGACGGCATCGTCTGGACGCTAATGTAAAGTCGTCCGTAGAGGTCGTTCTTCTCCACCTCTGATTCGAATGTCCGAGAAAACTCAAGCATCGACCGTGCACCAAAGTCCACGCGAGTCACCACGTGTGTTGCGCTCGTCGCGTAGAACCTGTTCAGCGGGACCAGCTCTCGCAGTAGCGACTCCTTTACGTACAGCGACTTGGTCCTGCGCAGCGAGTTCATCACAAACGTTGCCGTCCTCGCAAAGTCATGATCATCATTCAGATACTTGGCCGCGCCTTCCACCTTGACCTTGCCCGCCGCGAACGACATCTCAATTGTCGCGCTCAAATCAAGCAAATCCCTCTTCTCCTTCTCCGAGTTCACCGCAACGATCTTGGTCTCCTCGAACGAGATATCAGTCTGTCCTGTGTTCGCATCCAGCAAATCCTGTCCCCAGAACGTCCCGCTGAAAAGATGATCATTCTCCAGATCATACACGCTCCCCAGCCAGAACCCCGGTCGCCCCACCACGTCCAGCTCCACCACACCCTCCTGCTTTCCTTGCACCACTGCCCCAAGCAAACAAACCATCCAAATAACGCAAACCGCCGACCACTTCCTAACAACCATCCTCTTCGTCCTGCTTCCCAAGGACTGCACCTGCACCAACTCGTCCAAACCACTGCCAACTCTCCAAGCCCTCGCCGCCTCCTTGTCCTCCATGTTCTCCACTGCAATCTCCGGCCAGCCGTCTCCCACTTCTTCTTCCCTTCCTCCCCCTATGATTCTCATCCTTTTGGAGTCGAAAAAAGGATTTGGACGATCCTTGTCGAAAGCGCTTTACTTCTGTCGAGCCTCGTTTCACTGTCGAGCCGCCCTGCTTGAAGGGGTATTTTCTTTTCTTTTTTCTTTTTTTCTACATCTAAAAAAAAAGAGACCACACACGCACACGCTAATCCCCCAGCTAAGTCTTGTTTGGACACACCACCTCCTACTGACGATGAAATGTAAGCTACCGGTACTTAAATGCAAATAGTAAAATATGTTTTCTTACCAGACCTTGCGTTTCCCTTCAGATTAAGCCTATATGTTTGGACTGGCGAAGCATACTTGACAAAACTACTAACCAGCCGAGGTCCAAAGAGCGCACTGAAGGCTTGTGACGTGGACTACGAGGTACTATAGTTCTCCGTATGCATCGTAATAAGTATACATGTGGACACTTACTTCAAGTGTCTTACAATCTCACCCAGTCTCACCCAGTCTCACCAGCGAGTTTGCGAATGGTCTCACGTGCCTTGTGACAAGTTGTTGGACAATCTGTTGGACAATCGCAGCCTCATCAGGCTTCCCTTGGAGAGGGGACAAACAAACGGGGAAAGGAAGAGAGGAGGAGGAGGAGGGGGAGGAGGAGGAGGATGTGGTGCAACTGGGTGGTGGTGGTGGTGGTTTTGGTGGTTGGATGGGGTGTGGAGGGCAGGGAGACGTGCGGAGAAGGGTCGAGCGTGAGCGATGCGAAGCAGTGTGGGAGCATATCCATGACAGAAGCAGTGCTGGGAAGGGCCGGGTTCAGGCTTGGAGCGCTGTATGATATGTCCAAGGGAAAGGTTCTGAGTGGGGCATTCTGGCCAGAGGATGTGCTGGAGAGGTTCACGGTGTGCCATGATTATACGTTCGAGGATACGAGGGTGCTGTTGGAGAGGAATGCGAGAGACAGGCTGAGCTTGTTTGACCTTGGCGCGAGCATCAAGGCGTCGTTCTTGAGTGGACTGCTCGACGTGACAGGGTCGGCGAAGTACATGTCGATGGGCAAGAAGAATCGACAGACGATGCGGCTTGCATTCTCCACGCAACGGCACACCAAGTTTTGCAGCATCAAGGAAGAGCTCATGTCCAAGTTGTACCCAACGAACAGGCACTACGAGGACGAGTCAGCAACGCACGTGGTGACTGGATTGTTGTTCGGAGCTCGATCCATCCTCACGATCGAAAAGGAATTGAGCTCGGGGGAAGACATCCGACATGTGGCTGGAAATATCGCTATTACAATGAAAAAGGCAGGCGGCTTCTCGGGCACGGGATCTGCTTCCCTCCAACTGAATGAAACAGATCGTGAGAGATTCAGTTCGACTACGATGACGGTTCTGTCGGACGTCCCGGTGGAAATTGACGAGAGCCTGTTTTCTCGAGACGAGTCCACCGACTTCACGTCCCCTTCCGAGCACCTCTTCTTGAGTGCCATCGCAACTTTCCAAGGCGTCGCAACGGCGCTCAGTGGAGACTATATTGGAGTGCCGATCACAGCAACTTTGACGCCAATCAGCCTCTGGCGCGACGACCCGTCGGCACGACTGATTCGGGACATCTCGGAAAACGCCCTGGAACTGATTTTGGAGTTTGTTTTGAGCGTGAATGAGGCCACGAGCCGCGCCGTCGATACTGCAGCTCGGGCAAAGTCGGCAGGGCTTGGGAATTTGACCGTGGTAGCAGAAAACTTTGGCCTTGCTTGCCAACAGTTCAAGTCGCAGTTCCAATCTCGCCTAGCCAAGATCATCCCAATGCTGCGCAGTGTCAGCGACAACGACGACGACACTTTGCTCGTGACGTTCGTCAGAGACATTATGGCATCACCGTTTAACCCTGACGCTCTCGACGCATGGCTTGACGACGCCGATAAGGACATTGCCATGCAAAATCGCGTCGTTGAGTCGGTCAATCAGCATGTCGCCGACGCCTGCCGGAAAAACAACGTGCCTGTGAGGAGCGTCGAGTTGATCCGCGAATTTGGTGCGCTGCAATCTCTGCTGACGGACCCAACCATCGAATCTGTCGTTCTACTTGCGGTCGTGACCAAGCCGAGCGGGCTGGGCAGGCACATTCAAAGCATGAACGCGTTCCTCTCGGAGAAAGCCACCGCGTCCGGTTATCCCTCGTATTTCGAGCCTGGGCTCTGGATCCAGTCGCCGTTCAACGCCAAAGAGACTCGCGGCAGCATCCAGCTCTTAGGGAAGGTCGCCGCGGCGCAGGTGCGCTGCGAGCTTCCATTTTGCCAATCTCAGGCACTGGCCATGATCGACGTGACTTCGTTTGATGCCGAGTTGCGAGCGCTTGGAATCGACATCACGGAAACGCGGCTCGTGCTCTTCACGCAAGGTAGGATGGTCAACGCTCGCGTCAAAGCCTGCGCGTCGCCGGAAGATCCGCGCACGATCACTGGCGCATGCCTGTGGGCTCCTGGAGAGATTCGTGACGGCTATGCGTGCTCGACGTGGACAGAACTAGCACGGAGCGGCTGCAAAGGCGTTTGCGGGCTTGACGGACGCTGCCAGTCCAAGCGGTGTTCAAGGTTTGCGCCAGGCCAGAACCCAGGAGCGTCGTACAATGACTGGTTCACCTTTCGCATGGACGAAAGTCATCCGTTGACTTCGACTCTTCCCAACGTCAAATCGCTCTGCCTGCGATACATTCCGTCTAGTGACGCACAAGTTGCGCTTGGGCGCTGCTTCAAGGTGTCTGACCAATCAGAGGAGCGGCTCGCAGAGCTGAGCAAGTGGGTGTGGGTGGGCTCCACAATCCGACCGCTCTTGCACAGTGGACCGGAGCGCTCCCCTGTTGAAGGCGGCGACGGCCGCCTGCCTGTGTTCAGCCCACTCTGTCTCGAGGGTGTCCGCACGATTTCCGAAAGCACAGTGCGATACCGCCTTGGAGTGCTGCCGTGCAATCCAGCGAGCAAGTTCCAGGCTTTTCGCGTCCTGGACACTTACGCGTCGCCGCACGTGGCTCTGGTCCATAACCTGGACATGTGTCTGCACGTCGACGACACTGGCCTCCTCACGATTGCGCAGTGCACAGAGGACGTCAGACAGACTCTGTTCGAGGTATTCGCATTGACGCTGGAGAAGTTCTCAAAAACTCAGTCTGTTTGCCTTGCGCGAGGTCAAGTAGACGACGATTCGATCGTGCTTGAGACTGCCGCATGCTACAACGAGAAGGGCCAGTTCTACTTTGACCAAGGGCGCATCAAGTCTTGGGACTCGTCCAACACCGACAAGAACCGCGCTCTGACTCTCAACTCCTCAACGCAGGCCGTTACCTTAGCGGCAGAGTCGCGCGACCGATTCGAGTTCGTGGAGCACCGAATTCATCTGAAGGGTTCAAAGTTCTTGTACGGGGAGGAGAAGTGCCTGCAGATCGTGCTGGGGACTCTCATCGTGGGAAATTGCGAGTCGCCCCAAAACGCTCCTCTCCCGCAGGAATCAGACCAAGCCTTTCGCCAATGCGACCGGGAATGCACCATCACAACGTGCTCACAAGACCTGTACCCGAACACGGACTGCTCGCTGGTAAATCGCGTGACCACCGAATGCGTGTGCAAGCCTGGCTGGCAAGCCAACACATCTGACTCGGAAGCACGTGGGTGCGAAATCGACATCGATGCATGCCTCAAGAGCCCTTGCAGGCAGGGCGAAGTGTGCCTCGATTTACCCCCTCCGGCCGGCGACACGGAAACCGGGCGGATTTGCCACCCTCTTGAGCCGTGCCCCAAGGGAAAGTTTTTGGCTGGGACAAGGAACGGGCGTTCGGACTGCAAGCCTTGTCCAGAGGGCCAGTTCCAGGACCAGCACGACTTTTACGAGTCCTCATGCCACCCGCACGTCATCACCAAGTGCCCAGCCGGCGAGACGCTCGTCGTTCAGCCTTCCGCAACTACCGATGGCATCTGCCTTGAAGCGTGCGTGCAGAATGAGCACTACGTGTGCGAGCCTGGTACCTGGACTTGCGAGTGCCGCGACATGAGCATCCCCAGCCGAGCCAATGGCACTGCGCTCAGTCCTAATAGTACAATCTCCGACCTGATGATTCCCCAAGCAGAGCAAGTCTGTGAGGCGGACAATTCCACCATCGACGAGCAGTTCCACTATCACCACCACTACCACCACGGGGACACACCGCAAACCTAAGTTCATTCCAATCGTTGGAAATCACAAAATCACATTTCCTCATCACTCTTTGCAGCGCCAGAATCCGCGAACTTTCGGACTCGGATTTGGGGTAATTCCAGTTGCTGTTGTGCTTGAGGCTCTGAAGATTTGCGGCGAGGCGCACGCTTCGTGGTCCTGACTCTGTGCTTGGCAGGAGGGTAGGTTTGACACCCTCATCGTAGCTGCCTGTTTGTCCGACTTTGGCAGAACAGGTGGCAGCACTTCTTTTTCTTGGCATTCCTGCTTGTATGCTTGTTCGTCTGGATGTTGACCTCGGTTTTCGGGTTGCTCAGGATTCAACAAGCCTTGCGTTTGCCGTGACTCTTCTGTGGCAGTTAGCTGCCGGCCCAGGCTCTTCCGCTTAGTGCATGCGAAGACGAGCCCCACAATACTCATCAAGATGATTGTTGTGATTGCAACGCCGTGCCAAGCACGAAACTGGGCACTCATCTAGCCCAGGTCTAAGCAGTCACCATCCTCAAAGGAAGAGTTGGGGATACACGCCAAGCAATCTCCGTTGGTTCCAACCGTTTCACATCGCGCACTGCATGAGCAAATACCTTGCGTACAATACCCACTGGTGCACTCCGCACTTGCGTTGCAGCTGGAACCATTGTCCCTTCGTGGTTCGCACCCGTTACAAAACAGTACAAGCAAGCTGTCTCTCCGTTTTACCGCAGCAGGTTGCTCTCACAACGTGTAACGGCAACGATGCATTGCAGCATCTTGTGTTTCGAGACAGGTTTTACTCGGGAAGCCTGGCGTGTGACGAGTGTCCATGGCTGTCTGTTAACAAGGTCCAAGAGTCCTTGAAAATTCGAAATACCAAGGTGCCACGTGTGATCAGGAGATTGATGCTTGCGCGGACATCGACGCGTGCGACTGGGAGATGCAGTACTGTGTGGACCTGCCACCCCCAAAAGGTGCCGGCGCCTTGGGACGAGTGTGCAAGGCGCTGACCCAATGCCGCCCAGGGGAATTCCAAAGTGTGGCTCCGAGCAGAACTTCGGATCGATCATGCAGCCCATGCCCCGACGGAACTTACCAGGACGAGTATATGTTCAGTGGCTCCTCTTGCAAGCAACATGGCACGACTTCCTGCGGCTCGTGGGGGACTCTGTTGCTAGAACCAACTCCCACATGAGACGGCGAGTGCCTTCGAAACTGTTCTCCCGGTGACACGCAACTCTGCAGCAAGATGGGCTGTGAATGTGTTCTCTAGGCATTTGCCCTGGACCGCGAACAGGCCCGACCCAGGAACGTAACCGTCGCAGCAACACCTCAAAGCCGTGCTCCCCTGCAGGAAATCCTCAACATGACCGATCTTGTCCAAAATCATCAGCAAAAGCAACCGACCTGCTCGGAAGAGGAACCACAGCCAAGAGTCTTTCACCTCCATTATTCTATTCAAACAGGACAATATGAACAATAACTTATCTTGTATACCTGACTCATAACCTCTCATGACGAGCATAGACCGCTGAACTAACTCCGGACGATCTCACATCCTATCTCTCACCCTCTTTATTTATACTCATTTTTTACAGACTTCAAGAACAAACAAAAAACAACCACAGTAAAATAGTGTATGGACAACCAACCCTCAGCGCTGAGAAAGCTGATACAATATCTCGACTTGAATTGCTATCAATCAGGTTTCCACAAGTGTCTGCTTGGTGTCCTCAAGACCGCCCTCCTCTGGTTTCTCTGGTTGTTTGGGCAACGGTGGATTGCGTGGCCTGTGCTTTCTTTTCCACACGAACACGGCGGCGGCAACGACAGCGACCAAGATCAGGGGAGTACTGACGCCAATTACCACGTCGCTGTTCCCTTTGCTCGGAGTTTCGGTCGGCGAAGATGTTGGGGAGGGCGTGTCAGACTGCACGGATGGCAACTGAGTGGGACCCGCGCTCGGCGATTTGCTGGATTCGTCGTCAGGCACCTCGTTTGGCGCAGCCGTCGGGACGTTGGTTGGTGTCACCGTGAACGACATCGTTGGAACCATTGACATGGTTGGAGCGTCTGTCGGCCAGCTGTCCTGATCCACAAATGAGAACTTGCCACTTGCGGCAGCGTCGCGAAGTTTCGGCGGAATGAAAACCTGTTGCTGTTGAGCGATCGCCAGGAAAGTGAGACGTGGAGCTGTTGCCAAGGACTCTGGAACCGAGTCAAGCAAGTTGTTTGCAACGTCAAGTTTCTCCAGCATGGGAAGCTTCCCGAACCAATCCGGCAATTCTCCCGTCAGTCCCACGCTGTTGGCCACGAACACTCTCACGTTGGCGCTTTCGATGCGTTCATCAGTCGCAAGNACACGTACTCCAACAAAGTCAGCGCAGTGTTCTTCTCCAACGCGCGACCGATCGCTGATGCTCCTCCATGGTCAATATCGTTGTACTTAAGACTATTTCATTCCGGCACGACATGAAGTCGTTAGCCACCAAGTCCGAACACGTTCAGTAACGAAACATTTTCACCAAGCCGGTGTCATGGCCACACGTACTAGCTCAGTTGCCCGAGCAGCACCCACCCCATGCACGACTTACCCTAACTGTCGAAGCGTTTTGTTTCCATTGAGCGCCATGGCCACCCTGATCGCTCCATCTCGCCCCATTCCATTTCTAACAAACCTGCGCGTGAAAGGAACGGCACCGTCAGAAAACCAACTCGGCCGGCTCTTCCACTCAGCTGACGCCACCTCACTTACATCACGCCCCCCTCTCGGTCGAGAGCGTTTAGTCCTTCGCCCAACGAGCTCACAAGCCAGAACCTCGACTTGACGCCACAAGTATACCGGTTTTGGTGCCTTCCCATCTTTCTCCGTTGTGTCAGCCTCCAGAACGCTTCGATCGCAAACAACGACACCTATGACCTCCACGGCCTCCACTGTGCGAACTGCTGTGTGCCCGCTGTGTCCGTGTGTTCTTTACGGTGTGCGTGCCGTCTTTTTCAACTTTTCAAAACAAATTATCAATCAAGAAGAACAGCAACGAACAAGTCATATCGCGTCACTGCTGGCGCAATATGCTCTGCTCTGTGGGCCCTGAGATTTGTGCATTCTCTGATAGACTCTGCCGAGCTTTTTCTCTTCTTTGAGTGAAGCTTGTAGAATGTGGCGTGTGGTCTCATCCGCGGCTCAACCATACAATCTTGTGTGTCGTCGCGCATGAAGGTGGCGCATTGCTGTGTATCCTGTGGAAATCCCAGGTACTCTCAAAACGAGCCAGTACTATTTCACGCGCGTTCAACCTTAAGACCAAAATCGAAAAAGAAGGAGAAGAGAAAGCCGAATGGCTCGAATGGCTGTCGGAAGCCAGCAGTGAGCCGGACTTCTGACATTCACTCATGACGCCACTCGCCTCGCCACTCGCTTGCTGGAACTCAGCCTCACTCACTCACACCGACGATCCACTGTTCATTAACGGCCAGCCAGCTCCACTTGTACATTCACGCACCTTTTAAGGCGGCGGCCACCTCCAACCGTAACCACAACCTTTTAAAACGCCGAGCGATAGGGAGTGCTATGTAGTGGCGACTGTGGCACTCAGCTGTCTCGAGGCAGGGTTGCCCCAGCCCAGGCGACACGACAGTGTGCAGCTGTAATTCCTGCCATAAGTAGTTAGTGAGGTGCTTCAGTCTTCGAAGTGATCAACTGTACATTTCTAACTCCGCTCTTTTTCTTGGGCTGGGCAACCCTGCCTCGAGACAGCTGAGTGCCATGGCTGCCGCTAGATAAACTGTACACAGATTTGGCACAGAGCGCTTTGAAGGTAGGTATAACGTCAGCTTGGAATAATAAAAGAGAAGGTATGTATTGTATGTATTGCCCAATTAGAGATCATCTGAGCACATGATTCCTGGCATTGATCTCATGCGCGTTCATGCCAATTTGTTTGGTGGCTGGCATTTGCAGGCGCACGTTCGCAATCTCATAAATAGGAGCCTTCTACCTTGAATGCTAGGGAGGGAAACCCCAGGTTGGGTGTGTGCCACTAGAAAGGGCATAATCGGTGGCGCTGATAGGGATAGAATTAGGTCAGGTTAGGTTAAGTAACCGGAAAAGTGAGCATTACATCCAGCGCCAGCCCGTCAAACCTTTCCAACTAAATGAATGGCCCCATTTTTTCGACAGTACCAGGCCAAGCCAGATTCTTCGCTGCAGCGCCAATGAAAGAGCCAAAGAGCTGCAGTGGTGGGTCTTTGATCGAGTCATGTGCATCAGACTCGAACAGCAGGCAGTCCCGAAACGTGAAAAGCTCAAGGAGAGACGCAAATCAAAACAAACTCACAGTCGAAATCAAATCAGAATGCGGGCAGCAGTGCTTGGTGCGTGTTTGATGTCGGCGGCGAATGCGCTGACTATCAAGGGGTCCCTCACAACTTTTTACGGAGAGGTAAATTGCACTGTTGAAGAGGAGAGAACCGATCTAATTCTCGCCGACATGTTCGACATTTGCAAGACTTCTCCTGCTCATGTAGGGCCATATGCTAACACTATCGTGGATGGTGTTTTATCGTGGATTGTATATGAGGACAATAATTGCACTGTCAGTAAGTATAGCTATGCGGTTGAGGATGCACCCTTGGATCCAATCTGTGTCTTGGATAGCAGTTATCCTAGAAGCACCAAGACTTCAGTTGGAGAGATGGATGTCAGCAAGGCGGTGTTGACAGTGAGGAGTAGAAGTGAAGGTGAATCATGCGAAAATGGTTTTCTCCATGGTTCGAAGCACGATGTGGGAGCTCTCTGGGCAACGTTAACAACGTTCCCAGGACCGGGATGCTACTCCCTTACATATGCTATGACCGATTTGAAAGTGAAGGTCAGTGAAGACGGAAACATGACCCTCCACAACAATTATTATTGTGAGGGCGAAGCAGTCAGATATCTATGTGGCTTTTTTGGTGATGAATATTTGACAAAGGTGTATATTGCGTCCGATCTGACACTCGAAACCAAGCCTGCTTTCATACCTGCACCAACAGCGCAACCAACAGCACAACCAACAATCGCCTCGAATTCCACAGCGCCCACCACCTCGAATTCCACAGCGCCCACCACCTCGAATTCCACAGCGCCCACCACTGCACCTTCGACGGCTCAGCCAACCACAGAAGCAGCAATCGGCAAAAGCAATGCTGGGCGCCTCTTCGCCGGATCTGCAATGCTCTCTGTCGTCTTGTCCTTTTTGCTAGCTTAGAGTTTCGGCAATCAAGTTGGAAGCAAAGTAGAAAGCAAAGAAATCTATTCTGTTGAACAACACAACTTTGCTGTTCAGAAGAAAGTCTCCTAGGAACCAGTGATGACTAAGAACTGGCTGGGGTTGGGCACTCCGGTCGCGAAAATGCGGGCTCAGGATGGCTCAGGTCAAGGTCGTGATGAAGATTGATCTCCGCAAGATGTCCAAGGACCTCAGAATCGATGCTACTATTTTCCCTAAACAAAAGCTCACCTAACCTAACAAACTTGTGAGTTTTTGGAACCGGTTGTACTACCAATACTCGCCGACAACAGGAGACCTGACTCAGACTAATGCTTCGGAGACATGTGAGACAGAGGCATGAGGCATGAGACATGACTCGGAGACATGCAGGTGAGATATGAGACAGGAGACAGGAGACATGAGACGTGAGACATGAGACGCTGGAGTCCTCCGTCTTTACTTTTAACGAGGAGTAAGGAGCAAGGGGCAAGCGGAGGAGTGACGAGGCAGGTGCCGATATCAAGCGCAAACGCACAAGCAAAAACGCAACAAGTCGGGAGTGGGAATCAGAAGGTGGGCGTGCGACTGGGAACTGGGAACTCGTAGGCGGATGTGTCTCCTGCAGCGCGTCGGCGGAGCGAAAAGGGCCGCAGCGACCAAGGCGACGAAGGCGTGGTCTGTGTCTTTGCGAGAGTATTCGCGCTACTCGCGATGGGCGGGTGCAGGAAGCGAGTGCGGGCTGGCCGGCACCATGAGAGAGGTGTCAATATGTGTGATGCAGCGGAGGTTTGTCTGTCGCGTTGGCGTGCTCGCGGGGCGGCGGGGTGTGGCCCCGGGAGGGATGCAGCTCGGAACGAGGCCGTATAGTATTGCAGACCGCGGAGCGAGCAAAGGGGATGAAGGCGTGTTGGAAGATTCGGACTCTCGCCTGGTGAAGGATTCTGCACAAGTAAAGAGGGACATCAAGGGCGTGAGGGAAAAGATCAAGCTAGTCGAGGAAGAAATCGCTGAGGTGGGAAGATCCATCGCTGCTGTCGGAGAAGAGAGGTCTGCGCTAGCGAAGCGCACGTGGAAAAGCTTGAACGAGGACGAGAAGGCCGAGTACGGAAACGACCCTGGTTAGGCAACAGCGGGGCGAATGGTTTCCATGTTGCTATGTTATTAAGCATTGTGGCTCTGGCTTCACAGCCTTTAACGGCGCTGCTACAGGGCCTGCAGTGCCTCGAATCTAAGATGAACGTGTGCTACTGACCTCTGAGATTCGGCGCTTGCACAGGCACTCTTGAAGCAGCTTGAGCACTCTGCAATATTCGCTGAAGGACTCGTCTGCGTCATTGATTTTGCGGCGGTAGCTCTGGTGGAGGCTGGAAAGTGGATTAGGCCTAAGGGATTTCAGTCGCTTCCAACAGAAGAGAAATAATGTTTTAGGTTAGGTTATGAAGGCAGGAACACGCCAAGAGTGTGTTTTTGAAGACTTTAAGGCGAAGGAATTGCCCTTGGAGCAGAGACACAGGAGTGGCGGGATTGAGTGTTGTCTGTGCTCCACCCAATGGGCAACGGGTTGGCGGGTTTTCCTGTTCCGCGGGCAACGGTGACGGCGGGCATTGTCTTTGCTGTTACGTTACAGTCATTCCGGCACTGTCGTCACAGCCTAACCCGGCGTTGCTATTCCCGACGGCGCCTGCCTGCGCGGGACCAAGCGTTGCAGCGCCTTTCATGTAAGAGGAGCGAGTGCTACTGCTTTTTACTCTTGCTTCCAGGGCATGCGGCTTTGGAGTCCTGTGTGCCGCTGCAGAGAGTTTACTTAATGAGTTCGATATCGTCCGCCAGCTTCGGGGTGAAGCAGTCGGTTGACTGTGTGTTGAAACGTGCGCTGTCTCACCTCTAAAGCGAGAGAGCAGAAGGAGATCAGAAGACTCTGAAAGCCTTGGCGAGCAATCATTCTACAGCATGCAACAAAAGGTCATTTCTTTCCTCCAGCTTGCTTGCAAGGTATGGGTCTTGAGGCACGCTTGCACAAGTACGCTCGCAGGAACTTGAGCATTCTGCAATGTTCAACGAGGGGGCTCAACTCTGTCAGCGTCTTATGGAGGCGACTCTGTTGGAGGTTGGAAGAGGAGTGAGTTTTGTAGAAGGAGACCGGCTTTGCTATTTCGGAGATAGATGGCTGCTCAAGGTTCTCGATGTGTTTATCATCTGCTCAGGTTGGAGGAGGTAATTACTTTCCGGCATTTAGCGAGTTCAGTTGCTTCAGATCAGGCTTTTTCTGTTACTAACCCGAGAGCACGCTGGACTTGCTGCTTTGATCTCCTGCTCGTGAAGCATCTGCTGCTGGTTAAATTAATTTACGGCATGACCTGTCCTGGCGCCACGATTTCGCACTCGTCCTCACACGGCGCTTGTGCAGGAACAAGGGTTGCAGTTCCTCGGAGCTCAAGAGAACGTGTGTCATTGTCTCTGGTTCTTGCTCCAGTGTTTTTGGGAAAGGGTGTTTCAAGTTCTGTGCGCGGCTGCGGGAGAATTACTCGGCGGGGCCATCTCGCAGCAACAGCAAAAGGAGGTCAAGAGTCTTTGAGCGGTCGATATCATTTGGCAGCACTACTTCACAGCCTGTGAACGATGGCCGCATCATCCTCTCTTATAAGCTTGCATATTATGAATCTGAAGGAGGTGTGTCGCAACGTTGTAGCTGTCGCGGCGCTTGCACAAGGGCGTTCTTAGCTGGTTGATCATTCTGCACGATACGATGAGGAACTTGATTTTGTCAGTTTTTTGCGGCGGTGGCTCTGCTGGAGGCTGGAGAAGTGAGTCTGACCTAAGGAATTTCAGTTGCTTGCGATAGCGTAAAGGTAACGTGCTTCACGCGACCGATTGCCGATGCTGCATTTACGTCAATGCCCACGTGCGAGAGACTATACGCGGAAAATCACAGTGGACAATTGATGAGCAAGAAGGCGAGTCGGATAATGTATCCCTATTGCAATCAAGGTTCTTAAAAAGTCAAGGAAGAACTTACGTGAAAGCTCTCAAGGAGCGATTCTCCTGAAGTCCGCTTGCAAGTGTGATTGGGTCAAACTTATCTCCACGAATACTGTCAGAGAGAGGATAAGTTTGTCAGACGGTTGCTACAAAACCCATTCCGAGCCTCCTTTCGTCAGTTTCAAGACTCACACTAAGCATCGAAGTGTCCTGCTCCCTGCAACATGGAAGACGAGTTTTCTCGTGACGTGAGATTCTTCCGGCCAAGCAAACCTAGGTTCAGAGGCGGCACAAATTGTCAGAGTCGCGTCTACTCCACAGCTGACACGTGCAAACAAATCTTACTCTACCGCCTCCGCGCCACAATCAATCGCCCAACACGCTCTCTCGAGGGTTTCCACTTTGTACGGCGCAAGACCACTGACGGCACTGCGCTCTTGCTCCATCCTTCGTATCCAACACCAAACTGCAACCAGCGCCACGCAACCCGAGCTAAAGAAATGTTAGTACTGATATAAAAAAAATGCATTTTCTCTACGGTGTTGATGGTGCTTTCACGCAGACCAAGTATTTCGGCAAGAGCCTTGCCGCCTGGATTGGAAGATAACGGTGTTTGTCTTGGAGAAGGTGGACAGTCTTGAAACCTTTTCAATCATGCGGCCTCGGAGACTGTTCTGTCCAGACGCTTTTCGCATTCGAAAGACGCGTTCAGTAGCGGAGCTGTTGGAACTGGCAACGTATGGTGTTGTATCTGGTGGCTCTGTGGAAGGTGTACTTGGGTGCCCAGACGCTGCATGAAGCTTCGACGGATATGACGATACCGACCGACGATAGGCGTGACAAGGTTTGGTCAAATCCCCCCTACAACTAGATCCCCGACCTGACGATACTCAAAGTCACAGCTTCGACGGCAAAGACGATAATTGAAGTTCCAAGGAAATGGAGGAAACCTGCCTCAAGAGAGCAAGGAAAGAAGGGAAACTTTCTTGATTCCGTTAAGACCTACGTGTACTACCGGTTCTCGAGTACTCATCTGGCGGACCAATTCGGAACTCTGTGATGTTATCTACCGTTAGTAGAAAAAATCTGTCGTAAAATGGAACCATTTTCACGTGTTTTTTTCATCTGAAAACAAGATGGGTTCCGACAATCTATTCTTCCTCTTCCTCTTCTTCTTCTTCTTCTTTTTCATAGTAGAAAGGATCGCGCAACTCTGGCCTCGTGTACTCACTCCTCTTCCTCAACTGCTCCCTGACGATGAAGCGCGGATAGCTTTCAGCAAATTGATCATCTTCGGAATCGCGGCTTTCGATCTGTTTGACTAAATATGCGTTGAAAGTTTTGAGGTCGTCGATCGAAAGACTTTTGAGCGACTCGAGAGTGAGCAATTTAGAAGAAGCATATAGTACCTTGTACTCTGGATCATCCGTTCCGTAAACAGCAGTGTCTGCTCCTTCGTCATCCACGTCAAGGAACGCGATTTTTGGGTTGCCGAGAAGAGACTCTGGCACCACTGGAGTGCCGGATGGCAGGACTGTGTGAGCCATGTTCAAGTTCTTGTCCAAGCAACACTCGTTCGCCGCCCGCTCCGAGTCAAAAACTTCGTCAACCTCTTTGAGCTCTTCATCGCCGAGCCGAGTCGCAGAGCATGTGCCTATTTCTACGATGCTCATCTTCACTCGGACGACCTCGAATACACGAGCATGATCCTCTTCTCTTGGCCTCTTCGTGCTCATCGTTCCTGCTCCTGCTCCTGCTCCTGCTCCTGCTCCTGCTCTCGCTCCTCCTTCCCGTTTCAGGACTGCGTTCACTATCAAAACTAATTGTCAGGATTCAGAAATTCACAGCAGTGATTCACTCGTGTCGTAGCCTATGAGTGTGCTAGTACATTAGGTAGAACACACCACCCACGAGTACCGTACCTGGACACTACAATTCTGGCCGTCCGACGCCTAGAACGATGACATTCTGAACGTGGCCTACTGGCGTGGTACGTACACTGCATCATGTGCCCCGCCGCCTACTTGCCAAAACCACCGTCTGCCATAGTTCTCGCTCCATGATGCCTACGGCTTCGGTAGATCTTGACAAACAAGTCGCGGAAGACACGCCCCTCGGCCGTTTCAAGTGCGTCCATCTACTTGATGAGCGCGTTGCCGTTGAGAAGCACGACGTTCTGCGGTCTACCGTTGGCCGAGCCCCCGGTCTGCGGGTCTCTTGCCAGTACCGTGGATGCGATGTCCCTGTTGACTAGAGAGTCGAGCGCTCGCAGCCTGTCGCCGTCACGATTCTTTCCGTTGATCTTCACGAAATCGACCCCTTCATCCGGCCCGGTGGCTGCCATGGAGTCCAACGCGTATTGCTTGCGGCTAAGACCAAGTGCTTTATGGCACTCGATGGGGATGATGAACGTCTCCGTGCCATGAGTGTCCAGTCCAGGGATGAGCCTGGTGATGTGCAGCACACAATTATTTTCGTTCAACTAGCACCAGTTCTTTCACGGCGCTGCATGCATTCGCGACTGCGCTGTACAGCAGTCAAGTGCGTGACGTTGTGGAGCGATTGACAGGGCTCACGGACCACTTTGACCTGACCAGCTCAGTGTACTCGTTCACCAACAACTTATTGTGCCACGACGACGAGCTCTCCAGCAGAAGAATTGCGTCCATCTTGTATATCGTCCCGGCAGACTGGACGGAGGACGACGGCGGCGCTCTGGAGCTCTTTACTGTGGACGCGATTAAGCAGCCGAATGGCGTTTTCAAGCGCATCGTGCTGCAGCGAAACACGCTCGCCTTTTTCGAGGTTAGTGATAGGGAGTAGCACCAGGTGGCAGAGGTCCTTTAGAAAAACAAGAAGCGCATCTCTATCGGAGGCTGGTTCCATGGGCCAAAAGCGCACGCTCCTCGGGACTTGGCGCCCGTGGAGCCGCTGTACGGGAAAGTGTCCATCCCTGGCCCGATGCAGTTCATGGCACTGCAGGACGCAGAAGTCGAGCTTGGTGAGTGGATCAGCCCAACGTATTTGAAGTCAAGCACATAAAAACTTATTGCTGGTCGATTCGAGGCAACCTCCTCTATTTTCCTGGATGACTTTCTGCTAGATTCCAAATTCAAGCAAGCGTTGGCTGCGCTGGCAGCGTGTAAGTATCGGAGCGGCTGCGTGCACTGGTTTCCTGTCTGTGTAGCGGTTCCACGGCCTGCGAGGGGACAGCTTGAAGGAGAGCACTTTGCGGGATAGATCCTTCGTATCTCTGCGGGCATTGCATGTGATCACAGCGGCGGAAAAGCGAGAAGGCCACAGCTATCAGGGAAATTTTGGTGCGATCGGTTGCTGCCTTTCGCATCTCAAGCTATGGGAAGAGGCCATCTCGAGCAAACGTGGTATCTTTGGTACTATACTAAGAAGAGCGATCTGCTGGAATGCTGGCTTCAATAGCCTCGGAAGATAGAACTCATATTGAAGTGGGGACCCATGAAAGCTTTGCAAGCTCTGACCTCTTCAGTCTCTTCACAAAATACATGTCTTAGCTTGCATGAGCATAATTTCCCCCATGTGAAGACTGCTCAAAGTCAACATTTTGCTCCGTGAAGCATCGTGAAGGCAAATCATCCTCTGACGGCATGAGTTCCGACGCGCAAATTCTTCTCTTCTTACCACCCTCGCCTGAGGAGAGCGCTCACTGTAGTCAGGGCGCAACCACACTCTTATGCACCGTGAGGAGCAAGGGAGTCTTTTTTTGTTGTTGTGAGAATTAAGATCTCTTGTAATGCTGGGACTGCCGCATCCTTTGGTTTGGTTTGTCAAAGTTGATGCCGGGGATTCATGCAACCGGAGCATGGAGAGCTGTTCCGAATGGTTCCGATGCGAGTTCTGTGTATGGGTTCCGCTCGGCGACCCAACATCTGCGCAGCAGTAAGTGAAGCCACCATGTGCAGCGTAAACAAACCCTATCGGAAGGTGGGGTGCCTGCGCAGACTTGCGCTCCGCAAGACTTGATGGCAGTATTCAGCATCAGAATAAGAAACCGAGGGTGGGTTGGGGCAGTTCGTCCCTTGGAGCTACTGAGAGTGATTTTCTGACGGTGAAATTCTGATTGTGTAAAAGGCGCGCGCCAGCAGGTCATTGCTGTTTGTAGCATGAGGACAAAAGTGCAGAGAGACACCCCAGGATTGTTCTGACATGTGAATTCTGTTCTGAATTCTGGTTTATCAGCCTTGGTACCTTGGGAAAACTTGGGTTAATGCACCTTTGAGTATCCCACTGTGAGAACCCTACAGGCCCCATTTTGCGTGCTGAATTTTCCTGTTTGATGCCTAAGTACAGTGAGTTCTATTGGAGGCTTAATTGTTCTCCATAGATGGATAGTAACCAAAGCCATCACATAGTATAGGGTTATTCATGGGACTGGTTTTAGTCTAGCCAGTACTCGAAGGTGAGTGTCCTGGTACTCCGTGTACACGAGTACAATTAGAAGAGTTCAATCGAGACAAATCACACCTTTCATCCTCCCTCAGAGACCACTGATAAACACGGAAACTGCTGTTCAGTCTGTTCAATGAACAGGAGTAACTTACTGACAGTGAGATGGATAGCCACACGCATGCCGCAACGCACCGTTTCGTCAAACAAGCGATTAATACTCCTTGGTCTACCACTCGTTGTCGACCGTTTTGGTATGTTACTACTTGGATACAGGCACTGTAATGTCTATTTATAGTTTACTCTATGCCTGAAAAGTCTCATGAAGATGTCTTGGATGAGCCTGAATTCTTTCTTAGTCTTGAAAATCATACACTGTTGTCTACAGTAAAAAATCTCGCACATGTTGCTGAACTTCAGCTCGGAGCCCCTCCGCACTGTGAATTTTGTAGTGAAAAGCTTGAGAGGTGGAATTCCCACCACTGTTGCGTGCTGCCATGATTCCTACTTTCACCTTCAAGTTCGCTACTATAATCGTTTAAGGATGGGTTGACTCTACCGGTACTCAGACAAACCCATAGTATTAGGGGCAGGATGTCGATTAAATTAACTGTAAACTAAACTTTCGCTTTCGCTTGCGAAAAATTGTCTACTTTTAGATCCCGCTGGAATAGAGCCCGTATCTTTCCAAAGCATTTCCAGTCAGTTTGGTCCGGATACAAATTTGCTCCCTTCCGCTCTTGCTCATAGGCGCGGCCTTACCTTCGTTGGTGAATAGGTTAGAGGGACGGAAATTGACGACTGTTCAGAGGGATTTGCTTCTCCATTTGGAAAACATGGTTGCAGCGCACTCCTTTCGTTTTCTCCCGAGCTCGGAAAAAGTACAAAGTCGTCCTTGATCGGGCCACCGTGCGAGTGCGTGAATTCTCATTGACTGTGAGGTGTGAATTAAACAGACCTGTACCAGTACACTGGAAGCGAATCGCTCAATCCTATCGTCATTTGAGCGGCCCACCTCCAACTCGCGATGCAGTGTCGACTGAGAGTATCGATCTTTCGGCGTGGCTGGTCACTGTCCTTTGAACCCGAGTATACAGAATGCAAATTTGGAACATGGTTCTACTTTATCTAGCTAGCTAGAGTTCGTCATCAACGCAGTCGAAAAGTGCAGAGTGGGAGCAGCGTTAGACTGTTTAAAGCTTGCAATGACGAGCCAGGCATATGCCAACGTTTTTCATGCTCACGGTGTCAACGACTTTTGATGCCGCAGACCCCGAATCAGAATCAAGACGGAAATAAGAATTCTTCCAGAGAAAGACCACATTTGCCATTTTCCTTTTGAAGAAGGGAACAGACAATGTCCGACACAGATGAGTCGCTCCCATCGTTCGCGATGACGAGCACGTCCATGAGGATCGTGAGTTCCTTCGCATTTTGCACAGGACTGATGTGGCTTGGGCACGTTATCCGCGAGTACATCAGCTGTACAAGAAGAGTGATGCTCCCCGCTGCCTTGATTGCCGGAATACTGGGCTTGCTTGTCCTGCAGCTCAGCCAGTTGAGCGACGACGCCTACACGGTTGTCCAACACGACTGGGTGGCGGGATGGAGTGATGTGCCAGGTTTCCTAATCAACGTCATCTTCGCGACCCTCTTCATGGGTTCTCGGATCCCATCGGTGAAAGAAGCATGGAAACTCGCTGGCCCTCAGCTCGCATACGGTCAGATATTGGCGTGGGGAAACTGGACCATCGCGTGTCTTATCACATCCATCTTGCTCATGCCCGTATTTGGCGTTCAGGACCTGTTCTCCACACTATTTCCTGTTGGTTTTGAGGGTGGGCATGGAACTGCCGCAGGGCTGCAGGAAAGCTACATTGCCCTCGGCTTTCAAGACGGTCCAGCGCTCGCAATCACCAGCGCAACGATCGGCATTCTTCTTGGAGTCATTTTCGGAACTGTGGTTGTAAATATCGGGCAGTGGCAAAAGTGGTCGTATTCTTCTTACAAACGAAGTATGGACTCTGACAGTTTCAACCCGGGTACCGGAGAGTACAACTCGCAAAGCGACGAGAGCGATGACTACGACCCCCGCAGTGCGGCCCAGAAGAGCGATGTGAAAGAGGATCGAAAACACAAAATGCGCACTTGGAAAGACAAAGCAACCATCCCGCGCCACCTGCGCGTGCCAGGCTCCATGCTGTCGGTCTCCGGGGATGCGATTGACACCCTAGCCGTCAACTTGGCATTTGTTGGAATCGCAGTTTTCTTGGCCTATTGGACGAAACGCGCATTGATCGCCATCGAAACAACGAACGACTGGCTCACGGAATATGCGTTCTTTTCCGGGTTCCCGCTGTTCCCGCTCTGTATGATTTGGGGAGGCATAATCCAGGCCTATATTGACAGGTTCGTTCACAACTCTCCTCTTGACCGCGGGACAATGGAGAGGATCGGCGGCGCTGCACTGGACTATCTCGTTCTCACAGCGATTGCCACGACCAAGATTCAGGGTGTTGTGGATTCTCTTGCACCTCTCATGATTCTGCTTGTCTTTGGCATCGTGTGGCAATTCCTTGCCATTTTCTTTCTTGGTCCGATCATGCTACCAGATTTCTGGTTCGAGCGAGCGGTATCCGAGTTTGGCAAGTCCATGGGAACAACCGCCACAGGCATAATGCTTCTCCGAATGGTGGACCCGGATATGGAAACGCCTGCGCTTCAAGCGTTTAGTTGTAAGCAACTGTTGCACGAGCCATTCATGGGTGGAGGTCTCTGGACGTCGATTGCATTACCCATGATTGCGTCGCTCGGAAACTGGGTGGTTTTTGGAGTGAGCGCGGGTTTTATTGCATTCTGGCTTCTCATGTGGTTTTTCTTGTTCCGCAAGCTTAAGGACGGGCCCATGGTGCAGTACAAGTTTGACCCTCGGTACAATCATTTTGAGAGGGAAAATGACCTGAAAGCAACAGGCGATCTCAACGCACCTCAGCAAGACCCACCTACCTACCAGCCTCAATCGGACAACGATGAAAAGGTTGCCCAAGTGTAAGGTGGTGCAGCCTGCGCAAGTGATGTAAATTCTATTTTGACATTGTATTTTCAACCAAATATATTAATTAAAAACTAGCTACTACATATTTTCAATTATGAGGAGGCTCGCCAAGAATTGTGACAAGGTCATTGTTGGTTGGGGGTGATGCTTTTAAGAGACGACAAATAGGATGAAAGTCCTTTCGTTTTCAATGAGTGAGTACTGGATGTGTACTTTTAACAATCACTTTCCAAGAGTAAGATTGGTGACTTGGAACTAACGACTCAGAGAGTTCAGGGATGTTCAGAGTGTTCAGAGAGTTCAGAGGCAAACCAACACACCAATCATGTATATCGTGCGTGTACCATCGCGACTGCAGATCTCACCGTTCTTCACATTTACTGTCAATTCAACGGAGCCGAGTGTGAAGTATGCCCGGACTCCGAGCGTCCAAGACTTGCAATCGTCTTTTAACTTTTGAAGATCTCAACCGGCCGACTTACAGGAGAGGACGAGATCATTAAGGTTGACATTGAGCACCCGCTTTGGATCAAGCCGGATGCTCGAGAAAATCTCGTCTCGAATTGGACAGCAGAGTCAAGTTCTCGTGAGTGATATGTCAACACAGAGGCCCTCCAGATCGGGGTTTCTAGATCCTGTCCGAGTTGGAGAAAAAGGAGTTCACATAGCAACCCAGTACATAAAAACTGGCCAATGTTACATTGGAGCGCGGCGCGTTGCGATTCCATGAGAAGATAGTTGTCGAAGATTGTCGAAGTTTCGGAACGTCGCCGCACTCGTGCACAGAGCTTTTCGCATGTCTGTTGATCCTTGCTGTTCGCCAGTGCCATAAAAAAAAATAGGGACTTGTTAGAATTTAGAATTCAGCTACTGGTTCAGTTACTGGTGTGAGCTGTGTTGCCACGCGAAACTGATGAGAACTTATAAACAAGCTATCTGGTACTAACTAGAGTACTACTCCTCACAGTCAGCAAACCTCTCACATCTTGAAAGCTGAGAGGAGGTGGAGAGGAAGGGGCGGGGTCCACAGTGAATATTGTGGGAAATGAAACTTTTGAAAGTGAAAAACGACTCTGTAGAATCATGCGGGTACCCTCTTATTCGTTTGTTCCGCGTTCCGAGTTATAGCTTCCAAATCCAGAATCAGAGAGAGCCATGAAATTGCTCGTCAAGGTCTCAAAAGTCCACAACAACTGCCGACCCCTTGCGTGAGGATACAGTACAGCTTCAAATTAGACGAGGGCGACGGACACTCACGAGGCGTCGACGATCTGGATCCTGTCACTTCAATTTTATCAGAAGCGACTCGAAACGACAGTGAGCACTGTGAGCACGGTAACCTCAGCCACTGGCACAGCGGGGTGTCAACTGCCAGAGACCTACGGGGACTAGAACCCCCCGGGTCAGAAGTGCGTGCTCCAATATGACAGTAGGACTACGTCAACCCTCTGGCCACGTATTAAGACCATGACTTCGCATGCCTCACCCTGCACTCGCAGAGGCTTCCGAATTTGTGGCTCTCGAGAACGTCCTGCAAGATGGAACAGCCTTCCGCCACCCGCAGGCGACGTTGACAGAACTGTCACCACATTGTCACTATCCTCTGGTGCTCAAATTTCTTCAGAATTCAGCATTTTGCTTATTCAAGTTGCTTCACTGAACAGAATTCAGAACGCAGAATGCAGAATTCAGAATTTGTTAACTAAAATAAAAACAGCAATGCAGGTATGGTTTTCGGGACTGACTCGTTAGGCTCACTCTCGGTCAGAATTTGTAGCACATGGCAAACACATGTTCTCACATCAATTACCAACTTATCCGTCGAGGCTTCCAAAAATTGCTGGCGATAGGCTGAATGAAGAATGCACCCCCAGGTTCTGGGGCGGTGTGTACTACCGACACACTTTACATAGGCGATACTTTTAAGTCAACACCGCGTGCCGTCTGTGAGATGGTACTGGTACACTTCCAGTTAGGATATGGGACTTTCTCACCAAAACTCAGAGTGCTTCGAGTCGGAAGATTTGGGTGGACGGGTTGGACGGGCAAAATAATGCACCAATGCGAGAACCAATGCGAGAGAAACTTGCACAGAGGCTTCATATTTATGTCTTGAGTATGTTCTACCAGCTATTATAGCCACTAGAGTACTACCAAACCTGCGATGCGTTAACCCAGTTTGCCATTAGCGACTATGATTGTTTGCCAGCGATCTTCCAAACAGGAAATTTGAATTTGCCTGGCCTGCGAAATACTCTCAAAAGAAGAAGAAGAAGAAAGAAAGGAAAGTGAAGAGGGAATATGAACGGACTGGCGTCTCGCACGAGCTGCACAGAGGCTGCCTGGCTTAGCGAGACGTATAGCACAGTCAAAGCTCCGCCTTGGCTTTTGCGTTGGGAGAAATCTGCGCGGACAAACTGCGACGCCGCCATCCCATCTGAGTGGTACTCGAGTAACTAACAAACTGTACGGTTTACGTGCAAATAGCGGATACCACCCTTCGTGGGCCGGGTTGTGTGCGAGTCACACAAGTCATGAAATCCCCCAGATCTCCGTTCATTTGCAAAACGCAAACCCGAAACTCCTTGGCCATCAGCGCTCATAAGAAACGCACGACAACGATTTCGAGCTTGTGCTCAAGAGTACGCACGAAAGATGTCCTCCTCGGACCTACCCTCCTTTGCACTGACGAGCTTGTCGATGAGGATTGTTAGCTCGTTCTCGTTCTGCGCCGGCCTCATGTGGCTCGGGCACATTGTTCGCGAGTATGTAAGTTGCACAAGGCGCATTATGCTACCAGCGGCCCTCATCGCTGGGCTTCTTGGCCTTCTTGTTGTGCAGCTCAGCCAGCTCAGCGATGATGCCTACACAGTAATCCAACACGACTGGGTTGCTGGATGGAGCAGCGTACCAGGCTTTCTGATCAACGTCATATTCGCGACTCTGTTCATGGGCTCTCGGATTCCGTCCATCAAGGAGGCGTGGAAGCTTGCCGGTCCTCAGCTTGCGTACGGCCAAATTTTGGCTTGGGGGAACTGGGCAATTGCGTGTCTCATCACCAGTGCAATTCTTATTCCAGCGTTTGGCGTGCCAGAGCTCTTCGCGTCCCTGTTCCCCGTCGGCTTCGAAGGCGGCCACGGGACCGCGGCAGGCCTTCAGGAAAGCTATATTGCCCTTGGATTTACTGATGGACCAGCCCTTGCCATCACCAGTGCGACAATTGGGATCCTCCTTGGTGTGATTTTCGGCACAGTGATCGTCAACATTGGACAGTGGAAGAAATGGACTTTCGCCTCCTACAAGAATTCGTCTGAATATGATCCCGCAAGCCTCAATGCGCAGGTTGCTGTTGTCAAAAGCAGCGAAGACTCGGGCGAGCCCGAGACGAAAACCAGTAACGCACCTGTCAGAACTTGGAGGGACAAGGCTACGATTCCACGCAATCTGCGAGTCCCGGGCGCAATGCTCTCAGTTTCGGGAGAAGCAATTGATACGATGGCCGTCAATGTTGCCTTCGTAGGAATCGCCGTGCTTCTGGCGTACTTTACGAAGCGTATCCTCATGGCAATTGAAGGAACCAACGAGTGGCTTACTGAGTATGCCTTCTTTACAGGCTTCCCGCTCTTTCCTTTGTGCATGATTTGGGGTGGCATTATCCAGGCATATGTTGACAGGTTTGTGGAGCACTCGCCTCTGGATCGTGGCACGATGGAACGCATCGGAGGGGGTGCGTTAGACTTTCTGGTTCTCACAGCAATTGCCACCACCAAAATACAGGCCGTCGTTGATTCTTTGGCTCCTCTCATGATTCTCCTTCTGTTTGGCATCGTTTGGCAGCTTGTCGCATTTTTCGTGCTTGCACCTCTCATGCTCCCAGACTTTTGGTTCGAGCGTGGCATTGCAGAGCTTGGCAAATCCATGGGAACTACCGCGACTGGGATTATGCTTCTTCGCATGGTCGACCCTGACATGGAAACGCCTGCTATTCAGGCGTTCAGTTGCAAGCAGCTCCTCCACGAACCGTTTATGGGTGGCGGTCTCTGGACTTCCATGGCTCTTCCTATGATTGCATCCTTGGGTATTTGGTCTGTGTTTGGAGTGAGTGTAGGATTCATCGTCTTTTGGCTCTTGATGTGGTGGTTCTCTTTCCGAAAGCTGAAGGAAGGACCTATGGTGCAATACAAATTTGACCCGAGATACAATCAGATGAGCTCGGACGCAGATGAAAACCACTTGCTTTAAAACAAAACCGAGTATCATCAGTGTCTAAACATTTATTATTCCGTTTGTCGAAATTATTAACAGTAATTAAAAGGAAGCATTTTTCTGTGTCTCTCTATTCATTCTTTTTTCTCTTTTGCATGAAAGTAAACTGCGTCAGCCAATGTATTAGCAGGGAGGAACGCATCCAGCAGCTGCTAGTCAAGTGCTTTGGTAATCACGTTGATGAGGTTGTTCAATTAGCCAGCAACCTGGGCGGTAATTTACACTTTCGGCAAGAACTGTCGCAGTCTTTTCTTCCTCCTACTTTCAGCAGAGCGCTGCGTTCTTGCAGGTAGTACCATCTCCAAGTAATTAAAGGATTTCCAATGCTGCCATTCGCGTCCGCCCGGTTTCGTGGCGTTACTCACGGGACACGAGAGCAACCTTTCATTGCAGTGCAATTTGAACCACTTTCCAACACCTGATGTTTTAAAAAACCCTTTGTAGCCAACCCAAAAGTGCGCTGCCTAAACCTCAAACCTAACCAAAGTAAGGCCTTGTTGCAAGCTTCTTTCGTCATTTGTACTAATGGTCTTCCTGAAGGATCCCAGTCTTGAAAAAACTCATTGGAAATTTACAAGACCAAATCTGTGCCGATTTCAGACAAAAAGCAAGACAACACAAAGAGAGTGATTTATGTGACCAAGAATGTGCGAAAAATCCAGCGGAGGCGAACGACAGTGAGCAGCTATAACCCCTGCCATAGTGGGGAAACATCCAAATTCCACTCAGCAGAGAGAATAATTTCCTCAATTATTGGCGATTCAGGAAACGCAAAAAGCAATTATTGGTGACTCGGATTGGATTCACAGAACTCACAGTAGAAAGTTGAACTTTAGCAGGATCGTAGTCGATTCTGTGATAGCCACGGTACCGGCACTGATGACACAGGACTAGTGCTCAGCGCAGAGCAGGAGATTCAAAGCAGTCAACACTCAAGCAATCACACCAGAAACGTGCATTTGGGAGTTGGTCATCGTTCGCCCACCGCGCAGTCTGTGTTCAATGAACGCAGGTACAGTGAGTACCTTGATCCTATCCGGTTCAATTTTTTCCCACAGAGTGGAAGAATTGTTTTGTTCTTGTTAAGTAAAAAAAGTGATTGATGTTTATATATTTATTATCATTATTGTGTGTTTTCATCGCGAAACCGCGCAGCTCGCCAGGCCGAGAGATCTGATACGGCGCCATTAAATCTCATTTCACTGTAGCGGAAAGGTCCACTGACGCTGCTTTGCAATTGCTTCTTTGGGGATCCAGAACCACGCCAAACATAGTTTGGTTCTCAATGAACAGAGTTTTTGGAAAATCAGAGCTCGATCCAATGACTGCTATATGATGGACGAATTGGAATTAATCATCCTGTCTGGCAAAGAGAGCTTGCTTGATTCATGAATTTTCTGAAGTGCAATAGCGTTGACCACCCAATCGAAAAGGAAGCTTGACTTCGTGCAAGTGCTTCTGCTGCAGTTCTTTGTTTTACCTTCTTTCTTTTCCCTGGATCGTAACACTACTTCGCTAGTAGAGTAAAGGAGCAGCCAAAAATGTTAGGCTAGGATGGTACTCATAATTCATATTTTAAGCAGAGCTACCAGCGTCTCTATCATATGGCCACTATGCGTTGAACCTGATAGGTACTAGCTAGCTACAGTAAATGGAGTAGTGAACAGCTGTCAGTCAGAGCAACAGTAGTAGAAAGGTGCTAACCTGGCTACTTTTAGCCTGGCATAGTATGCATCGAAAAGTAGGTTACTGCACATTGCACGTCGGTGACGTCAACTCCAGACGGATTTACCGTGGCTTGCGTAAGAAGGAAACTGTCAAGGACGCATGTATAGTCAATTCCCTAAACAAACCATCGCCGCAAAGTGTCTGGCGAGTCTAGTCTGAAGAGCCTTCGCTTAGGTCAGCGCCTCCAAGTAAAGGAAGGAAGCAAGGAAGGAGGGGAGTATAGGCTCTGCTACACCGCCCGTAGAGTTAATAGCAGGTGGTACACCAAGGTCTAGTGAAGGGAAGGAATTTCACAGCTCGGGGCCAAACCTTACTGACATCGATAGTGAGTGCTACTTGCAGCATAGTTTCTCACAGACTGCCCGTACCATGGCAGTAGCAGTCGCGTACTACGCCTACTTCAGTCAAGTAGCTAGATCGCCGTTCGTGGGTGCGCGAGCGCACGTTATATCGAAGCAGGAGGCAACGACCGACAGCAGCGGAAGGAGACGAGAGAGGAGGGAAGCGGAGAAGGAGCGAAGGAACGAAGGAGCGAAGGAACAAAGGAACGTACGAGGGCTCTGCGAGGACGCGGTTCGGCGGAGCGAACAAGACGAGCGTCTTCCTGGAGGCTCGCTCGCTGGCACCTTCTCGCGACAGGTTGTAGGGAACCGCTAGCCGCTTCCTGCTTGCCGCGGGCCTTGCTGCGCGACTTTCTGTGCTGCCAGCCCTTTTTGGCTTGCGCAATTTTGTGCCGGCCGATTCCAGAGAGTCGCAGGTGATCTTTTTCAACTCTGCCCCCCAGTGCGCCCTTTCGTCGAGCGACGGGTAGTAAGGTAGGGAGGGATAGGTGCTCCTCGCGGCACCTCGCCAGGACAGCACCGCTTAGCTTACAACTTTGGCAAAGAGACTCTGTGACGTAATCGTTTGCCTTGAGAGCTACGCTGCAGAGTTGCTCTTGCACGAGTTTCTTGTTTTACTCTTGTCGGTTGGTCATAGTCTGGCCCGCAAGCCTTCGTGTGCAGCAGGTGCAGCTTTTTTTCGGGTTGACTGGGGTTAGGTGCAAAGACCGCGTCTCGCTGCAAAACTCGAACGCGGATCGCCCAGCGACGAGTAAGGCACTGTTAATTTTCGCTTGAACTCGTTGTCAGGTCTTAAACCAGACAGACTTTGCGATCCGCACGTAGCACACATGAGTGCATTGAGCAGCGGAGAGGAAATGGAGAATAAGTCGGAGACAAAGTTGACCGATATTGGTCTCGGTGTTGGGAAAATGAGCGATGAAACGAATTCTAAGGCTGCTGCTCCGCCTCGGCCATTCAAAGATGTTCTGATGGGGGACCAAGCCCGAACATCTTCGCCGGCAATGGCAAACGTGCAAAACCCATTCGAGTCAGAGCGCAATAATATGAACGGCGGCGGCGCCCCCGGGGAAAGCGGATTTGGAACCCCTTCACAATCTCATAACGAACAGAGTGCCCTTGCCCAGGATAGAATTGTTTCACAGCTCGAAGAGGATAGTGCTAACAGAGGGATGCCATCGAACCGTCGAAATCACCATAGCGGTAGCAGTGTGGGTCAAGGACCATCCCAACAAGGAGTTGCCGGTGCGGTTGCTCCTGGAGGCGTCGCACAATCTCAACAAAATCATCATAGCAGCAGGTCGAGGCCACACAATGGTAGTTCAAACCCTAGCGAGGTGTGGTCCGCATCAAAGCCAAAGCCAAAAGCCGGATACAGCTGCAAAATTTGCGGACAACCCGGCGGGGAGCCTGATTCGCATTGGTTTCAACTGTGCCCTAAAGGTCAGCAGGTAAGTCGTTCTGCGCATTCTGCGCATTGATATTTGAAATCAGCAACGTTCTTTTCATCTTACTCCATATCTGTGCCTTGCTCACCTTTCCTACACATCTTTGCATACACAGCATCATGGAAACAAAAATTTTCAACCTCCCAAGAAAGGCTATGTATGTAAACACTGTGGCAAAGCCGGTGGAGAGCCTGATAGCCACTGGTTTCAACAATGTCCTCAGGAGCAGTACCTCAAGTCTGGGATGTCCGCAGCTGGAGTACCTGCGAGCATGATTGTGCCGACCTATGGAGACTACTCAATGATGCAACCGTACCTGTACTATATCCATCCACTTCAGATGGCTAATGCGCATGCTGCTAGCCAGCAAGCAGGCGCAAGTGCTGGTCAGGTTCCTTCGCCAACGCTCGGAGCCGCACAGCCAGGTACTCCCGGAATGAATGCTGGCGCTTACGCATTTCCAGCACAGCCCTTCATTTTTGCAAACCCTTCCATGACAAACGGTCAATCTGGTGGTTTCGCTCCGCAATTCTTGCAACAAATCCAACAGCAGCAGCAACAACAACAACAGCTCAGCGCGCAGCAACTTGCTGCCATGCATCACCCTCAACAACCAATGCCTCACGGCCAAATGTTGCAGCCGGATCCCTCCATGCAGCGCTGAGTGTGCATCCTCGTCCCCCCCCTTTCCCCACCCCTACGTTCTCGACCCCCATGGTTATGGCCCTGTTCTAGTGTGATGCTTGATGCTTCATAATTACCCGCTTTCTGCCCTTTGAGAATCCACAGTCCTGCTCTGTTCCCTGTGATGTGGGGCCTAAAGTCCTATGATAGCAGGTTCGTCTTGGATCGGGCTTGGTCTAGTCGGCCGTTGTTGAAGTATTTGTTGTTCCGCGAAGAGAGCACTTCATCGGAGCATTTAAAACAAGCGCGATGGGAGCGTCCGATTTGCTAATTCGGTAAACGCACAAGGGTCCCAAAGACGCTCTAGTTCTATTTGTTCTTGTCTGCTGTGTGTGTGCAGTTTTTCATTTCTTTAAAAAACACAAAGGAAGCAATTTCATCCGTCCTTCTCTGGATTTCAGTGTGTATGTTGCCATCCGCCGAACTGAACTTACCGCGCGGCGCTTTGAGATAGACCAAAGGTAATCCGCTACCGTGTCTTGCCCTTGTCGTCTCTTTTAAAAGGGTCGCGCAAAATGTCCCTTTCGATTTACAATCAGAGGAAAATGGAAAGAAACAGAAGGCGTTTATCTGAATTTGATAGATCGAGTTTACAATGTGTAGTATACGCACACAACCTGACGAGGCTCGCAGCTTTGCCTGCACAAAGGACATTCGCCCCTCACCACCACAGCCTCAAGAATGTGTTCATAGCAAAACATATGCCCACAAGGTGGACAAGCACCATCCTTAACCGAGCTCAGACAGATTCCGCATTTGATGTGTTCCATGCCACGTTCGTGCCTATCGCTGCGATTAAAATCAATGGTGGCATCGTCTGGCTTTTGGAGCGACGGAACAACCTCGCCATGGCTACCCTCCATTCCGTCTGAAGCAGACTTTTCGTATGTTATACCCCAAGCCTTTGCGACCCCTTTGCAAACGCCTTGAATGCCGCCCCAGGACTCTGCAAGTATCTGGACAGTCAAAAACAAACCAAGTACTCTGTACGAGGGTCGCTGCACCTGCGGGTCCCGAGAGAAAGCATATCGAATTCCAGTTATGCGCTTGCTCCATTCATAAAATTCCCCATGCAAGTAAAAGAGCGCGAGATGGATGCGATAGAAATAGCTCGTCCAGCTCAGAGCCTGGACGAGCAGGTTGCCCAATTTGGAAACCAGTCCCCTCAATGAAGGCGTAGCGCGCGTCTCGGTGTCCACGGTCTGCTGTCGCTGCTGTTGTTGCGTTCTCTGAATCATCTGCCGACGCAGCGCTTCTGCTCTTTCTCGCGCCGTCATCGGAGGTTGAAAGAGCGCCATGAGGGGTTTCCATCCACCGCCCTGAACTCGCTTGGAGATATATGGCGCAAGAACTGCAAAGAATAAAAGCCTCAAACGAGCGCTTAACGAAGGGAGCGATAGACGTCCTGCACCGCTCATTTTGTGGACTACCTGAAAAATGTCGCAAAACTCCTCTCCGGGAGTTTGCCTGCCGCGCAGAGTGCTCAGCGCAAAGTAGCAAAGCTCGGCTACAAGTTTTACCTCTGGAAGAGCCGCCACGGCAGCATGAGGGCCGAGCATCACGTCTGCTGCCTCAACAAACGCTTGCCTGGCCTCTTGTCTGTAAAAGGCGTCCTTCTGCGCCGCAAGCACTATATCTGGCTGCGCAGCGTTGGGGAAACGTTGTCGGGTTGAGGTCATTCTTCCCCAGTCCCTTTCTTACCACTTTTCCTTTGTTGTCAAGCCCAGGTAGGCCGAAGGCACAGTTGATGAAAGGTTATCTCTATCTCCCTTTCCCCCCTTCTTTCTGCCTGGCTCGCTCGCTGTCCACGTCCCCGCCGAGTCCGCTAGTTGGCTTGCCGAGCCTGCGCAGCTCACAACCCAAGTGACCCGACTTTGAACAGACGAGTCAGTCGGTGCAGCGGAGAGGAGCTGCAATGGCGTAACTTTGCAAGAGCCGCGAGGAAAACAGTGGAGAGAAGCTGCAATGGTGTGGAATTGCAAAGACCGCGAGAGATATAGCGGAGAAGAGCTGCATCTGTGTCAGTCTGGGTCAGTTTGCAAAACACCGCGAGAGAAACGAGAGCAATCGAGAGCACCCGAGGATTCCCAAATTCCATCCCTACTAGGCTGGCTAGCCTAGTAGAATTATGCTATCCATAGTAGCGTCTCGTGGTACGCCAGTAGCACATAGTAGCACCGATCTCACCAAATGAAAAAAATAAATGTAACTGGTCAGTACCGGTACATACCAGTACTCTGTGTACTGGGTACCCCCGAACCTGCTTACAAATTTTACAAATCTCGTGGAGAAAAGATTGTATTTATACATAATCATGGCGCGTTGCTTTGTCTATTCTGCCCGTAACTTATTTTTGATTCACAATCTCGTGAACTCTGCGCCGGATCATCACGAAAAGTTACAGCGCTTGGTCCTACACAGCATTTATGCATTGTTTCCCTCCCTTGCAGTGTACTAGTTAGCGCAAGCGCTAGTCGAGCCTGGCGATCGCTATGGCATAATAAGGCTGGCGTATCGAAGCCATTCATCTCGCAGCTTCCTGAGAGTGAATTACCAGAGCACTGGTAATGACATGTAATGACCGTGAGGAGTAACTTGAACTTATTGCGTGTCTGTCTAACTAGCTAGCTAGCTACTAGCAATCAGTAACTACTCGCTTGGCAGATGTTTGTTTATTCTGGACTCGCACTACTCGCACAGTCAGAGTAACTTGACTCGCACGGACAGTGGCGCGGTGACACGTGACACAGCTTACCATCTCCATCTCCTTTTTCACCTCCACTCTCACGGCTCGTCACACCGACGACCCAGGCCCTTGCGACCGACAACCGACAACCGGCAACCGACGACCCGCGACCCGCGACCCGCTCGCAAGCTTCAGCGCCGCACAGGTGACCGACCGTCAGTCGCGTGTGTATCTTACCCAGCTTGCTTACCCTCTCGGGAGCCAGCAGGCGATCATCCTTTCGGACTTTTTTAGCGCGCAGAATCAGAATGAGGCAGGCTATCCGGGTCGGCGCCCGTGGCGCTAGCGGCGCCGGTGTCTCTCGCAGCCTGGCACACGCCCGCGGACTTAAGAGGGCTTTCTCCGTTTACAGCTGGGGGAACGGTGACGACGGACAGCTGGGACAAGCGACAGTCGAAAAGTCCGGAATCACGCTCATGTACGTGGAGCCTACGCCGAAATTGGTGGCTGGGCTGGAGGGCCAAGGCGTTACAGACATAGGGTGCGGGTTCAAGCACTCTGTGGCAGTCACTGAGGACGGGCGGGTCCTCTCTTGGGGCAAGAGCCAGGAGGGTCTCCTGGGCCACACTGGAGGTGCTGGAGCGCCATATTGCTTGCAGCCAGCGCATGTCAGCGAAGGACTGGAGGGCGTCAAAGCTAAATCCGTGGCTTGCTCGGAGGCGCACACTGCTGTTCTTGCAGACAATGGTGATGTTTACACCTGGGGCCTCGATCCATCCATGCAAGTCAAGAGCGGTGCCCTCGGGCACGGCACATTGAGTGGGTCGAAGAGGCCAAAGCAAGTTTTGTTTGGCGGCACTGACGAGGTCAAAATCAAAAAGATCGCTTGCGGTAAGAGCCACACAATTGCTCTTGGTGAAGATGGCGAAGTTTGGACCTGGGGAATCGGGCAGAACGGTCGCCTTGGAAACGGCGGAATTGCAGATCAGCTCGAGCCTTTTCCCGTAGAGTACTTTTTGGAAACAGACGAGGAGTGCATTGATATAGCAGCAGGGGACTCTTTCTGCCTTGCGTTGACCAAGTCTGGCCAAATCTTCGGGTGGGGGAAAAATGATCAATCACAGCTTGGTCTTGGAGGCGGGATTGCGATGGACATGTACGCCATGGAAGACATGCCGCGTTTGGTAGAGAATTTAGAAGGAGAGAAAATTGTTGCGATTGGTGCTGGCGGGTCGCATGCGCTTGCAATCAACAACAAAGGGGAGGTCTTCTTTTGGGGTATGCGACTGTGGATGGAGCCCCACAAGATGACTGCTCTCTCTGACCATCGCATCGTTCAAGTTGGAGGCGGGAACGGCTACTCTGCTGCTCTTAGCGACTCTGGGCAATTGTTCACTTGGGGCAAGGGTTTAGGAACGCGGATGTCCGGGGTGCTCGGTCAGAGTGACAAGGGGCGTTATGCTCAACCGGAACTGGTGCAATCTCTTGCCAACGTGCCCCTCGGCAAAGTATCTTGTGGAAATCGCCACGCTGCTGCGGTCACAGGACAACCAGCAATTCTGTAGATTTGCGAAAAGAAATATAAAAAGTGAGAAATGCTAGTATCTCTTTGGGAACCGCCGACTTGTAAATGGGTGTATGCTGAGAAACCTTCCCTCTGCGCAGCCAGAATTTTGAAATAAACAGTATTACCGGCACGGAAAGAATATCCTCCTTTTTCATATTTTACTAAATTGGTTCCCATTGCTCTTGACGAGAATGAAAACTCCAAGATGAAGACAGAGGACGGAAACGCACCTGTATGTTGAAGACGCTGAAAAAAAATATGCTACTAGTTCAATAGTACCTGGTTATTCAAGTACTATAGCTCCCTATTTAGCACCCACCAAAGCACTAGCTCGATCTACGCTAGAGTTAATATATACAGAGACTGAGCAGCCTACTCATACTCTGTCATCGTGTTATCACTCACGTGTGAGCCAAGTGTACTGCGAAAGTGTACTGCGAAAGAGAACTCGAACAGCGCCAAGTACTGACGGAGGGTTCAAGATCTCAACCCCAAAGCACTGGTCACTACTCGAGCGCAAGAAGATAGAGACCCTCAGATGCGAACTTCGCTTAGGTGCGCAAAAGGCCTGGCAGGGTTAGAGGCGCATGCGGCTACTCGCACGCCTTTCAACTCGAGGCTCGTCTCTAGCCCACAAAGGCGCCTTTCCACCACACCGAGCGAGAATGCTGCGCCGGCGTTACTAGTAAGCCGCAACTCCAGCACAGGCGTTCTCAGTTTGACGCTGAACAGGCCCAAGCAACGAAACGCTCTCTCAGTGGGCTTGCTTTCTGCCTTAAGGAAAGAGCTCCAAGAATGCATGGTAAGTTTTGTCTTCCAGAACTCGGTGAGGTCATCAAATTTGTCTGATAAGCAAAAACCCTGTACTACAGCAAGATGGGTGCCGGGAGATCCGTGCCATCACAATCCAGGCAAACGGACCTGTCTTTTGTTCTGGTCACGATTTAAAAGAAATGCGGAGTCCAGAGAACGATACACCAGAAAAGTAAGTCAAGAGGGAGAAGAAGAAGGAGAGAGAATCTCTGTCTATGGACGCTCGGCAACTAACGTGGCGCGCAAACTGTCCCTGGAACAAGCACAGAACCAAATTTTTATTCTCCTTGTGTAGCGATGTAATGACAATGGTGCAAAGCTGCCCTCAACCAACCATTGCCGCAGTACACGGCGTCGCAACTGCGGCAGGGTGCCAGCTCGTCGCCGCTTGCGATATTGCACTCTCAACTGCTTCTGCGCGCTATGCAACTCCAGGAGTCAGCATTGGGCTATTTTGCAGCACTCCTGCGGTCTCGCTTGTGCGCGCCGTCGGTCGCAAGGCTGCAATGGACATGCTCTTGACGGGTAGACTTGTCCCTGCTCCTGAAGCCAAGGAATTTGGATTGATCTCTAGAGTTTTGGATCCTCTAGGGGACCCTCTGGAAGAGCAACTTGAGGTACAAAAGCAAACCGCAGAGTTGGCGGAGGCCATCGCACAGAGGTCAGGGGCAGCACTATCCATCGGAAAGCAGACTTTCTATCAGCAGTGCGAGCTTCCATTATCCCTGGCTTACGATGTTGCCTCTCAAGCTATGAGCCAAAACATGCAGAAGGATGATGCAATTGAAGGTATTGACTCCTTTCTTGCGAAGCGCCAACCAAAGTGGACTCACAAGTGAAGCCAAAAAACATCCACAACCGCCTTTTAGCCTATTCAACTTGCAAGAAGAATGTTTCTCTGACCCCTGATGACGTTGGCAGAGTTTCCTCGAGTCAAACAATCTCGTGCGCTTCCCTACCCAACTCTACCTCCATGCAAATTGAAGTTTTCGTCTGGAAAACAACTTCATTTTTTAATTTAAAGAATCACAGATCCATTTTGAACAGAGTGGTCAATTACAACGGCAACAATAGACTAATATTGCCTGCGAAGTGAGTCAAAAACGCCAAAGCCAAGTTTGGCTACCATGATGCGATGGTGGTAGAACGAGACTACTCTTGATCGAATGGCTTGACCCCAATTAGATTGGTCCAATCTCGATCAACGTTGCCGTTGAAAAGAGCAAGAAATTCCTCCTTTGCTGTTGCGTAGTTAGGGTCGTCAATGCGGTTCGATTGTTCAACGTCACCGGGGTCTGCGTAGACATACAATTTCATATTTGTAATCGTTTTCTTTTGGTACGCAAGTTTCTTCTTCAAATTGGTTGCCTTTGATTCCCTCTTCACAAAGAGGACGAAACGCGAGGTTCGGGTGCGAATTGAATAGCCGGTATACTTTTTGGACTTGTAAGACGGATACTGCGAAACCGCTGCCGCACGTATGTACCCATTTGCAGGATCAAGAAGAAGTGGCCGCATAGTGGTGCCGGCCAGCTCAACACCTTCTGTGGAAACACCACAAATGTCGGCCACTGTCGGGAAGACATCTACGCAGTCCACTGGCGATGAAATTTCACTCCCAGTGTTCTTTTCGATAGCAGGATTGATGTTCAGAAAGTTTGGAGGCAGGACAAGGGAGAATGGCACACGAGTTGCTTGTTCAAGTACGGTCTTCTTTCCCCACATGCCATTGTCTCCGAGATGAAAGCCATGGTCGCCCCAAAAAACGATCAGGGTGTTATCCAAAACAGTCTGCGGTATGTTATTGAGCGCCTCGGCGAAGCGCCCAATCTGTTCGTCCACAAACGTCACGCTTGCATAATAGCCCCGAGCCTTGTCTTCGTCTGAAAGCAAATTCCAGCCCTTGTAGGACTTGAGTTCCTGGCTCTGGTACCGCAGCCACGCGCTGTTCTTGTCGTTCCAAAAGCTTGGATCGCTATTTTCCAACGGATTGTCAAACTCACTGTCCGGCTTGGCTGCAAAGACTGACCAAAGAGACTCTGGAACACTCCATGGCATGTGAGGGAGAGCAAATCCGACTGCCAAGAAAAATGGCTGGGAAGGGTCTTGGGCTAGCTCATTGAGCCTTGCAATGCTGAGATTCGTTGCGCAATAGTCGGGAAATTCTGGAGCGAGGGAATCAGCGTATTTGTAAACCAGATGATCGTGCCGGTCAGCATTTGGCTCTCCAGGAAAGAAGGTCATTGAGAGATCCTCACCACATATTTCATGTACGTTGTCTTGAATATCCTGAGCAGTTACAGCGTTGTCCCACGAGCAGTATTGATCGCTAGCAGACTTGCACAGGTCTGGGGCTGTGTAGAATCCATTCTTTTGCTTGCTCTTCTTGGTGAAAAAGCTGCGGTTGTCGAAAATTTTCCCTACGGCTTCTGTGCGATACCCGGCTTTGCGCAACAGTCCTGGAAGCGTCATGAGTTGCTTGTTGTATTTTCGGAACTTTGGTTCAAAGGCCCACACGCGCAATTGATCAGGACGACGCCCCGCCAGAATGCTCGCTCTCGAAGGTGCGCATTCGCTCTTTGGAGTGTGCATGTTTTGAAAGAGAAACCCCTTTTTAAGCAGCGAGTCGATATGAGGCGTTTCAGCCGTCTCATCACCGTAGATGCCAAGGTTTGGATTCAGATCGTCCACCATCAAGAACACCACATTATAATTGCTGCTCTCTGCCGCTCTGCATCCTTTCAGAAACAAGGTCCCCAGAACAAGGAATGCAAGTGTTCCTAAACTCGGTACTCTGCGTTTCATCACCCCTCCACTGGATGCGCGAGTGAGTGATGCTGTATAATGCCTCGGAGGAGTGTATCCGTGTCGCTCCCGTCTTCTGCGTCTGCCACGTTGCGCGACACTCTTGCTCCTCTCCGGCGTGACTCGAAGTTGCTGCGCCGCGACAGGTACCCAGTACTGGCTTTGGCTTTGGCTTTGACAATCCGATCTACCGGCACAGCATGGCACAGCGATTGCCTACAATAGCATATCGTGCATAATTTGGGGATGTTTTGTTGCCTTTTCATGAGTACTAGTATTATCCATCTGTCCATCAATCTCGGGCTCTTCAACAGTGTGTCGATTGGGTACTGATTGTGAGTACAGACCAAGCAGCCTATCGCTGTGGCACTCGGGCGGGGTAGTAAGTTTTGGGCTGTGCACCGTGCGCTGACTTTGAATTGTACAGCTGAGAATTTTGCGTTGCAATAGTTTTAGCTAAAAGAAGTTGGTTCAAATTTGAGGAGTGCCAATGGGGCGTAAAAGGTCTCAAAAGGCAATGCGAAGTTTGCGCAGCACCGCAGGCAATCACAATCAGCAATCCGATGCCAAAAGCAATACCTTGAAGAACCTTCCGCAGCGACGCGAGCATGAGTCGAAACGGTTTTCCTGGATTCTGATCTTTGATCAAATGTTTTTCATGAACAAAATTCAACAAACGGTCATCTGATACAAACGAAAGAACAAAAGAACAAATCTCCATTGTAGCACCTCTACTCACTGTCAGTACCGGTACCACCGTACCGGCGCGAAGTACTGTTGCCAGTAACCATTCCGAACCTCAGGTGTTAGCCGCTTTTCCTATCGGTGCCGTAAGGATTCCTGGGTGTAAAGACATGTGAAAAAGTTATCCGACCTGATGTTCGCACTACATGTTCGTACTGTTTGAACCCCGACTTTGCTGAGGAAATAAAAATATATTTGAAACTCTGATTGTTCTGCATTACTTGCGCCTCTCGGCCACCACACCGAACGGGGACTTGTGAAGATCGCAGTGAATAAAATGAAATAAAGAACCGAGGCAGCAGGCTGAGATCAGCTGAGCAGATGGGCAGGCCCAGATAAAGCAAAAATTCAGAGATCTCCCGGAGCTCTGCAATCGAGACACCCTCAACTGCGAGCAAAGGTGCGCCAGGCAAGGCCACTGCTTTGCCAAGCATCGCGAGAGAGCACCGCGAGAGAAACCAGCACCCCTAGATTCTGGCGGACCGCGATCAGACCGCAAGACGCCGGATCCAATTTCTGTGCAAATGTGCAAATGTGCACGTATGCAAGCGCCAAACAACCGGCGTGATTGGCGTGATGGCGGGAATCGAGATCGCGTGATGTCCCCTTGGAAAGAATTTGACCCGGATCTCGTGCCAGCAACGGCCTTCTCGCCGCACGGACGATTCCTGGCTCTCGTACTTGCGCAGGAACCAGCACGAGTGCTTGGCGCTCTATTATTTTTAAAAAAGCGCCACAGCGTCTTGTATGTACTTGTGTACACGCGCTAACTCATCAGAATATTTACTATATAAATAGAGAACTAGCTAGTTCAGAATTCTGAATGAACGTTCTTGGTTGGACAAAAGCAGTGCAATGGGAAATAGAAAGCATGCTCTCTATGCCCTATGCCTCTGTGTTTGACACAGTTCCCCGCTCCCATCAGCATAGCATATCCGGTGTAGTGACGCCAATGGGCTCCTAAGCTAATATGTATTAGCTGGAAGGTGTTGTTTCTATCTAGCCAATAGGAACAGTTATTGAATATCTCTGACTGAACTCCAGAGCACCGACTCTGTCCTGTCAAAGTGTTAGCAGAAAGGCAGCTGAACTTGCATAGGCGGATATTGGCGGATTTGGGGGATAGCTCACTTTAAGTAGATGAGCTTGGTACCTCTTAGCAATGGCGGTAATAGCTGGATGGCGATCCCCTAACTCTCGTGGCTAAAGAGCCCGGTAGCGAACGGATCATAATGACATAAGAGCCACGGGACTACAGGCCCAATAGTAACGCAGAGAGGATCCTACACGATCCTAGGAAGCGGTCAGACTCGGAAACAGAACAGTTACCGTCTGTAGATAGGACTCGAAGTGATGCCAGTACTAGCACCAGGTTACTTGACTACTAATAATGTAGAGTAGGATAATATTGTACCGGTACTACCAACAGTATTACTAAGCGAACTGTGACAAGTACTAGCACAGGGAGGAAATGAAACAAGGGAAAGGAGTGAAAGGAGAAAGAGAGGAACAGAGTAGCCGTGCAGCAGAGTGAGCACAGCAGAGCTCAGAAAGCCCAGAACTGAGACTGTCAGAGTCAGAGTCAGAGTCAGAACAGAATATAGCGCATCCGACGACACGCGCGCACTTTGGTTCGCTGCGACTAACGCAAACCGGAACTCCTCACGACCAAGTTGCTTCGGGAGTCGCTGGCCTTCTCAGTCCCAGCCCACACTCAGATCGCGTGCCACTCACGTGCGCTCAACAGCCGCGCGGTGGCTGTGTGATTAATTTCAGCAGTCTTCAGACCTTTCATTAGAGCTTGCCACACCGGGCGCGCAAAAGAGATGATGAAGAAAAGCATGCGCCAGGAGGCGTCACACGAGAACATTGGCCAGCCTACCAACGTGCTGCGATGCGTCCACGTGGAATGGGATCCTACGTAAGTTTGACTGAGATTTTTTGGCCGCGTGCGTCATTTGCTTCTCTCTGGAACAAATCTATTCTAACCAGTGGCGCGCGTTATTTGCCGCGGGTCTCGCTCTTTTTGTATTCTTTGTTCAGCTCCAACACATTTCGTGGGTTGCCGGATGTGTGGGCCAACCTTGTTCCGCCCGGAACCTCGCAGAACGAAACGAGCACGAGGGCCATGAGCGTCATTGGAGCGCACGTCGCCCCACCAAAGCCGAGTAAATCTATTATAAGAGGAAAAAAATCCACCAAGAAGAGAAAGGACGAAGAGCTTGGCGAGGAAAATTTCTCCATTGGTCGACCATACAATCTGCAGCATGTCGAGCATGTAGGTGTTGACAACAGGTCTTCCACAGGTTTCACAGGTTTGCCTCCCAAGTGGCGGCAGCTCCTGAAGGTTAGCGGGATCTCGAGAGAGGAAGTGGCCGCTCATCCCCAGGAGGTACTGGATGTGCTGCAGTTTCACTTGGAAGGGCCACCGCCAAAGTTGCCGACGAGAAGAACGTTGCAGCGGGACATTCTAAATGCAGTTCAGATTTCCACATTTGATCCTTCAAAGGTTATTCGTCGCGAGAAAAAGCTTGGCGAAGGAGCCGGCGGGACAGTGTATGTAGCTACTGACTTGCGCACAAAAGAGCGATGCGCTGTTAAAGTGTCCCCCATGAGTGACCTGGAGAATATCAAGAATGAAATTGCGATGCATGCTCTTTCTCAGCACGAAAACATCGTGCAATACAGGGAGACCATCGCTCACGGCGAGGAGCTGTGGATCTTGCTGGAGTTTATGGAAGGTGGCGCCCTCACGGATGTCCTTGGCCGGGGTGTTGCCTGGAAAGAGTCCAATATCGCCTACGTCTGCAAGCAAGCGCTCATGGGCCTCGCATTCATGCATCGTCACCATCGCCTTCACCGTGATATTAAAAGTGATAATATCTTGGTTGACTTGAAAGGCCGCGTCAAACTGGCGGATTTTGGATTTGCGGTTGGTCTGACAGAGGAGGAGAATAAGCGCAAGTCTGTTGTGGGCACACCATACTGGATGAGCCCAGAATTAATCCGCGGTTTGGAATACGACGCCAAGGTTGATGTATGGAGCTTGGGAATCACAGCTATCGAAATGGCTGACGGCGACCCGCCTCTGATGGACGAGCAGCCGATTCGGGCACTGTTGCTCATCACTATTCAGCCATCTCCGACGGTGGAGCAGCCTGCAAAGTGGTCAAACGCATTCAATCACTTCTTGAAGCGATGCCTCATGACACGCCCCGAACAGCGTGCCTCCACCGAGCAACTTTTGATGCACCCGTTCATTCGGCAAGCAGGCGAGGCTAAAGACTTTAGCGAACACGTTCGCTCTGCGTTGGCAGCCAGACATCATTGATTGACTTTATACTCTTGTTTTTAAAATATCATACACGTAATGGAAATACTCAACGACAAATACAACAATGCATTCACCCGGGATGATTTGGCCGCCATTTCAACCAAGAAACGATATCCTGAACAGGTTCCGAATCCAATGAAACTGCCTCTCCAAAGTTGCAGAGGCGAATGGTATTGTTGAACAATTACGTCATGAATTTAATAAATGGAAATGCAAAGAAAAAATTCAAACGGTTTTTCACCAGAATTGATTGCCCCCCTTTTTGCTGCTTGGGTCCACCAGAAAAACAGCGATTTCGATCTGGTTTCTGGTACCAAGTCAGCACACAACGCAACACTCAGAGTTCACGAGTTCTGTTCGTTCTGTCTGTACACGCTGCTACATAAATCAGGTACGCTCTAGACTCCTATGGACAATGTATAATCATTGGAGTAACAATTATACAACTCTCAATTTCCCCCCCCCAGTCGTACGCGATCTCTATGAAGTCACTACGAGTCGAGAGCACCATGGCAGGTGGTCACAGTAGCATTGGGCCATGCATTCCAGATAGTAGTTGGCTAGTGCCAAGCTGAGCTGGAGGTGCACACTCTATCGGTCATGCTAACCACGGCTATATGCACAAATAGCCTCGTATACCACCCTCTTATACGAATGGTAGTACGGACTTTTTTAGGACTCCTAGCAGGCGTGTGCAAGTGAAACTGAATAGCACTCTTTTACCTCATCTAAAAGAGGAATTACTCATCAGCTTTTCCTCCTAGTGACACTAGCTCTTCCAAGCCTCTATGGGCGGTTTTAGTAAATTCCTATTGCTCCCCCTAACCTTGGCCTACCCACTGCGCTGAGAGTGGAAGCGGGCCGTAGCGGGGCATAGCGGTCCTAGCGATGTGTGCTGGGAGTGCAGAGAGAGAGAGAGAGAGAGAGAGAGCGAACAGTGTGCGCGTGGCGGGTTGGTCAATCGCTGCGCAGAGACAGAGACAGAGACGGAGACGGAGATAGTGGGAGAGACAGAGAGACAGAGAGACAGAGAGACAGAGAGACAGAGAGACAGAGAGACAGAGAGACAGAGAGACAGAGAGACAGAGAGACAGAGAGAAAGAAGAGAGGGAGAGCAGAGAGAGCAGAGTGGCCGCAAGTGGCGCGCCTCTCCTCCTCTCGCTCGTCTTTGCGCACCGTTGCGCACAAGCTGAGCGATAGTTGGCGCGAGGGCGAGTCTAAAAGCTTTAGACGCTGTCGCAGTGCGCTGTTTGGCTGGGCAGCAACAGGGCAGGGCTTGCCGCCAATCGTGGTCTTCAACTAGTTAGCTTCCGTGGGAAGAGTGTGCTTTGTATTTACAGTTCATAAAGAGCGACAGGCAAGATGATGCGCCGTAGGAACAAGAAAACTAAGAAGAAGCAGATGGAAGAGGACGATGGGATTTCCATTGGTCGGCCATACAACTTGCAGCATATTGATCACGTGGGTGTGGACAACAGGTCATCCACCGGGTTCACGGGGCTGCCTGACAAATGGCGCCAGCTGCTCAAGGTCAGTGGATTCACGCAGGAGGAAATTGCTGCGCATCCGCAAGAGGTTCTGGATGTCCTGCAATTTCACTTGGAGGGCCCTCCTCCAAAGCTTCCGACCAGGCAAACCTTGCAGCGCAATATGCTCAAGGCAGTAAACATTGCCAGCGGCGACCCCACCAAAGTAATTCGGCGAGAAAAGAAGCTCGGAGAGGGTGCAGGGGGTGTGGTGTACATGTGCACAGAGCTGCGCACCAAGGAGAAATGCGCGGTAAAGATTTCTCCGATGAGCGATCTGGAAAACATAAAAAACGAGATCGCCATGCACGCTCTCACACAGCACGAGAACATTGTTGGGTACAAGCAGACCTTTCAGTGGCAAGAGGAGCTCTGGATTCTGCTCGAGTTCATGGAGGGTGGAGCTCTGACTGACGTATTAGGCCGCGGGGTGGAGTGGACGGAGGGCAACATTGCCTACGTGTGCAAGAATGCTTTGCGCGGCCTTGCCTTCATGCATCGCAACCACACACTTCATCGCGATATCAAGAGTGACAACATCCTTGTCGATTTGCAAGGTCGCGTGAAGCTTGCTGATTTCGGTTTTGCAGTCGGCCTTACGGAGGAAGAGAACAAACGCAAGTCCGTGGTCGGCACCCCTTACTGGATGAGTCCCGAACTTATTCGCGGCCTCGAGTATGACGCAAAGGTGGACGTGTGGAGTCTTGGAATTACCGCAATTGAGATGGCTGATGGAGAGCCCCCTCTTATCGACGAGCAGCCCCTGCGCGCTCTTTTGCTCATCACGATTCAGCCTTCGCCAACAGTGGAGAAGCCGCAAAACTGGTCAAACGAGTTTAACCACTTCATCAAGCGTTGCCTCATGACTCGTCCAGAACAGCGCGCTTCTACGGAGCAGTTGTTGATGCATCCATTCATTCGCAAAGCCGGCGAAGCCAAGGATTTTGCGGAGCACGTGCGCCGAACACTTGCTGCTCGACGCGGGCACTAGATCATGATATGTCGTTTATAAATTTCGTTCCCTTTCCCACCAGATTGTGTCTTCTTGAGAGTAAAGCATCCATCCACCGTTCTCTTTCGTTTTCATCTTCTTTCTCCACTTCCGCTAACTGTTGGGTCGCAATTTCATTTCGTCTTTTTTTACAAAGAATTATATATCTATCTCAAAAAATTAGGCAAACAGGCCACGCACTCAATCAGCACCCCTCTGGCGTGCACACAGACCTGTAAGTCTCCAAGGGGCTCAAATCGCCCAACAAACATTCGTCAAAGCAGGATTCTATGTGATCTATGCACCAGTCGATGTATTGGTCTAGTTTCTTGTTGTTGTCGCCCAATATATCGAACACGACGCTGGAGCAGCTCGCGTCAAAGTAAGCGTCCATCAGATCGCAGACATCTTCCGTCACATTTCCAACGGGCCCAAGAAGATTTTCCAAATAGCCAAAGACGCTGACCACGGTTTTCTTGGCGATTTTACAGTGACGATTGTCGACTTTGCCGTTCACCTTCACCAGCGTTGCGAGCACCAGGAGCAGATGCGCGAACCTCATATTGGCTGCCGTCAATGGATCGTGATACCTGAAGGGGCAAGCAATTCTGCGCTCGAGTCCACGTGCGCAACCACTGCGCGCTGTACCTGTAATCCGGGGCTCGTTGTTTTTGATCTGGTGCGACAACAGCACGGCACGCCTTCGTGTCTCTTGGATAAAAGGTAATCTGGAATCGGCCGTGCACGGCCCGGCCCTCCGGGCTCTGTGAGCTAAACGGACAGATAATAGTATTATTCTAGCTAACTACTAGAGGACGCGGTCACGTCTAGCACTCACACCCACAAATCACAGTCAGTGCTGGTATTTTCTGTGAGTACTCCATCAAACTGTCACTTACTCTGTGGCATCTGTGCCACGCGAACCCGCTCTATACACGTTTGCACACCCCTATCACACTTGAATGCCACCCAACAATCTCAACAAATCGTTCGATCACATGTGTGCTGGCCCTTTGCTTCTCAATTGTGATTCTTATATCAATGTGATTTTCCAAAAACACCGCAACTCCAAAGAGTCCGTAGCTACGCCATCCACGAATCGTGCGTCAGTTGCGTCCCTACGACTGCCCCCCCCCCCATCCCTCTCGGCGCAAGCGCGTCCACTCAAACGCCATCCAACCCTGCTCAAGTGTGTTCTGAATTTTAAACTCCGTCCAAATATCAAATTTGGTTCGACTACCAGAACGGCAGCTCGCAATGAATGCTTTCGAGCGCACAATTGTTCGTGGTCCTCCAGATCATGATGTGAGCAACGAGGACGTGTTCAACGTGTTCACCGGGATACACGTGAGCGGTACTCAGTGACTAGTACTCGATGAAACACATAAATGCATTCATGTATGCATCATGCGGAGAGAATAAAGTTCTTGCATGAACGTCATGAACGTCCTTGGCAATTGGCCAACGTCAGCAGGAGTAGCGCGTTCGTTTCCGGGTGGCGAAAGAAAACCATCAAGCGGCGAAGATATGGAATTTGGAAGAAAGAAATCTCATTCTCGACTCGCCACAATTGTTCCTCGGGGCTCTCTTTGTTCGCTCTCCGGATTCAGCCCACACGACACCGTGACGCCACACACACAACACACACAACACGCTACACGCATGCGAGCGAGAGCCTAGGGTCCCAGCACAGAGAGAGAGAGAGAGAGAGAGAGAGAGAGAGCGTGCGCCATGTCCGAGTGGTGGCACTCCGCGGGCGTCCTCGCCGCGTACGCCTTCTTCTTCCTCTTCGCCTTCTTCTTCCTCCTCCTCCGCGAGCGCTCCTCCCGGCAGCCGCAGCCGCAGGACCCGGCTCTCGCAGAACCCGCCTGGGACCGCGCAGAACCGGCGGGCGCAGGCCAGGAGGACCAGGAGGACNACGAGAGAGAGAGAGAGAGAGAGAGAGAGAGAGCGTGCGCCATGTCCGAGTGGTGGCACTCCGCGGGCGTCCTCGCCGCGTACGCCTTCTTCTTCCTCTTCGCCTTCTTCTTCCTCCTCCTCCGCGAGCGCTCCTCCCGGCAGCCGCAGCCGCAGGACCCGGCTCTCGCAGAACCCGCCTGGGACCGCGCAGAACCGGCGGGCGCAGGCCAGGAGGACCAGGAGGACCAGGAGGAACCGGGGGAACCGGGGGAACCGGCGGGGGAGGGAGAACCGGGGCGGTTCGGCGCGCGGTCGGTGCGGCGGGTTCTGCGGCGGAACCAGCAGCGCGAGGAGCGCGAGGCGCGGCGCGCGTGGGTGGCGCAGCAGGAGTCGCGGCGGCAGGAGCTGCGCGACCGGCGAGACGCGCGCGAGGCGGAGCGCGAGGAGCTGCGGCTGGAGCGCGAGGAGCGCGAGAGGTTGGAGCGCGAGAGGAGGGCCAAGAGCGAGGCGGGCGAGTACGCCAAGTGGCGCTCGGGCATGGCGCTCGCGGAGAAGGGCAGCGCGGCGCGGCAGGAGGCGGACGTGGCGGCGTTCGTGCGCGCGCGAAAGGTCGTGTCGGTGGACCAGCTCGCGGCGGAGACGGGCATGCGCGCCACGGAGGCCGCCGAGAAGCTGCGCGCGCTGCGGGACGGTGGCGAGCTATCGGGCATCTTCGACGACAGAGGCACTTTCGTGCACGTCACGCCGGAGGAGGTCGACCGCGTGGTGCGGTTCATTAAAGAGAAGGGACGCGTCAGCGTCGCAGAGTTGGCGGCCGCCAGTGGCGAGCTGCTGCAGCTGGTGCCTGGCGATGTTTGAGGTGAAATCAGAATTCAGAAAATTGCTCTCTTTCGCGCTTGTTGGTGGAAGCAACCAGCCTTTGCCAGCCATTTTCCCCTGTGTACAGACGAAAAGGGAGGTATTGCGGAGAGCGAGAGAGACTTGGGGCCATCAAGCGCTTCCATTTCATGATGCGTGGCATCTTTCTCTTGCCGAGACGGAAGAGCAACGCGTTGGTCACACTTCAACAGGGCCAATTGCCATATCAAGTCTGAGGTGTTCACGTTAGCGAGCAGAGTGAGAGGTCTATAGTTCTTTGAGAAATACCATTCACTTTAGCGTGCAGCGTGAAATGTCATCGAAATTGCAGTCGCTGACGAGAACTTTGTCTCTCGCGCTGTACCTGGTTTCTCAGAAAGAGAAAAATAAAAGGATTGCTGTAGGAAATCAAAAATCTTTTGAGCCTGTCTTATTTTGCTCCTCAAAGAACGTCGCGGTAACTCGAGTTTGGTCGTTCGTTCGATCGTTGTCGCTGACAGCTCCACAAATACACGTCACATAGTCATCATCGTTCAGTTGTTTACAATGCTGGAGAGGCGCTGATAAGCCTGCTTCTTCTGCTTCCAGACCACATACAGCGACCCCCCCGCTCCAAAGACCATCAGCGACTCAAACCACATCACGCGCTCAGGCCCGGAATCTGGCGGCAAACAGCTGTAATCCGATGTCACCTCCTTCGTGGTCACCACCTGCACGCCTTCGTTGGTGGGCTGCTTGCAGTCTTCCCCCACGCACTCGGCCTCGGGCTCGTGGACCTCAACGGTGCATTGCCGCGTCTGCTTGTACCCGGTCAGAGAACACGCCTTCTCCGACATTGAAACGCAGGGCTCGCACGGCGACAACGAAACGCACGACTCCTTCTTTGCAGGCGCCGCTTCCTGGCTGCTGTGGCTCACCATGACGACATCGTCCAGGGCGAAGGCGAGCAGGGCCTGCAGGGCTACCAGAACAGCGGCGAGGAGGAGCTGCCGAAGCATTTCTTCTTTTTTGTTCTTCCTTATAGACTGCCAAAGAGGTACGGAAACGGAAAAGCACAACGGCACACGGCAAAGCAAAACTCGAACAGCTCAGCTTGAAGATCCCCACTCGCTAAACGAAGCACTTCGTCTCAAGGATTTAAATATCGACCCACTCCTCTCGCGCTCCACAGTCACAGCGCTTTGGTTCGAGAGTCTCCCCACGCTCGCAAGCTCTCCAGCACGCCTCAAATTTCTTCCACGCTGGCTCCTCCTTGACCCTTCGCCAGCACACTCTCTGGGCCCCGCTGAGTCCCCTCTGAGTCCCCGCACGAAAACGTTCAAAAGTAGAACGCAACGAGGACAGTGAGGACAGTGAGATACAGTGACAGTGACAGTGAGGACGGGGAAGGATGATCTTATGGTTGACTAACTCACTCACAGTCGAGCTTTCCTCTCGGCTTTACAGGAAGCGTAGGACTCGTGAGGTGTTCTTGCCGTCGCCTAACCGAGTTAGTGTTAAAACCGGTGCACGTTGTGTTTGCGGGAGCCGAAGGAATTGAATTGTGCGGGAGAAGAACCGCCAACGCAACGCAACGCAAGAGCGGTTCGCCGCGACGCAGTACTCGAGTTACCTCTTTGAAAACTCTCAAGAGCAGACCCTGCCACTTTCGGCGTGCCAATCGCACGGGCTATGTATCCACGGAGTTTCGTCGAAAACAGCTCCACATGCACTTGCGCTGTCGGGAGTGCCGAGTTCTCCGGAAAGAAACGCTTGATGTGTCTTTGAGAGCCTCTGAGACTGCGGATGACTGCGGTGTGGAACGAGAAATATAAAATGTGCTGCTGGCGTTCGAGTTGTAGTACTGTGCGTGCAATATGCAACATGCAACATGCAGCGTGCATGCATCTCTGAAGAATATCATATCTATCCCTTATGGTTCTGATGGTTCTGATGTTGTTGGTACACTAGGCTAGCTACTTGTATTTGAGTACCGCATTCGTTGGTCGTCAATGGTCAATTGGTCAATTGATCAATTGTGTCGACTGCGTTTGGTTTGCGTTCACAGTCAACACAGTCAGCCTGACTCGAGAGTGCGAGGTTGGCGACCCAGCAGTCCGTCTGTTCCGCGAGGCTGAAGCGCCTTTGGTGGCAACTCTCGGTACTGTCTCACAGCTCTAGGCTAGCAGGCTAGCAGGCGAGTGGCGGTTGGAACAAGATGAAGACCATCAAGTGCGCCTCCCAGGGCATGTGCCTGGACATGAACGAGACGCACCTCTGCGTCGGGCTCGTGAGCGGCGGTGCGCAGGTGTTCAAGCTGAGCGACCAGGAGCAAGCGTTCTGCGTCCCGCCGGCGCAAGAGGACAGCTCGTGCAGGGTCGTGCGCTTCCGGGGGGACAAGTTGGCGCTGGCGTACAACACGGGCGAGCTGGTGGTGGCCAAGGCAGAGGACGGCGGGGAGCTGTGGCGGTCAACGGCGGAGAGCAAGACGCCCATGTGCTCGCTGTGGTGGCTGGAGGACGACCTCGTCGTGACAGGGGACGAGGAGGGCGCCATCAAGGTGTGGGACCTGAAGCGCGAGGACGGAAAGAGCTCTGTGGGGATTAAGAAGCAGACGGATTACATCTCGAATCTCAAGTATTTGCCGGAGAAGAAAACCTTGTTGGCCACATCAGGAGATGGGACCCTGGGAGTCTACACGTTCACATCTGGGTACGAGAGCCTCAAATTGAACAAAGTTTCAGACGAGCAGGATGACGACCTCCTGTGTCTCGAAGTGGTCAAGAACGGCCGCAAAGTGATGGTTGGGACTTTGGAAGGCGTCTTGGACGTGTGGTCCTGGAATCGCTGGGAAGACATCTCCGACCGCCTTCCTGGTCACCCAGAAAGTATCTCTGCGCTTCTTAAATTTGATGAAGAAACTATTTGCACTGGATCTGGCGATGGCATGATTCGTCTTGTGTCGGTGTTTCCTCACAAGCTGCTGCACGTTCTTGCGGATCAAGGTGAAGTGAATCCCGTGGAGCGGATGTGCTGGTCGACAGACCGCCGCTTCATCGCCACTGTGTCAAACGATGTAAAGATTCGCTTTCACGACACGTCCATCCTGGTCGACTCTGACGGCGAGGAGGAGGAGGAGGAGGGTGGCGAAAAGCAGGCCAAGGCAGAGGGCTCTGACGACGAGGAAGTCTCCGGGGAGGAGAATGGTAAAGCCAAGCGCGCACGAGCGGAAGCGTCAGACTCGGATGACGATGACGATGACTCGGATGATTCGGAAGAAGGTAGTTCGAGCAAGGTCGCCAAAAAGGCTGATCACTTCTCAGCTCGAAACCTGAAAGCTAAAAGCAAGGACGCTGTCAAGCGCAAAGCTGCGGAGAACTTTTTCTCCGACCTCTAACTAACGGAACCTTTGGTATAAAGGCACCGAGAGCCTTGCGATTGCGTGTCTTACTCTTGTTGTGTAAGTAAATCAGATACATTTTTCTATAACAATCTTGTCTTTCATCTTTGGCACGGTCGACATCAACAGAGAGACGACATTCAAAACCTAGAGGGAAAAGAAGATGCAAGAAACGCATTGGCAACGAAGATCGTTCTTGGCCGAAAAAAAGTAAGGAGCAGAGAAAATCCTTTTGGTCATGTACGACGTCAAATAAATAAAAACTGTCCATATGTTTTGTGTGTGTATAAAACTAAGAGGCGGGGCAAGTAGGGAAGAAAATTTCGTCGCAAACTATCCAGTCTTTTTTTCTACTACAATAGAAAAGAGGTAGAGAGGGCGCACCCCAAGGGGGCCAAAACAGTGTTTATTAATCGGTCAATGTGAAAAACAGCAAAATCTGAGGAACAGAGAACACAACTATCTACTCAAGGCGAGCCTGCAAGCGCTCACTCGTCATCACGAGGCACTCCGTACTCAAAGGTAAATCGACTGATGATAGGGTAGTGGTCGCTCAAGTCAATGTGAGACTTGCCTTTGAATGTGTAAGGCTTGTCTCCTCGAATATTGGAAAGGATAGTGGTCGCCGAAAAAACTGGCAAAAGATGGTTCCTCGAGAAGAGAGAATAGTCCAGCAAGGCGCAGCCGTCGCCCGCGGAAGGACCGCCCATGGCCAGGGTGTTGCTTGTGGAGTTGAACGAAAAGAGCTTTAGTAAACGCTCGTCTTGTTCCAATGTCTCTTGCTTTACGCTCACGAGAGGTTCCACTGCGACGTGGCCATCGTGATTGTACATCTCATAGTAGTTGGCCTTCTTCTTCTCTTGCAGAGCGATAAGCTGCCTACCTACACGCATCACCTCGGGGTCCACCTGGTGCGTATCCATGGCCCCGAGGATGTCAAGCATGCGCTCGTACTGGTGGGCACTGCGAAGCCTACAGACATTGAGATCCCCAGCGAAAATCACTGGCTCGCTCTTTGGAATGTTGTACTTTTGCACCGCTCTGCGAACGTGCAGCATTTGTGCCTCCCGGGCCCGCATAGCTGCACCATACTCCCAGGCTTGAAGATGAGTGGCAACCACGTTGCACAGTTTGCCCTGCTTCATTATTTTCGTGTAAATCATCCCCTTGTTCGCGAGGCCGTCGTCCCGAGCCCACTCGTCCTTGAAGATACTCTCTTCTGACTTGACGATCGGGTATCGGGACATGACAATCACTCCTCCGTTGCTGATTGCGTGGGTTTCAATCATTGGGCCTGACCCAGCCACTGGCGTTTCGTAGACAAGCCCGAGCTTGCGCTTGAGTCCCGCGCGGATGCGCCCCACTGCTTTATCGCAAAAGGCTTCGCAGAGCACAATCACATCTGGAAGATCATCGGAGCTCTCTAAAAGGCCGAGATCGTCCAAGGAGTTGAGGATTCCCTCCGCAATCATTCTCGAGCGCGGATGCTTGCCAAACCCGAGCCCAACTCCAAATGCATTAAGGACGTTCAGTAGTCCCCACAGCTGCGGCATCATCCATGTATTGTACACCAAAACAGAGAGATCGAGACTGGAAAATTCCGGGCTGCCATCAGCGCTTGCAGAGCTGTCATCGCCGAATTTACGAGCGGGCTCGTTGGATATGTCGGAGTAGTGGAGGGTGAAGGACAGGGGCGTCACCTCCATGAGCCGCGAGCTCCCAGCGGATACCTTGGCGGCCTCGACCAAGAAGCAGCCTCCATAGCGCTGAATTCCACCTAGCGACCAAGTGTTGACCGGGATCCCGGCATTGTCCACGCCAACGATTTGAACGTTGTCAAAACAACAGATCGGCCCAGTCTTTCCAGGGCACACTAGGCGAACAAGTTTTCTAAACCTCTTGGACCGTAGCTCCACGACTTGGCCGAAATGTATGTGCTCGTGAAAGACCTTCTGTAATGCTTTGGAGCCTGGCTTGCGCACACCGCTAATTGTAAATGCCCGCGCGGTCGCCCGTGTAGTTTTGCGGTTGATGCACATGTTCAGTTTCGTGAAGAGGCTCCTCACCCCATTCACGGGTGGCACGTGTCTACTCAGCGTAGAGATCCAGAGGCTCGAGGCGCAGAGTTTGATCCGATCACCAACGCCGAATTCAGGGCCCCTGTGCGGCTCGTGAAACCCAGGAAACAACTTCTTGAGCGCATCGTGCGCGCCTCTCAGCGGATCAGTGTACTTTTCCGCCGCCATGGTCTCTTTCATCGCCTTGATCGCAGCGAGCTCCTCGCTGGAGGAGCTCGTTCGCTCAGCAATCAAGCTCGAGCTGGACTGGTCATCGAAGCTAACAGCTGGGCCGCGGCTTGGCACCAGCGGCTGAGACAGCGACTGTGAGTCGCTCTTCATCGCATCTAGAGCTGCGACAGCCAATTTCAGCGCATGGCTGCCGTCCAGAACCAGCCCATTCTCGAAAAGGAAATCCACCACCTCGCCGAGCCCAGCCTCATTGCCCACCTCCTGCACCACAGCCTTCACCGCGAGCTTATCCGCCAGCCCGGACTCCATCTCCCCGATTACCGCCTCACCGCCTGACCGTATTCGACTTGCAGCTTTTGATCCACACTCTGTCTCTGACTCTGACTCTGTCTCGTCTCTTCTCTCTCTCTCTGCAGCGAGGAGGCCGGAACCCAAGAACCCGATGATCGCGCGTCCGCCGGCGTCGGTGGGTTCCGCGGGTGCGCTGAGGCGAGTGCGACGCTGTTCTGCGCTGTTGAGACAAAGACAGAAAGTCAGAAAGACAGAAAGAGACAAAGAGAGAGAAAGGGATTCAAAGTTTGTTTCTTTCTTTCTTTCTTTGGCCCACTGCTCTATATACTATATACTATTAGATGAACTCTACGAACTCTACTGCACTGTATGGGTCCGCTTGGTCCGGTGGGGTCACGGTCATCATGGTGGTACTAAGCCAGAGTTTAACGCGACTCATTCGCCTACTAGACTGCTACCACTCCACTTCTTCCGCCTTACTCGTAGACTACTCTACCGCTTTTCCCTGGATGCCCTGTACGCACCGGCGCATAGCAGGGGGTAGTCGAGCTCATACGCGCGGTTAAGCGGCCAGAGGGACTAGCGAAATGGCTGGGAGGGCGCTACGCCATGCGAAGTATCACTTCACTGCACTTCGACTGAGAATGGAGACTAGGACGAAGAATCGTAGCGGTGATGGTCCAGCTGATTAAGAGTAGCAAGGCGATTTAGTAGGAGGTGCCAGGATGTACAGCCGGGCACCAAGACGCTGTCCTTCCTCTTTCCGGCTACGACCTCCCATGAGTAGCTACTGTAAACTGCACAGAGCCATAGGGGTGTACTGTCTTTCATAGCCCCCCAACTGTGGTCTCCTCCATAGTTGTCATGTAGACGATGCTACCACTGGCTGGAGATGGATTTCGCCCACTCAGCTCAGTATTTACCTCTAAGCGAGTTGCGGTATTATGGACCTGGATAGATACTGTTACGAGGAGTGTGTCCCGTTTGGGAGGTAAGCGTGTTCGCTCGTGGCTAGGGAAATCGGGAGCCTTGGGAGCCTATAGGAGTACCAGGTAGTGTGCGTTGTAGGGGTGAGCGAGAATTGGTATTGAAGCGTATGCCCAACAGCGGTAGAGGCAGATAGTCCTCCAATAGGCTGATGGAAGTATGGGTGATGGAGTGAGGAGAGCGAAATGAGTGTGTCTGTAAGGGAGTGAGTGAGTGAGTGCGTTGCCAGCGCTGGAAAGCTTCATTGCACAGTCAGCCAAAAACAGTACTAGTACCACAAACATAGGAGCATCTTGCCGAAAATGACAGAGTACTTTGGCCGTGCTGACTATGGATGTACCCAAAATGATAGTCGTGGCTAGAGTTGACATCGCGGCAATCGATCGAAGCCAAAAAAGGTGGAGAATGGCGGAAGACGTAGTTTTACGTTCGGAAGGCCTTCACGGTGCCACCAGTGGATGATGCTGCGCTGGGGTTTGGTGGAGATTCGCGAAGTTCAACTGTCGCTTTGGGCGGCTCAATTGAGCAGCTATTAGACTCAGAGTTTTCCTCGGAATTCAGGGGTCACCGATGGCCCGAGTCACTGTCAGAACGAACCGACAACAGCTCAGCATCGAACGCTTTCATGAGCAATCGCGCCTACAACTGTCCTGAGAAACTTTACACTCCTGGCACCGATTGCTCGGCCACACTTGGCGCGTTGGCTCGTTTTCAGCATCATGACCAGGAAGGTCAAAACGATACAGGCGTAGTGGTGCTATGGTACTCTTAGTTCGGATGTTGACCCACGCACTAAGCCTAAACAGTGACTGGAGGATTGGATCGATTGCATCTTTCTGAGATTTCTGAGACGACCTTTCATTGACGTGCTTTAATTGACCCAACGCGAGATTGATATAGAAATGGCATGACTGCTGGCGCTATACGAGTATCGAAACGAGTATCGATACCGGCTCACGGTTCTCTAGTAGCTAGGGTCTCTGGCACTCGGTGGTCTACTAGATTCCACACATCTTGGCAAAAGCTGCGGCAAAGCTCTTCCTGAATCTCCGAAGCCAGAAGCAACTAGAAGCAAAATGAGAACAACCACTCTGCAGTTGTTTGGCGTTGGAGGCCGATCGTGAACCACCTAGCTAGAAGTGACCATTTTTAGACTGAAACTCCGGCCATGAATCTTATTGTTGAGACTTTCAGAGACATTCGGTCGCGAGAATACGCACGAGTCCTGGGCGAGAAGCTTTCAAGTGCTCGGGAAAAGAGTAAGGAGTAATATCACCACGCAGGCTTTTTGCAAAGTGCAGACTGCTATCATTACACGAAGTTTACAAATAAATTACTCGTACGGTACGTACATCAGTTTGCGTGCGTTACGCGTCTTCGCACTGCTCTGTATCAGGCGGGTCCTGCTCATAGTTCTCGGGCGCCCAAAGCTCTTCGGGAAGGAGCGGTCGAATCAGCTCGCGCATCTCATGCGACGCCGACCGAAAGGACTCTGAAAAAGCGGACATGTCTTGTGTCTCGTCCTCTATCTCCACTGCGCCTTCCATATCATCGGCGTTCTCCAGAACCTTCCAGTGCTGAAAGTATTTCTCTATCCAGTCGATCGAGATGGAGTCCATCTCTACATGTGCAAACTTTGGGTCCACGGCCTTGCTATCGCCATCGAAGAAGTCCACGAGACTCTGGTGATCTGAGGCAAAGCACATGATATTCATAGGTTTGTCGCGCCGGTAGTTGACAGCGGAGTCGCGAAAACACTCCACGAAGCCAAACACTGCCCGCAAAGACTTTGCGATGCTGGCGCCAAACGCAGCATCTTTTCCCTCGTGGAATCCTACAAAGTTCACCAAGTAGACGCCCTGCGTTGGGTTCAACCAGCGATCCTTCACGCGCTGGAACACTTTCTTGTTGAGCACATGCGTTGGATTCCACCCCATGTACAGGTCTTGCGCCACGAAGTCATACTTTGGTAGATCGTCGTTGGCGGGGTCAAACAACCAGTGAAAAGCTTCCGCGGCAAACACTTGCCCAGCTCTATAGTCAAAATAATCTTTCGCAAATTTGGCCACCACGGTGCTGTTCTCCACGGCGTCGACTCTGCCAAACCCGCTGCGAAACTTGGCGTACATTGGAACAGATCCAACCCCGAGCCCCAGCTGGAGCATCGCCTCCTTTGGCTCCTGCATCTTGGCCGCAGCCCTGTCCATGCCAAAGGCCATGAGATTGAACGCCGTGAACGGCGACATGCCCTCGTATGCCGGGTCCAGAAACTGAGCGCCAAGCAGACAGTCTCCATAGCGCATCACCCGCACGCCCAGCCCCTCCAAGGCGTCAGTATCGAGCACCGCGGCGCTGGAATCCCCCCCATCTGCCTGATACTCAGTCTCCACGGGAGTCACCGCGTCGCTGCTCCACAGCGTCGAGCTCAGCAACAGCAGAGCCAGAGCCGCAGCTCGTATCTTGACCATCAGAGACATTACTGCTCAAAGGTTGGTGCGCGCCGGCTCCCCTGGCTACGACCCACTATGGCAAAGTGACAGGGCGAAGAGGCTCTTTCTCTCTCTGTCTATTTCTTTCTCTCTTCTCCTGCCTCTGCCATCATGATCCTCTGGCTGCCAACGTGTTGCTTTCTCTTTCCCCTACCAACAATTACCTTCACGCTTCCTTCTGCTTCCCACTCCGACTGCGTTTTGCTATTATTATTACACAGAGTACCATACTCGAGTACCTCTGGTAACTTACTGGTGTGATCATGAATTGGAAAGATCTGTGCCTGAGAAGCAACCAAGGAAGAAGATCCACGATGCGTCGACTATCAGTGACAGACTTGGCTTGCCATCGTGCTCTGAATGGCTGACTTGTATGACCTATGCATGTGGTACTCTTGGCTTTGACTGTCGATGGAGGGATGTGTTGTATTCGCCGTCATCATGTCCAACAGAAGAGTAAAGAGATCGACACCGCAGGGAAAAGGAGTTGGATCGCTGTTGTCTGCTCGTCATGCAACACCGCCCTCACTTCTCAAACTGGCCTTTCTTCACCTTCGCCATCTTCTTGCCAAATGACCAGCTCATTCGCTCCTACTGTATACACCACAGGCAGCGCAAGACAAGCAAAGTCAGCGCCAGAGTACGGTACTGTCCTGAGTACTGACTTTGTACGGATACCTTTGTCCTCTGTCCCCCGTCCATCTCTCTCGATCACTGCTTCGAGGCGGAGTTGGCGGGGTGCACTGTCCATGACCTTTCCGAGAACGTTTGGTTCTCGGCTCGTTGGCGATCTCCAAAGATCTCACCACGTTCGCTCCATCGCCACCCATCCGCAGTCACAACATGCCACTGCCTAGTCGGTGCCGTGAGTTCCATTGATTGCAGAACGCAAGAGCTAGTTTGTGGTGTCCGCAGGGGGGAGGTAGGGAGATGCAGGGAGGTAGGGGAGGTCGGCGTGCCATGTCACAAGTTGCTTCGCGTCTCTCAGACTTGGCAAGGTCACACCCGGACTGGAGCATGTTTGTGATGTTTGTGCCAGTATGGTCCAACGCTTCAACGATGGACGATTGAAGATTGAAGATTGACGATTGGGATTTTGGTAAGTAGTGTGAAAGTTGTGAAGCACATGTGCAACCGGACGCGATCCTGTCAAAGTGCAATCGATCTGCGATCATTTCGCGTTGCCTCCGCCAGCGCACCTCGCTGGGCAAACAGAGATTGTTTCAGCAATGTTGGCCATTCCCATCTCAATTGACGCAAAGCGTTTGAGACTTTCCCGTTGGTTCCGTCAACTCACTATGAATGATTTTCAAATATCGAAATCAATCGATTTTTCTTGTTCATCCATTCACTTCATCATGTTTGACAACAGTCCTTTTTACCAAGCAATATCGTATAAGGTGTGCTAAGCTAAGTACTAACTGGGCAGTATAGTGTGCCATTGACTCTAGCCCACGTGCCCTTCTAAATGGGCTTAAGACTAGTTAACGAAATACTATTACCTAATAGGGTCCCTTCCGTATCTCGACCGACTAAGGATAAGATTAATGCTTGATATAGCCATAGGGTAAGAGGGGGGTATGTTATAGTGTCCCTCAGACGTTACTCGGTAAGACCCCAGTCACCGCCGTTTCGCTAGTGACTTTTATTGGAACAAGTAGGAGAGGGCGTACCTTCCTTCTGTCCCTTTCTTTCTCCCTTCTTTCCACTGGCGGAAAGAGAGGGAAAGGCATAGCACGCGACGACTGCTACAGATTAAACTAGAAGGCAGTGCCACCCTCATGAGCTGAATCAACTGACAGTGATTTCTCTGCCATTTCTGTAAACTTCAAAGTGACAACGAATGAATGAAGCTATTGCAATTGGAACTAATACTTTTCTCGGAAAAACTCGGAAAGGAAAGCTTACAAGCCATTCGTGGCAAATGTGGCGTTTTTAATTCCTTGGACAAGTAACCGAGAAGAAATGCTGAAGGAAAAGGCAAGAGCGGCAGTAGCAGTCTAACAATAACTAATAGTAATCCCAGGCAACCCGTCTCTTCTCCAACTTCTCCTGTCTTCCCACTTCGCCCCCCAACGCCCCCGGGTCCTACTGCTTTCTAAGCCTTTCCTTAATCTCCGCCCCCAGAATTGCATTGCCGGGGAGAGGGGCGGGAGGATTAATTCTCCATCTACACCAAACACTACCAGAGGGAGAGAGAACCCAACAAACCGAGTCAGGCGAGCGCGCACCAGAAAGAGCAATACCTAACCCAACTCTACCCGCCACGCTAAACAGCCGGTATCACCCCACTGCCTTCACAGTCGAGCGTAGCCCCTCATTACACCAACCGCTAGTGCCTTCGCCAAGTCGAGGGAGAAGGCAAGAGCGGATTAGCGACGCGTATCCGAGTCGTAGCTCAAAAGTATGCCTCGCAGACGGCGGAGGAGGAGGAGGAGGAGTCTTTGCAAAGAGTGTCCACTACAGAGAGAGACAGAGACACACAGTGAGTGAGTGAGAGAGAGAGAGAGAGAGAGAGAGAGAGACACGAAGAGAGCTGCAAGGAGAGAGGCAGAGAGAGAGAGAGAGAGAGAAGAAAGCAGGTGGAGAGGGTACTGGCAGTGAGTGCGAAGACGTGTCGTTTGCTCTTCAACTACACGGGGGAAGTTCCAAAGCTGATCACTCGGGTACCGTACTGTACAGCAGGTCCGTCGCGGACGTTGGCTGGTTCAAGGGCTTTACACTTTTGCACAGAGAGGAAAACACGCTCGGGCTTTGTTGAACGCCACGGCCTTCCATTGCGCTTTGCGGTCTCAGACTTTCGATTGATTGATTGACCGATCGATTCATTGATCGATCGATTCATTGATCGATTCATTCATTTGGATTGATTTGGAGTGGAGGCCGGATTTTGGGTCTTTTGCCACGGTGTGGGCCTGACTGCCACGGAGTGCGATTGCTCCTGCGCTGATTTGGCGGCATCGGCATCGGAGCGGTCCGCGATTGCGGCCGGCTCATATATACATATTCGTCTTTGTTGTGTGTTATAATTTGGTGGCCAAGCGCGGGCTCAGTTTACAGTGGAGATGAGGACTGTGCGGCGGCTGTCGAAACGGCTCTCGCACAGGCTGAGCGTGTCGCGCAAAGATGACTTGGAGAGCCCTGTGGTCCGGTTCAAAGGCATTGCGGCAAAGGTGCTCCAAATGATGCAGCAGAACATTCTGAACGAGGCGGAAGCGCCAGGAGTGCAGCTGGCGTCGTGTCTGGAAGACGTGGCTGACGGTCTCTTGCGCGGCGACACGGTTAGAGTGACGGAGTCCGTTAGTGGTGGCAGAGTCAAAGTGGTGTCTCCAGCACTGCCCGGTAGCGTTTTCACAGTGCGGGAGGACGCGATCAAGCTCAAGTCGAGGAGTGAGTGGTCCATGAAGGACGTGTGTCAGTATATTGTGGTGCAGAGGACGGCAGCCTCATGTGGGTTTTTCAGCGACGCAATCAACGTCAAGACTGGCGTCCCGTTCCAGGGAAGTGTGCTCATCTGCTCGCATAGGAGCTCGTTCGTTGACGTTGTGGATGCCATCCTGCGGCGGTTGTCAGGGCGTGAGATCGAGAAGGAATACGTATGGATTGACATCTTCGGGATGAACCAGGCTCTGCTCGCGGAGAAAAACAGCTTTCATGTACCTTACACAGAAATGGTCCAGAGCAGTCTGCGCAAAGCGCTGGAGCGGTTCGAGGAACGGTGGATCTACCTCGGCAGCTGGACCGACCCTGAGCCGCTCTCGCGGCTTTGGCCAGTGTACGAAATCTTCCTGCTCACCACCTTCGAGACTCTGCCAGCCACTCACATGCTTTTGAACGCTGACGCGGAGAAGAATTTCCGCGCCTCCCTCATGAGCGAATATGACACTATTAAAAAGACCATCCAAAACTTTGACAGCCGCAAGGCACTTTGCAGCGACAAAAAGGACAATGAGCTCCTGCAGCGCTGCATCGACCGGCACTCCGAGAACGGCTTTGCTGCTGTGAACCGCAAAATCATCGCGTTTCTGCGGCATAGTCTGGTGGAAGCCACTAAGGCGGCGATCAACTCCATGCGACTCAACTCTAGCGGCACGGAGGACCTTGCAGATTTCCTCAACAAGGCCGGCGTCCTGATGCACGACCAGGGCCAGCACGGTCTCGCCATGCGCCTTTACAACGAAGCCATCTTCATCTACCGCAACCAGGTGGATCTCCCCGACAAGAAAGAGCTAGATTTGCGCGTCGCCAGGACGCTGGGTAATATCGGAAACGTCCTCGCGGACCAGGGCAAATTGGAAGAGGCTCTGGAGATGTACTTGGAGGACCTGAGTATTTCTAAGCGCATACTCGGCGACCATCCGGAGGTGGCTACCACGATCAATAACATTGCGGTGGTGCTGGACGATCTTGGCAAGCATGTGGAGGCGATCGCGCGCTATGAGTCCTCGTTGGTCATTCGGAAGAAGACATTGGGAGAGAGGCATCCTGATGTCGCACAGGTCCTCAACAACCTCGCCGGATCGTTCTTTGCGCTGCATGAACTGGACCAGGCCGAAGCCCACTATGAGGCCGCACTCGAAATTTACACAGAAGCGTACGGCGAAACGCACCCATCTGTGGTGGACGCGCTCAACAACCTGGCCACTGTGCATTCCTCGCAAAAACGCCACGCGGTGGCCCTGGATAACTACCGCGCCGCGCACAGACTGGCGAAAAAAGCTCTAGGACCGAATCACCCACAGGTGGCCTCCGCATTGATCAATATTGCCTGCTGTCTGGAGGAGATGGCAGAGTTCGAGGAGTCCCTGCGCTGCTTAGAAGCGGCGCTCGCCATCCTCTTGGAACGGTTCGGCGTGAAGAGTGTGGACGTGGCCAACACGCTCAACCTAATTGCAGGCGTGCACCACGCCATCAAGCAAGATGACAGCGCGGTGCTTAAATACTCGCAGGCTTTGGCGATTCTGCGCGAGCGCCTGGGCGAAGAGCACCCCACGGTGGCGATGACTTTGTTCAATATGGCGCAGAGTTATGAATGCCTCGGAAAAGGGCACGACGCTCTCAAAGCTAGCCAGCAGGCTTTCCGGATTTACAAGTCCGTTCACGGCGAGTCTCACCAAGACACCCGGGATGCTTCACGGCAAATGTCCCGTTTGGAGGATCAGCTCAAGCGTCCTTAAGTGGATCTTTTTGACGGTTTCCTATCCCAAAATTCTGATTGCGCACTTGCGCCCGGCACTCGAGTACTCGTACAGCAGCAGTCCGGCAGTGCAAGTGCACTCATTTGTTCAATAATGATATTCTAAATCTAAATCTAAAATGCGTTGCTTCGTGCACACTCTTGTTCTTGTTTCTTTTTTTCACGATTACTAACTTGTATCAATCAGTCAATCAATCAGTCCCAATTTTATACAGCTCTACTAGCTCGTACTATTTTCACAGTTACACATGGCCTTGCACTCCCCCTTTTTCCTCTTTGTTTGTTACACAGCGCGAGTTTGCAAGACCCTCGCCTTCAGAACCTCCATACTGAAAACGATATCGGCTTTCGCGACCGCTTCTTTCCCAGTCCGCAGTGCCTGCATGGCAGCTTCTCTGCATACGTTCTCCAGTTCCGCTCCACTAAACCCTTCCGTATTTTCCGCTAGCCACGAAATCATTTGGCCGCGGTCGCCTTGCATCGGCGTTCGCGCTGCATGAATTTCCAGAATGGCAACTCGATCGGCCAAGTCCGGCAGCGGCACATGCACAATGCGATCAAACCTCCCGGGCCGAAGCAACGCCTCGTCGATCATATCCAGCCTGTTGGTAGCGCCAAGGACCAGGAGCCCGTGGCACGCAGCCACGCCGTCCATTTCATTGAGCAGAGTGGACAGAACCCGAGCCTGCGTCGAGGACCCGGACCCGGAACCGGTTCCCGAGAGCCCGCGTTTGCCGACCAGGGCGTCCACCTCATCCAGAAAGATCACCGCGGGGGCGGCCAGCCTCGCGTTCGCGAACAGTTCTCTAACCGTACGCTCGGCATCGCCCACGAACGGCGAGTACACATCCGCTGCGCTGAGTTTAAAGAACGAAAGCCCAGCGCTCTGTGCTGCCCCGCGAGCCAAAGTGGTTTTGCTGCACCCTGGAGGGCCGTGCAACAAGATTCCGCGCGGCGGAGTCAAACCCATACGCGACATCGCATCTTTATGCGAGACTGGCCATTCCAGAGCTTTCGCTAGTTCCAGTTTAACGCCGGGGTACCCGCCAACTTTGGCATTTTTCATAGACGTTGCGTTTCCGTTGCGCGAACGCATCCTGAGCAGCGACGCGGTTTCGCCATGATGAAGCGCGTGCGCCAATTCCGTGGCGAGAGGCACCAAGCAGTTGCGAGATTCCATCGCCAAGTCCGATGCAGTTCGCACGAGAGCCACCAGGTCCGCTGCGACGCACCCCACGCAGTCATTCGCCACCTGCGACAGCTCCGTCTCGGAAACATTCGCACCATGGAGTGTGCAGGACACGCACGAGCTAGAAGCGGGACTCGAACCGATAGAACCCATCGAACCGAGGTCATTGGAACCGGAACCAGAACCAGAACCGGAACCGGAACGCGCGCAGCACGAGCGGGCGAGGGGCCGGAGGAGCGTGGCGAGGATGTAAAAGCGTTCCGCAGCGTCCGGCGGCGCAAAGTGAACCTCGCGATCGAAGCGTCCCGGGCGCCGAAGAGCCGGATCGATGGCTTCTGGCCGGTTGGTCGCCGCGAGGACGATGACGTCGCCGCGCGTCCCACCGTCCCCACCGTCCCCACCGCGCCCGTGCGCGCCGTCCATGAGCGTGAGCAGCTGCGCTACCGTGCGCGCCGTATGCGCCGTATGCGACTCGCGGCGCGGACACAGGCCGTCCAGCTCGTCCAGGAACACCACCGCGCGCGCGCCACCCGGGGAACGTTCCAGGAACGTTCGCGCCGCGGCGAACACGCGCCGCAGCCGCTCCTCTGGCGATGAACCAGAACCAGAACCGGAACCGGAACCGGAACCGGAAGAGGAACCGGAGAAGGTGAAGAACCGGCAGGGGCCGAGGCGGGACAAGCGGCGGGCGATGAGAGCGGCGGCGCGGGTCTTGCCGGTTCCCGGCGGGCCGTACATGAGAACCCCGCACGGCGCCGCCAACACCGGGAACCGGGCGAACAGTTCCTTCTTCTCACACGGCCACACCACCGCCTGCTCCAGCGCGCGGAACCCGGCGCCAACCTCCTCCTCCTCCTCGCGGTCCTCCCGGTCCTCCCGGTCCTCCCCGTCTCCCGGTTCCCCGGCCGGTTCTCCAGCCGGTTCCGCTGCGAGTTCCTGGGCGTCGTTGTCGAAGGTGACGGAAGTGGCGAGCGCGGTTCTCCCCAGTGGGTGGGAGCACCTCACAACGTGCGCGTCCAAGGCCATCCCCGCCGGGCCCGGCAGCGTGCAGCCCTGCGCCACGACCATGCCGCTTCTTACCAGCAGCGCTAGCTGCTCCCTAGCACTGCTCGCCACGGGCATGGCCACCGCGGACACCTCGGGGTCCGCGCCACGCCGCGTCATACGCAGGGTCACGGATGCGTGCAGCGGCAGGGAACCGGCGCGCGAGTGAGCGGTCCAGGCGGGTTCTTCAGTGGGTTCTCCGGTGGGTTCTTCGGTGGGTTCTCCGGCGGGAACCGGGCGCAGGCCCAGCGAAGCGAGCGCGGCGGAGGGCACGGTCACGCGCTGCCACGGATCGCTGGGACGGAGCAGCCAGGCGTGGCGGCTTCTCCCGCGCTGCAGGGCCAGCGCGCTGCAGGACGTGTGCTGGGAGACCAGCTCGGCTGGCCACGGCGCCTTCATCTTTCTCCCGCTGCCCGGCGAAATGTGTACGCGAGGACACTTTTCCACTCAGACTCAGGCGCACGGAGCACCATTAAAGTGGTGCCTAACAACCTCCTCTAGCTATCTAATAGGTTGTAAGGGCATGGTAGCCTAAATTGGTGGTTGCGGAACCCTTCCTGCCCCGAAATTGTTCGCGAGTGTTCCAGTGCTTCGGAATTGTTCTTTTCTGTTCGATGTTGTTCTCGAAGCTTCGGGAAGACTCGAGTGTTTTCGAGATTCTTCTCGAGTCTTCGTTTTTGTTCGATTCTGTTCTCGAAGCTTCGCGAGCGATCGAGGAGATTCGAGAACCACCGAGACTTTTCCCCATCTTGCTAAGCCCTCTTAGTGTTTCAACCTTTCAGAACTCGACCGTTCTCCTTACGGTTCCTCGTAGATGGAGCTACAGCGACCCATCATGATACATTCGTCCACAGTGCAGTGGCTACTGTGGGAAGCTGAGTCTCCTATAGTTCCTTCTAGCCGCGGCTCGGAGTGAAAGTTGCACATCAAAGATACTGCGACCATCACGAAGACTGGACATTTCCAAAACAATACGGAACTGTAAGGTACAGCCAGGAAGAACAATAAGAGGAGGGCAACCGTCCAACTCAATGGCGAGCGAAGTGCAAGTTTTCAGATGGCAGCAGACCCCGAATACAAAGCGGAATCAGAACGAGAAGACAAGAGCGCGAAGAGCGCGTGAAGCAAGAAGAAACAACAACAACAACAACAACAACAACAACAAGGAAGAAGACAACAAGAACAATAGTGAGTGAATTGCGGCAGATCGCGATAGTCAGACAGAAGAGCAAAGCAATCAGAGTCTGGAGAAAGGCTTCAAAATTTGATCAAAGCTTTCCCTTTTAGGAGCCGAGATGGACCCTAGCACGTGGACCGATGCCACCAAGACGCTGGTGAACAGCGCGCACGAGAAAGCAGTGGAGCTCAAGCATGTGACTTTGACGCCGCAGGTGCTCGCGGCAGCCATGTTCGAGGACCCGAACGGGCTGCCGAGCAGGTTATGCAACAAAGCCGGAGGAGACAGGAACCGGATCAAGCAGGAGTTGGACTTGCTGCTGGCCAAGCTCCCGGCGCAGGACCCGGCGCCAGAGCAACTGACGCCGTCACCGGCTTTCTTGACTGTAATTAGAACCGCCGCAGGGTTCCAAAAGAAAGCTGGCGACTCGTTTCTCGCCGTGGACACGCTGCTCAAAGCACTAGTGAACGACCCCAGTGTCAAGGCCGCGTTCAAGGCGGGCAATTTGGGTGCCTCGGAGCTCGACACTGCGATGAAACAGAGCCGCGGAGCCAGCGGAGCCAAGGTGCAGAGCAAGACGGGCGAGGACTCGTTCGATGCGCTCGATAAGTACGGACGCGATCTGGTGAAGGACGCGCAGGACGGCAAACTGGACCCTGTCATTGGGCGCGACAGGGAAATTGCAAGAGTAATTCAGATCCTGGCTCGCAAGACCAAGAACAACCCTGTCCTTGTCGGTGCCCCTGGTGTGGGCAAGTCCGCCATCGTCGAAGGTCTCGCCCAGCGAATCCTGCAAGGGGACGTGCCGGATTCTCTCAACGCAAGGCTGTACTCGCTAGACATGGGAGCCCTTGTTGCTGGTGCCTCCTACCGCGGAGAGTTCGAGGCGCGCCTAAAGTCCGTGCTCAAGGAAATTGAGGACGCGAACGGAGACATCATCCTCTTCATCGATGAGCTGCACTTGGTGATGGGCGCGGGCAAAGGAGAGGGCTCCATGGATGCTGCAAACCTCCTCAAGCCCATGTTGGCCCGCGGCGTGCTCAGGTGCATCGGCGCCACCACCATCGACGAGTACCGCAAGTACATCGAAACGGATAAAGCGTTCGCGCGCCGTTTCCAGAAGGTAGACGTGGACGAGCCTACCGTGGAGGACACCGTGTCCATTCTGCGCGGAATCAAGGAGGCTTACCAGTCACATCACGGTGTGACTATTCAAGACAGCGCTGTGGTTCTGGCGGCCAAGTTGGCAAAGCGATACGTCACCACTCGACACTTGCCAGACTCTGCCATCGATTTGATGGATGAGGCCGCCGCGCACATTCGTGTCCAGCTTGACAGCCAGCCTGAGGAGATTGACCGCTTGGAGCGCCGCAAGCTCCAGCTTCAGGTCGAGGAGACCGCACTCAAGACCGAGAAGGACACCCAGAGCAAGGACCGCCTCAAGCTCTGCCAGAGCGAGCTTCAAGCCGTGGAGGAGAAGCTTCGCCCGCTAAAGCTCAAGCACGAGGAAGAAAAGTCACGCGTCGACGAGATCCGACGCGTGCGCAACAAGATCAAGGAGGTGCAGCTCAAGATCCAGGAGGCGGAGCGGAACCGCGATCTGGCCAAGGTCGCTGATTTGCGCTACGGCGCGATCCCTGAGCTTGAATCGCGACTCAACAAGCTCACCATGGAGGATGCTCGCATCAAGGCCGAAAACGCCGAGGACCGCCTCCTCACTGAGGTTATTTCGGAGAAAGAGATCGCCGAGGTCGTCTCTAGATGGACTGGCATCCCAGTCTCTAGGCTGCAAAAGAGCGAGTCCGCGAAACTTCTGACCCTTTCCACTCGCCTCAAGCAGAAGGTGATTGGCCAGGACGTGGCAGTGGATGCCATGGCGAATGCAATCCTCCGCGCTCGTGCCGGATTGGCCCCACAAGGAAGGCCAATCTGCACGGCCCTCTTTCTGGGACCAACCGGAGTTGGTAAGACTGAGTGCACCAAGGTTCTGGCCGAGGAGCTATTCGATGATCGCGCCAACATGATCCGCATCGACTGCTCTGAGTACATGGAGAAGCACGCCGTCAGCCGTCTTATTGGCGCTCCTCCGGGCTACGTGGGGCACGACGAAGGCGGCCAGCTCACCGAGGCTGTCCGCAGAAAACCATACTCTGTGGTTCTCTTTGACGAAGTGGAGAAGGCGCACAAGGACTTCTTTAACGTCCTCCTCCAGGTCTTTGACGATGGCCGTCTCACTGACAGCAAGGGTGAGGTTGTCTCCTTTGAGAACACCATCATCATCATGACCAGCAACCTGGGAAGCAAGTTCCTCGTCGATGCGGCTGACGTGGAGTCTCGCAAGAAGCGCAGGAAGCTTTTTGCTCCAAACGAGACCGACGATTCCGATGACGATCGCCCAGGAGCTTCAAGTCAGATCACCATGGAGTCCGCAAAGAAACTGGTGATGAACGAGGTGAAGCAGCACTTCCGCCCAGAGTTCCTCAACCGTATCGACGAAATTGCTATCTTTGAGCCGCTCAAGCTGGAGAACCTTCAGGACATCGTTCGCGCACAGCTCGAAGTGATCGTCAAGACTCTCAAGTCGGAGCGCAACATCGAAGTGACTGCATCTCGCTTGGCTTTGTCACAGATCATCGACGCCAGTTTTGACCCCGCATATGGTGCAAGGCCACTCAAGCGCTGGATTGAGCGTCACATTGCAACAGAACTCGCCACGCTCATCATCAAAGGAAGTGTGCCAGACTCCAGCAAGGTCATGCTCTGTGACTCCGGCGAGGATGCTCCGACAAACATGATCGTCAAGGACAGATTCGTTCTCGAACGTCACGCGTCCCTATGCTTTTATGTTGGCAACCGCGACGAGGAAGACAAAGACTTTGAAATGCTCAACTCCAAGTACTGAAACGCGGAACTTGGCAGCCTTTGATGCGCCACTCATTTGCAATGTCAACGACAATGATATATGTATAATTTACCAATGAAATGTTTTGAGACTTTACACAGTAGTACTTTTTCTTTCTTTCTCCAAGATGTGAACCTTTATTTAAGCAGATTCAATCTACTTTACAACATTGTGCATTCCAATAACTTTGGCAGGGGTTCAAGTTACCGCTGCTCACTGCCGCTCGCTTCCGCTGGAAGTTTCACAACTGCCAAATTTCTACAACCTTTTTCTGTTCTCTCAGCTCTCTTTTCGCAGTAAACCAGACAGGGAAGTCATACTTTAAAAGTCACGTTTGTGCTTAGTTGAAGCCGATTGTAGAATCCAACGGATTCCAACACTAGTAGCTAGCTAGTCAACGCGCCATGGGTCCGACCTGGCATCTAAACCAGATGGTATCGGACAAATGAGCATACCGGCTTGCCTGGCTAGAGCTACCGGACGCCCTGAACGTGCTGCCAGCTTCCTTCTCACAGAGCCTCATAAATTTATCTCACAAACTTTACTAATCTCGAATGTCGCTTTGCGTCAAACCTGATGGATTGCGCGTCACAATCACAGAGTCCTACGTAGATGTCGGAAAGCCGGGAATGGCTACGCAGTCTATGCAGTCTACGCAGTATCGACCGAGAGGAAGTGGCAGGTATGAAACTTCGAACTCGGTACATTACAATAGAATCTGGATTCCTGTTTAACCCTCTTTCAGGATACCGCCAAGACCTCGGCGAGCGGGCTGCAAAGTCGACAGCGCAGCTCACATGAGACCGGCGATTGCAAGAGTCCATGGAGCTTGCGAAGAGCAGCCGGCTCGAGGGCAAGCGAGCTAATGGTGGAACCAAACTGCTGTTCTATTGTGACGAAGAAGACCTTTACGTAGATTTTCGACATGACACCATTGTCGCAGCGGTGTTTGGCGCGAGAGTGAATGCGCAGGTCGTCAAGTTAGCGCGGGCCCACCGGAGCATCGTCATCCTCGTTATGGCTGTCGTCGTGACGAGCCAATCGATCGGCCTGATTGTTGAGGGAACTGAAAACCTCACTTGGTGCGGACTCCTTCTTCTGCCGCTCCTCCCGTTTGCTCTGGGCAACTGGAACGCCACGTTGATGCGGCGCATAGCGCATTCCTTTGACGGGTTGTTTTTGCTGTATAATGTTCTCGGGTATTCGACCGCTCTGTTCCTCTTGCACATGAGGAACTATCGCATGTATGGCACCATCTTTGGTTTCAGTTGGTGTACTTTGGCCGTCCCATTTTACGATGCATATCCTCCAACAATTCGGAAGAAGAGCTTTGCCCAAAACTTCATCTTTATCTCGTTGATCGCGCTTTTGGGCCTCCATGCCTTTTCGAACGAACCGGATATCCAAGTCGAGTTCGGCGCAGGTATAGTGTCAGTAAAGAGCAGGTTGCTCGCACACACCATAACATTGGTCGTTTTCCAGCTCAAAAACCTCTACGTAGGCTTCACGAGAGGCGCGTCGACCTTTACGACATTAAAGGGCCCCATCAGATGTTCTCTGCAACGAGCCTCCTCGAGGAGCTCTGCTACAGCCCGGCCGGCAAAGGTTGTGCCTTCTACACCATCCGAGAGCGGGAGCGTCCTCTCTTCTACGAATAGCCCGAGCAGCACGACGTTGGGGAGTACATCTCATGAGATAAGCAAGCCACCTCTCAATTTGTCTCGTGTGTATCACAGCATGAAACCTATTCCTATCTGTTTTCGAGAAGACACCGTCGCGTGGAGATGCTTTGGGAGGCAGGTATGGAAAGTTTGTTATTTTGCAGCGAAGAACTCTCTTGGCTGGTTGGTCCTGGCCATGACCTTCCTGCCTGGGATGATTTGTACTGCGCTCTCAATGTTTCAGGGCTATTCCCATCTTGGCTGGTTTGCGGCGTTAACACTCCCTGGAGAATTTCTCCTCGGGGTTCCTTTGATGAGCGTTACAATCCTGAGAATGCTCTTACGGTCTTTTCGGACGCAGTTCTTGCTTGGCAACACGATTTGCTTTGTTGCACTCACCGTGTATCTGTTTAGGCAGATTCCGGCGGTGGTCTTCGCCATATTTTGTACTCTTCCTGTGACCATTGCAGTGTGTTTCGCAGACGCGCTGCATCCCGAGGCGCGACGGCTCATGCGAATACCGATGTTGATGTTGTTCTTTGCTTTCAATGGGTTTACCCTCGGCATCTTTCTCGACAATCTCTCAATGCCTGACGAGAGCCTGGAAAATAGTTATCTGATTTTGGAAAGCTTTCAAAACTATCGGTTGTCCATGGTAGGCCTTTGCTCGTCGCTTAATTTTACGCTGAGCATCTTCTACCTGCGGAATATCATGTTGTTCTCGAGCGACACACTCACCGCTCTGCAAGCCACCGTTCGCCTTGAGAGGTCATCCACCACCATGACTGCCCCTTCTCAGGTCGTTGCAGGTCATCCGCCGCAATGACGTGGGCTTGATCTCCTGCAAGCCCTTCAGTGTGCTTGCTGCGGTCCTTGCTGGTCATCAAGCGCAGTGACGCAGGCTTGATCTCGCGCGCGCAGTTTTAGTTTGCTTGAAACCCGCGCACGCAAGTGCGGCCGGACGTACGGACCGACGTCGAAAGCTTGTTTGTTCCATCTTGAAAAGCGTAATGATAGTGATCGGTAGTACCCTCCCTCCCTTCAGTTTCTCCTGTCAAGACATCCATGACACAAACCGAGCAGTCAAAATGCCGAAACCTTGAAACAGCTGCGATCGCAACCGCCTAAAGACTGGACTGCATTCCACCTAGAACGGAGAGCAACCTTTTTCGTGGAAGACTCCTCGATCAGTGCAGTTCTCAATCAATCTTTCCCTTTCTTTCTTACTTAGTTTCTTTCTTTCTCGAGTTGCGCATTTCCAAGCATGCTGACAAGTGCGTCTCGGAAATATTGAGTCATCTCCAAATTGCTAATTCATTTACTGTCCACCTCTCTCACTCAAGACTTCACGACTGAACGGCTATGCCTCGCGCTGCTAGTCAAAACTATTAGAAACTGGTAGTGACACCGGCATTTTATAAATGTTTGCGTCTTTTTTCCCTATCCTAGTTCAATTCGAAAAGAAAAGTGAAGTTGGTTGCATCTGTGCTCCAGAGTGTGGAGAATTCGTAAACGAAATGCAGCCGAGACGCAGGAGAAGCAGGAAAAGTAGGAATGATGGGCGAGAATGTGAAGTGAGCGACAGCCTTGCATGTGCTCTCAAGACTATGGCAATCATGGCCGATGACGATGCTTCATCGAAGTTTAGTTTCATTTGGGAATGTTGGACCAAGACCGAGAAAGTACTGACAGTGGGGCACACTTTTTGCCGTGAGTTTCTCTTAGGCTTTGTACTGTTCGACTCCAAAGCAAGGAAGTACAGCTCTCCTTTATAGCTTGGCTTACTGTCAGCGCGCAATCCAGATTCAGGAGTGACACAGAAAGCGCACAGTCTAGGGGCCCGTGCTCCGCATTCACAACTAAGCGATATAAAGGTAGACTGGCTTGAAGGCTCGTTGAACACTGGCCGCGAGGAGTGTCTGTGCCGACGGGCGCGCAAGTGAGGCGCAAAATAGGCCGTTCATGCGCATAACAATCGCGGGCCCGCTCGATGAAGGCCCTGCCAGACAATGATCAGAAGGAGAAACTGAGCGCTGCAGAGAGCGCAGGAGACGCGGGTGACGCGGCCAACATGTCGTACTACTGCTATGAGGAAGCATTTTACGTTGATTTTCGGCACGACACCGTTGCTGCTGCGTTCTTTGGCGACAAAGTGAGCCTTTGGATCCTGGAAAAAGCGCGGAAGACATATGTGATCATATGTTTCATGATGACCATTATTGCGACTCACTTACTCGGGCTGTCAATTAAAGGCTTGGAGAGCTTGACCTGGTCTGGGCTATTCCTTATCCCACTCATTCCCTTCACATTGGGTGGTTTTAGCGCCAAATTAATACTTCGCATCATGCGAACTTTTGATGGTGCGTTCTTGATATACAATGTGGTTGGCTACACATGCTCCTTGCTTAGCCTGCACGTGAACAACCATCGCATGTATGCTACAATTCTTGGTTTTGGTTGCTACGCTCTGATCGTTCCATTCTACGATGCATACCCGCCTTCGATTCGACGGAGAAGCTTGTTTGAGAACCTTGGCTTCATGTCAATCTTATTTTTCTTGAGCTTGCATGCAATTGCAAATGAGGAAGACATCCAGTTTGACGTCGGAGCACAACAAATGTCCATAAAGGCGAGACTGTTTGGGTTCGCCTCAACTCTGATCATTTTCCAGATCAAAAATATCTACATCAGCTACAAGAACGGAGCGGCTGTCCTCACAACGCTTAAAACCCCGATCAGGACCGCAGTAAGGATTTCAGGAAGCGCTTCCCAGGAACTCAGCTCTAGCGGCCTGCCTAAAGTGGTGCCCGCCCGGTACGAAGAAGCTCAGTATCCGTGCGAGCCATGCAAGGTTTTACCAGGAAAAGGGCGCCAGAAGTTGACTCGCGTGTTCCACACGATGAAGCCGATATCGATCTGTTTCCGCGAGGACACTGTTGCTTGGAAGTTTTTTGGAAGAAAGTTCTGGCGCATCTGCTCTTCAACTGGTAAAAACCCCGTAGGATGGGGTGCTCTCAGTCTACTCTTCTTTCCGGGAATGACTTGCACATTGCTTTCAATGTTTCGAGGCTATGATCAGCTTGGGTGGTTTGCTGTACTTACCATCCCCGTGCAAGTGCTCCTTGTGATGCCCTTGATGAGCGTCACGATCTTGAAGATGCTTGTGCGTTCGTTTCAGGTTCAGTTCTTGTTGGGAAATGCGATTTGTCTCTTCGGAATCACGATTTACTTATATCGGCACGTGCCTCCGGTGGTGTTTGCAATGTTTTGTGCTTTTTCGACAACAATGTGCGGATGTTTTTCCGATGCGCTCCATCCCCGGGCAAGAAGGCTGATGAGGCTACCAATGTTTCTCTCATTTTTTGTCTTCAACGGTTATACTGCAGGTATCGTTTTCGACTCCCTCTCCGCGCCGAAAGAGAGCTTGGAAACGAGTTTTATTTCATTGAAAATGTTCCAGGACTACCAGCTGTCCCTCCTCGGTTTTTGCGTTTCGCAAAATTTCACCCTGAGTTTATTTTGCTTGAGGAATGTGCAAGCGACTTCGGTCATTTGGAAGGATCAATTGACTTCCATACAAGGAACCTTACGAATTGAACGGAGCTTGAGTCCCGCCATTGGTCCACGTGCTACCTGCGAGCCACCGAATGCAGAGACTTGCTCTGAGGAATGAATTCTTAAGTTACTGCCCTTTGCTACGGCAAAAATTGGCTCGCCATCGAGTCGAAAACAAGGCTCAGGCAAGAGCCTGCGAATGGAAATCTTGTCCAAGTAATGACTGACTCAAGGCGACGAAGTATCGTGGCTTTGTTGTGCACGAAATTTTGACCATTGTCAGACGACGGCATAACGAAATTATTTCTGAACATAGATTTGTACAAATAATTAATTCTGCTTCGCAGATTGTCCAGTCCTTGTGACGCCGACCTCTTCTCCTCCAAGCAGTCAATATCGAGTCGAAGGGCAAGTCCAAAACAGGTACCGTGATGTCCTCGGGAGGGTCTTGAAGCGTTTGGCAAACTATATATCCATTCATCCGCTCATTTTTCCTCGGAGTGAAAAAGATGAAAGCGCTATAATTGTGAACTGGATGGCTGGAACTGTTCAATTTTTTTTTTTAATCTTGTTGTGAGTCTCTGCCCCGCAGAACTGTATATAAATTAATCTAACACTCTAAACACGGCCTTGGAAACTAGCGTGCGACACCCTTCTAGATGGGCAATCACTCCGCTTTCTTTGCAGCGTGTAGTGCAAAAGACCGTGCTGTGTTCATCTGCCTAAAGTAAATGAGGCCAAGGAAGGTGGCCACAAACCAGCATATATTGGACCACAAGAGGAAGACGTCCAAGAGTGGGGTAATCACTTCAGGAGGCACCGCGAGCTCTGACGCAGACACGTCATCAGGCAAAAATTGCTCAACAATGGTCGTGAGAGCAGATGGTCCCATTTCTCGAGCTTCTGGTCGTGTCAGATTACCGAACTCCCCAGCAGCATTCCAAAATGCACTGCATAAGCCATTTCCTTCGGCTGATAGCCGGGCGCGCACAGAAGCAAGAACCAGTGAGAAGAGAGTAGGGGCAAGGTATTGCGCCGATACATAGGATGTGAGCCAGTACTGACCCTCGAGAAATTTGAGCACTGCCGGGCCAGAGAAGTTCTTCGCATCGCGAACCATGTAGGTCACTACAAGCGTTGAGGAGTCCAGAAAGCCCTGGACAACCTTTGGAAACAGCATGACGCGCAAAGCAGATAAGAATATGACAAGCGAGCTGCGCAATTGCACCCACTTTTCACGATCTCCGGCAAAGAGTGCGTCAGTGATAGGCTTTCCGGTGAGTGGCTCAATGTACATGAGAGTGATAAAGAGTGGGATAAAAAAGGTAAAGTGAAACGACAAGGTGGTCAGCTTCGACCGCAGTCCCCCCTCCTCGTGATCTGCTTCGACAGCCGGTCGCTCCTGGTAAATTCTTGCAAAGCGGAGAGCGGGCAAGAGCGTAATCGCAGCAAACGTGCCGGCGTTCCCACAGATGCCCAGAGTGGAGAACCACCACACGCCGGTACGTGTGGACTCGTCAAAGCTGTCTGTAGCGTTGGAGGCACTCGGCTTCATGTTGAAAATGAGATCAGGGAAAACTTTCGTGTCCGACACCATTCCTTGAAGGCCGAGTGCGAGCCAAAAGCCCAAGATGCCATACACGAGCGCCAGCCGATTCTCCTGGTTTCCCATTCTGCTCCACATCTGCGAAGTAAGACGAAGGAGCACCATGACTGCTTGCAAAGCGATACCGAGCAGAAAGGTCAGAGTTGCGGTCTGGCGCCCAGGAAAGAAGCTATTGTTGGCCAAGCAGTACATGATTTCGGAGGCGCCAAACGTGAGAAACGCAACCATCGCGGACCAAATGAGCTGCTCCAGCTCAAAGTAATTCTCCTGCTTCACCAGCATGACCCTCTGCTTTGTGAAATTGACCATCACTTCGGTTGTCGTCGGCTGCGTGGGCTCCTCGATCTTATTCTTGGTCCCTTTTTTCTTCTTGTTATTTTGCGCGGCTTTTGGCACCAAGTTGACCTGCGCCTCCTTCTTGAGCTGCTCATCAATTGCGCCCAAATTTTGCGGCACTGACATCCACAAGTCACCAAGCACCTTGTGAGTGGCTTCGTAGAATTTGCTCAGCTTGATGTAAGGCAACACGCCCATGATCAGTAGCAGCGTGTCCAATCCCATGAGCGCCATTTTTGCTGCCCGCCTATCAATCCACGCTCAGCCCACCAATCACCCAATCTGCACTTGTATCCCCAACGTGCAGCCAACTTTTGCCACCCTTCAGACCCAGACTGCGAGAGGAAGAGAAACACCAAAAGAGCAATATTCACGAGCGAGGATGACACCGGCCAATCACCAAACCCATCCACAACGTCCCACCAGCTTCGCCAACAGTCCTCGCCCACCTCTCGTGTGAGGAAGATACGCAGACAGATCGATATACGCTCCAAACGCTTCTCTCCAGCTCAGGGATTGGTGTTTGCCGCCTCACGATCGACGATGTATGTATGAATGAATGAATGAATGTATGAATGTATGAATGAATGAATGGGTGCCGCGGGTATCTGCCTGACGAGCTAAGGTCGACGGGTCTGAGTTGTGAATCAGAGTCTGCTGTGAAAGCTGTGAACGTCCTTCTTCTCCTCTTCATTTATTCTTTCTTTCATTCATTCTTCACAATCAACAACTGAACGGTGAACACAGGCAGATAGATAGATCAGATACATCTTGCAATCTATCATCGCTTACATTGCTGACTGACAGTCAATTCCATTTACCACATAGTTTACCTTTCACATGAGAGCTATTTGCCACTAGGCAGTTCACTAATGACAACATCAACCACAGTCTGTCCTCTGTCTTCACAGTCTCCACAGATCCACGCTCTTACTATTCAGTGTATGACGTAATAGTACTGCGATGAGCAATAGCTAGCACTGGCAAGGGGTAGCAGCGAGCTACCACTAGTTAATGACTTCATTGCTAACACTTAATCCGAATTGGTTGGGATATTGTATCCGGTAGAAAGCGGGTAATCGTTTGAAATTAGTCGTGGGTTTACGTGGATGGGTAATGTTGGCTGTAAGGCCGGTAAGGACAGGCTGGTAAGAGTGTCTGTGACTTGTTTCTATCCATGTGTGTCGACGTCTTTTGGACAGCTGACTTTGACTCGAAAGTGATTGTCCAAACGAAGACAAATTCTCACGCCGAGCACAAAATTCAGAGATGGAACTAACGCCCATGCAGTGTCGTCGATCGTTCACTGCACTGTCAGTCCTGAACTCCGCAAAGCGGTCGCTGCCGTTGACTCCTTCCACATCAAGCCTGAACATCGCGCGTAAGGCTTGTAGGGCTTGGCATAGCGAGATGGGAACACCCTCTGCACGACGACTGATGGAGACAGACGCGAGAGTTTCGTTCTCTTTTCGAGTTAAGAGATGTTTACAGAATCGGAAAAATTCATTGAAAATTTATCTAAAGAGAGACTGATCTACGAGCCCATCAAACGAGCACAAGTGGCTTTACAGTGCTCGAGTATTTTGATGAATGCTTCGTTCGGGCTTGAGGATGGCGAATTGGATGACAAAGCAGTCTCTGAAGGCGTGAACGACTGCGACGCTCTGTTCATGAAATGAAACTGCGAAGAAAAGGACAAAGAAGACGAAGAGAAAAATTGCGTGATGAAAGAACCAACAAGCTATGAAAGGGAGTACTCAATTTACGAGCCGTAATTGCTGTCCGAGCCCGAGTTGGAAGACGCTAGCCGAGTAATGTGGTTGACGTACTCATCGTACATGAAAGATCCGCCGTTAAAGTTGGCCCGGTCCTCTACCAAATTAATGCGAAAGAGGTACTCCATAGTGTCCCCTTCCTTGACGAAACGCAGCTGCTGGTACGTGCCGCAGCGAGCCTGGTTTCGTAGGGCATCTATTATATTGCACACGCGCTGCTTAAACTCTGAATCGCCAGCCTGACGCTCGAGGCGGAGCACACCTGCATCCACCTTGTCCAACGACTGCACGCCAAAGATGGACTGCAAGATGCGGGGATCCACACCCCGGCCGATCCACATGATCAAGCCGAGGCCATTGCTAACTAGAAAGATTCCGTTGGACCGCAACTGTGTGCTGCTCAGGCTCAGCGAGGTAGGGAGTTTAAGCCTCTGGTTATTATCCATGGCTACCATGCCAGGCTCGTCTTGCACAGGCTGGCCCGCAGGGATTGCCACGAGGCGACCAGCGTCTGGGGGCATGCTGTCTATCTCGTACATACGAGGGTATATGCAGAGCATCGCAGTGGCCGGACCCATGCGGATAAACTTGTGGAGCAAATAGGAGCGCTCGTCAAAACTAGTCTCTGATCCGCCGCGAAACGCAGCGTGCTTCTGAAGCGCCATGGCGTAGAGCGGAACCAGAGCAAGATTTGGTGCTAGTCCACCTTGCTGCTGCTGTTGCTGCTGGTTGTACATTTGACCAGGCATTTTTCCATAATTCATGTTGGACGAGCTGAGGCGGGACGCACGAAGCACATTGACACTAAAATTCATAAGTTTTGACCGGACTGTAGCAAGAGAAATCTTGCTGCTCTCTTCACTTGCCTTTCTTGCCAAATAGGCAAAAATGGTGTCTTGGTTTGCTGTGTTGTGCATTTCGCTGATCTGGGTAGTGACGGGGTACACACTCGTCATGACTCGGATGCGTCGCTCGCCGTTGCTGTTGGTGTACAACAGCGCGCCCTGCAACGTGACGTATGAAGAGTTGACCATGCTATCAACGTGGCTCAGTTCCAAGCCGTAGGTAGCATCAGCGTCACACACAGGCACCTGGAGCAAGTCAGCGCCACGAAGCTGGCAGTTTCCATAGAACCCGGATACGCGTACCCCATGAGACGCACGCAGACGGAAGACAGCCTCCCACGCAGTCTCTCTGGTCAAGCCACGAGTAATGTCCGCCATTAGAGCAGCACCGTGCATCTGGGCGTTGAAGCGAGGGTAATAGTGCAGGTCGCCTCCGGAATATTTAGGAAGCGCCTGGAGCGTCGCCACGTCGCAGTACATTGAAGGGAATAGGTACAAGTCAATGGAGACTTGATTCTTGCACATCTCGCCGACGGTGTTCTTGTAAGTCAGGTTTGCAGCTTCCAGGAGTGTAAAGTCCTTGTCAGTGTTCATGAGCTTTGGGTTCTCGCGATTGGTGAGCTTCAGTTGGCCGAGCGTCGGTAGCTTGGTCTGAAACACCATCATCTTTCCTCCGATGTGAACCATAATCCGATATGCAGCATGAATTGCAGACCCTGCAGCAACGTCATGAGTTGCGCTCTTGCCGTGAATACGAGGGAGAGAATCCAGCAGCATCTCAAAAACATCGCGCGTCTCGGATAGGTTGACGAGGAGGTCCTCTGGGCACGGCAGGAAGAGGTCGTCCAGATCACTCACCACGTACATCTTGGGCTGCGTGAGGTTCTTGTTGAGTCCGTAAAAGTGCACGGCGTAGTCAAACGTAAGCAACGCAACCTGGGTTCGCGGAGAGCCCGGAAGTTTGTCCAGGTTCTGCTTGATGGCCTCCACAGCGGTAGCGAGCATGCCAGACGCCACTGCCTCGTACGAAACGTCAAGAACAAACACATAGACCGGCGCTTGAGGCGGGCGGATCGTGTATTCCTCAGGCGCAAGGATCTCTATGCATCCTTCGTGCAGCTCTGGGCGCTCCATACGATCAGCGCGATGCCCGCTCGCATCAAGGTGAGAATAATAGTTTGGACCAGTCTCGTTATCGCGGCCGCACAAGTTGCAGCGCCAGCGTCGGCCATTGTCAGTCCACTGTACGAAAGGATTCATGTAAGCACGGCAAGCCCTGCAGCGTATCACGCTTGCACCAAAATTCACCACTGGGGCCTCCTTGCCCTCAGGGTGCTCGGCCAGTGGCTGAATCACCACACCAAGTGGGATTGCAGACTGTTTCCTTAATGCCTCCGAAGCGGGAAAACTACCAAAGCAAGTTTGCATCCAGCACGGGGCACACTGGGACTCTGGGTTGGCAAACATAAGGTCGCGGCCCTGCTGTTGAGGCATGCCCCCCATCTGGCCGCCTTGTGGTGGGTACGCGCCACCCTGCGGCGGCGGCTGCTGTTGAAACCCGCCCATCTGCTGTCCGGATGGCGGGCCTTGTCCGAATCCTTGAGGCCCTGGAGGCGCCATGCCCGGTCTTGGAGGACCATTCATCTGAAACTGCTGCGGAGGTACCTGCTGCTGCTGCTGGCCAGGCTGTGGCATACCAGGCCTAGGAGCACCCTGCATTTGCTGTGGCATACCAGGCATTGGGGGTTGCTGTCCCATTGGTTGTGGCATTCCTGGTCTTGGCGGCCCTTGCTGCCCCATAGGCTGTTGCGGGCTTGGCATTCCGGGCCTTGGCGGACCCTGTTGGCCCATTGGTTGTTGCGGGCTTGGCATTCCAGGCCTTGGCTGCCCTTGCTGACCCATTGGTTGTTGCGGACTAGGCATTCCAGGTCTTGGCGGTTGTTGACCCATCGGTTGCGACTGTTGAGGGCTTGGCATTCCAGGTCTTGGTGGCCCTTGGTGCCCCATCGGCTGTGGTTGAGCGCCTGGCATCCCAGGTCTTGGCGGTTGTTGACCACCTTGCGGCATCCCAGGTCTTGGCGGTTGTTGACCACCTTGCGGCATCCCAGGCCTTGGCGGCCCGCTCATGCCTGGGCTAGGAGCACGCTGCGGTGGCATTTGGCCGCCAGGCGCAGGACTTGTATTTGGTCTCGGAGGCCCAGCAGGATTTGGCTGCTGCCCAGGCATTCCTGGTCTTGGTGGCCCTTGCGGTTGTGAAGTCATTGGCATCCCGGGCCTAGGCTGCATTGGCATGCCAGGTCTTGGCTGTTGACCTTGCTGCATGGGCATGCCAGGTCTCGGCTGCTGACCTTGCTGACCTTGCTGAATCGGCATCGGTCTCGGCTGTGATCCCATCGGCATGGGCGCTCCAGGTCTTGGCATTGACGCCATTGGCATTGGCATTGACCCTCCAGGCCGCGGTTGTGCACTGCTCATCGGCATCGGTGCGCCAGGTCTTGGCTGTGCATGGCCCATGGGCGCTCCTGGTCGTGGCTGGTATTGCATCGGTGCTGATCCAGGTCTATTGCCGCCATTTTGTAAGGACATCCCCGCCATTTGGCTTTGAACGCCGGCCATTTGGTTCCCAGGTTGACCAGGTTGAGCATTCGCAGACTGTTGATACCCGCCCGGGAATTGCGGACGTGCAAATCCCGAAGGATTGCCTTGCGGCTGCATCTTAAACTGCGACTTCCCTTCTTGTCCCGCCTCTTCGCAGTCCTTCCCAGCACCTGCAAAACGCCGGTCTTGCACGATCGTAGGGGCTCGCCAATTATCTCCCTAGTCAGAGTCTCCGCCAGAGGACAGACAGACAGACGGACGATTGATTCAACTGTGCTGTCCGCGCAGCGTACTGGTCCCCGGTTGCGAAATGCGTTCTGCAGAAGGTCGAAAGTCGAAGGTCGATCGAGTCGCCGGGGCAACTGCGGGGAGCCTCGCCTTTTTCGCCGAGAGAGGGCTCGGCAAATACGGGTTTTTGCGAAGCGGTTGTAATTCGCCGATTTCGCCGTCCTCGCTCTCCTTCCTTTCCCAGTGAGCACCTGAGGTTCCTCCTCTCAACCGCGCCTTTGTTTTTTAACTGCGCCGCCACTACCGTTTACGCTAAGTAACGCTCCCAGCGCCTAGCTGCGACTGGTAGCGAAAAGCGTAGACACGTGGTTACTCGAAGATTTCCCTGCCGGTTGTGAGGGGGATCTCACAGTGTGAAAAAAGGAAGAAAAAAAAACGCTTCTCTTACGATAGGCTGTGACTCCCTCATAGTAGTGGATAATACTTACGGTAGGAGTCGAAACGGGGGGAACGCCGAGGAACAACGGCGGAGGGTTGTAGGGTTTATGGTGGGAGAGTATTACTTGGCGCTTTGCGGCTGCGAATGACGTGGAGGAACAAGGAATAGTTCGGAGGGGGTCTGTGTGCTTTGTGCGATGTAAGTGTTGTTGTGTAATGCGCTGGTCATGGATGGCCGATGAATGAAATGAGATGAGCATCAAAGACTGAGGAGCGGAAGGCAAGCGCACAACGGTTACGAATTGAGTTTATTGAATTGAACTGTTTGAAGCTCTGCTTCTTCTTGGTACATTCGAATGTGCTGCAGAGCAACAAAATATGGAACGGCTTTCGACGTCGATGGCAAGGACTGGGTTCTCGTGAGTTCTCATTGGCAACAGCTGGATGAGAACTTTTGGTTTGTTTTGGAAGTGAAAGTGGTTTCTTTTCCTCCTTTCTTCTTTTTGGAGCTTGCAAAATGAAAGGTGTGCCGGTGGCAGGTGCAAAGACCATGAGGCATCATGTGCGGTTTCGAATTTGGCGAAAAGAAATGTTGCCACTGCTTCGGGGGTCGGTTTCGAAGTAAGGGATTGATCTCCGCCCGCTGGCGCAACGAATCCTGCGGCCTTTACACTTGCTCTTCTCGAGATCGACGTAGGGTTTTGATTATGTCGTTTGTCGAACTCAGCGACTCAAAAGAATGAATTTGTCTTCGCTCAAACCATATCAGTGTTCGTTGCATTTCATAACACAGAAAACCAAATTCGAAAACGGTATTACGAGAACAACCCTGGACAAGTTCACAAATTTCCTTGGTTTCCACGACCCGAGTGGAATTTGGAAGCTCCATTCAGAACCCATTCGATTTGGAGCGAACGAAATACCTTTCCACAAGCATCAAGCTCCTGAGAACCTTTGAGCATGAACAACCCTTGCTTATGATGGGACCGCGACTTCCAAACTCACCGTCAAACTACTTCGCGCAACGCAATCGGGCGACCAAAGTCTTGCAAACATCGATGGACGAGACCACTTGGCATTCAGCCTGCCTCTTCCTTCTCTCTTACGCTGCTCTCTTAACCCTTCAACGCCGACGCTCATTTCGCACTATTTCTAGAGTCCAACTTCATAAAATTACTTGACCTGCGAAACTCGCGTCAACTTGGCCCTTGAAGCGATCTTTCCATGCAACTCAATCAATCAACGATCTTTCCATGCAACTCAATCTCCCAAAAAATTTCGAAAAATCGACGTGCGAGCGCTGGTCCTACCGCTCCCTACCCTCCTCGCCTAGGACTTCATCACAATGCACACCAAAACCCACTAACCGTGTCTACCCAATACGGTAGTGTCCTCGGTCTGGACGGAAGGCAAGGCCGCAGTGAGGATGCTCGCGAGTGCGGGGACGATTTTGCGGGCAACAAAGTGCACACGTTTGGCGAGTTCCGTGTTTGGAAGAGCGCATTGGGCGAAGCAGGTTCCGTTGCAGCGAGGACTGTCCACAGGGGACGGAATGAGCAGTGATGATGGGGCGAAAGATGGGCTCCCGCCGCCCATGGGAATGACCTCGGAGGAGTTCAAGGCGAGCGGGAAACAGGTGATTGACTTTGTGGGGGACTATTATGATACGATTGAGAAGAACCCGGTGAGGTCGGTCGTGGAACCCGGGTTCTTGCAGAAGGCGCTGCCCGCGGACCCGCCGGAGGACCCGGAGAAGTGGGATGTCATCTGGGATGACTTTCAGAAGCACGTGCTTCCTGGCATCACCCATTGGCAGAGCCCGAGGTTTTTGGCGTACTTTCCTGCCAATTCTTCGTACCCTGCGCAGCTGGTGAGTTTACGAGGCAGGTAGTGCACACAACTTTGGACGACGTGTGATGATTGACAATGTCTGTGTTTGGATGGACAGGGCGAGATTCTCTCCAACTGCTTTAACATGATTGGATTCAAGTGAGTTTTCTGCTTGCTCGAGGTATTGTACACAGGTGCGGGACGGTTTGCTGACATGTGCTTGTGTATAGCTGGATCAACGGCCCGGCGCTCACCGAGCTCGAAACTCTGATGATGGATTGGCTGTGCAAGATGTTGGATCTTCCAAAGCATTTTTACTCTGACAGCGGCTTTGGAGGCGGCGCGATCCAAGGGAGCGCTAGCGAAGCGACTCTTGTGGCAGTGATCTGCGCAAGGGAGCGCGCTGTAGATCGCTACCAGACCCCTCTTGACAAACTTGTGGCGTATACCAGTGATCAGGCTCATGCGTCTTTCGTGAAAGCATTCAAGCTGGCGGGCGTGTCTCGGGACAACATTCGCATTATTCCAACCACAGGCTGCAAGACACATGAGGATCTGGCCTTCGACACCAGCCTTTTGGCGTCACAGATCGCGGAGGACAGGGCCAAGGGTCTTGTGCCATTTTTCGCAGGGGCCACCATCGGGTGCACGTCCACCGCGTCGCACGATCACCTCGACCAGTTTGGAGCCATCGCAAACGACCCCGACGTCTGGATTCACGTCGATGCGGCTTACGCAGGCGCTTCCCTTGTCTGCCCGGAGTGGCGCTACCTCGCCAAGGGCCTCGATCAAGTGGACAGCTTCTCCTTCAATGCTCACAAATGGATGCTTACCAACTTTGACTGTAGCCCGCTCTGGGTTCGCGATGCTTCTGCGCTCATGGCTTCCATGAATTCCACTCTGGCCATCTACCGAAATGCTGCTTCAGATTCGGGCAAAGTCCGCGATCTACGCAACTGGGGAATTCCTCTTGGACGCCGTTTCCGCTCGCTCAAGCTTTGGTTCGTTATGCGCATTTATGGTCGCGCGGGGCTCATGGCGCACATTCGTCGCCAGTGCTCCTTTGCCGAGTTGTTCGCAAAGCTGTGCGGCGAGGACTCCAACTTTGAAACGTTTTTGCCACACCGCCTCGGACTGAGCTGTTTTCGCGTCCGCCCAGAAAATCATGAGGAGGCCTCAGTAGAGGACTGGAATGCCCTTAACAAGCGTGTGGTCCAGGCGCTCGACGAAGACGGCCGCCTTTTCCTCGTATCCTCTGAGGTGCATGGCGTCTACTTTTTGCGCTTTGTGGTTTGCAGCCCAATGATGACAGAGACGCACGTGCACGAGGCCTGGGAAATTATTCGCGAGGTTACTGCTTCCGTTCTTAAGCAGAATTAATTTATTTTATTGATATAGGCTTTCATCATTCACGAGGAGCGACCCATACAACCAGCAAATGTTCAGAACATGAATCTCTAACCAAAAAAAAAAGGAAACATTCAAGCTGAGTTTTCGCGTGATCGGTGTGTTTATATGAGGTTTGGTGGTATTTTTTTTAAGAAGAAGAGACAACGGCTTTGAGCACACAGACTACTTGCGCTTCTTAAGGTTGGCGTTTTCGACTGGCTCGGAGTCCTTCAAGATCTGGTCTTTTAGTGCGCTAAAGTCAACCCCGTCCAAGACTTGCTTGGTGCAATCAGCAAGTGCCTTAGCAAGCTTCATCAGCTCAGTCTCAGTGTGCATCGTGGTGATAGCAGCACGGAGGGATGGCGCTGGCAAAGGTGGCTTGGCGCTGGATCCCACCGTGGTGCTCGCGGCGGGGTTATGAATGTAACTAGCAACTGGGACCAAGAAGCCCTGCTCACGCAGAGCGTGCGCGATGCGTCGAATGATCTTCTCCTCTTGGTACCGGGACTCCTCTGAGTACTCTGCGCGGCTGGCAGCGAGCTGGTACTTTGGTGCCAGGCGGATGTGAACAAGAGCCGAGGCAGGGTTGCTGATGGTTACCAACAAGCCGTTAGCGACCTTGGAAAGCTCGCCGTTAAAAAAGTTGGCGTTTTGGCGCAACGTTGGCATCAAGCTTTGCTTGCCCTCCTTGGTGAGAACGGCAATAGCAGCCGAAGCAGCGGTGGAAACAAAAGGAGGCGACGAGGCGGAGAAGCAATAGCCGGCTCCACTCAAACGCTGGTGGTCCACCACATCGCGGGAGCCGACGCAGAATCCCCCCACACTTGCCAAGGAGGTGCTAAGGGCAGACACAAGCAAGTCAATGTCCGCAATTGGAACGCCAAAATGCTCGTGCACGCCGCGTCCGGTGGCACCAAAGACCCCGATGGAATGGGATTCGTCCAAAAATAAGCGCCACTTGTACTTTTGTTTGAGCTTGTACACCTCATCGAGCGGACTGATATCACCAAAGTTGCGGTACAGACCTTCCACCACGATAAAGCGGCGCTGTGGCTTCCTCTTGAGACGCTTGTCCTCCTCGTCTACCTTTTCTAGAATGCGCTTGAGATCGTCCATGTCATTGTGCTTGAAGAAGTACACCTTGCTGCGGGAGAGGTTGACTCCGGTCATAATGGCGTCGTTGCAGCCGTCGTCGACAACAAGAACATCCGCGCGGTTGGAGAAAGCAGGGATTGCGCTTGAAGCAGTGCTGGAAGCGTCAGAGTAAACGATGGCCTCTTCTGTTCCAAAAAACTTGGCAAGATCCTGCTCCAAATACACGTGCACATCGATAGATCCGTAGAATCCGCGAGGCCCGCAAGATCCGCAGCCATATTTATCCAAAGCAGAGCTGGCCGCAGTAAAAATCTCCTCGCGTTGTCCAAGGCCGAGGAAGTCCAGGGTAGCAAAGTTGAGAAGCTCCTTCTCGAAACCACGCACTTTGACCATCTTTGCAGGCTTGGACTCGAGGATAACGCAATCTTCCAGCATGATCTCTGCATCTTTAGCCACAGGCGGGCACAAAGGCTCCGGCTCGAACTCATCGATGAGCTCTTGGACCATTCCTGGCGGCAATGTCTCCAGCTTGGACGTCTTCTTGCTCGGTCTCTTGAGCAAAATGTATAAAATGAACACAATCAATGCCGACTCCACCAGCATGTGAAACGGGTTCTCATTCCATTGTTCCACGAGCCATTTCACATACGTTTCCGCCAATGGAAATCGCTGCAGAACCACCGCCAAAGGTTCAGGGATCTTTATGCTCAGCGTATAATCTCCCATCCTATTTCTCTCTCTCTCTCTTTGTATAGCGCGCGCGCACTCTCACTCGCGTCCTTCGCTCCGCAGTTCCGCAGTTCCGCCAAAGAACAAAAGCGAATTCGCCGGAATTCCCCGCAGCTGGGCCTTCGCCTACGTGCCTACGTGTCCGGGGACCAGTGGGGCGCACACTGCACGTGCAATTACGCAAACGATTGTTCGTCGATTTCTCGGCAATTTTTTTCTGAATTTTTCGTGAATTTGGTTGGCTTTTGTGACGTCATTCATTTGCGTGGGTGGTGGGGGTTGATGGAGGTTATGGTAGGGTGCACGTGGGAGGGTGACGTCATGTGGTGGATTGTGCTGTAATGCGCTTGCAACTGGTCCTGTAATGTTTGGTGTTTGCGCCTTATGACTTGTGTATGCACGAAATTGTTGTTTTAGTAGACTCAGGAGCAGGACTAATGTTAAAAAAACAAATGTTCCACGTTTTGCACGAAGTGTTATGAAAGAGATACGTAAATCAGTACAGTGCTGATTTGTGTTCTTCATGCAATCCTCTCAGCGCTGATTAAGACTCCCGCCATGACTACCATTTAGATTAGCTAAATGTAAGAGTTCATTTTGTGAGGAAAAGCAAAGGGCTGGTCAAGGATGCTACTCTCATATAGTCGAAAACCTTAGACAGCGGATTGCAAATGCACACCTTCTCAATTTCCGAATTCGTATTCGAATATTTTTCGAATTCAAAAAATACGAAGATACAAAGAACATATTCCTTATTCACCCCTGAAATTTTCCCTTTCCTATGCAAAACGCTATTCCTTGCGATAGTCCGCGATTTCAAAATTTCAAATGCCAATCGCCGAAGTACAAACTCGCATCTCCGTCTCTATTTCTCCATTTACAAGAAACATCTAGAACTAAAATGATAGAAGAGCAGGAGCAAAATGTCTATGCAACATTATGGTGAATATCATGCTCCTGGATTGTATCAGAGCAAAGGAAACACTCTCTGCTCACAGTCAATTCGCCTTGTCGTCCGCGCCCTCACAACAGGGACCCCTCCTGTACGATACCTCGCGTACGCTGTGGTTAAGTAATTTGTTACGATCGATCGTTGGTGTGGGAAAGGCAGGGACACTTGCGGGAGAAAGAAGCTGGTGCGGATCATAGGAGAATTTGAGGATTGGAAAAATGGAGATGGACGAAGCGAGCTCGGAGCTCATACAAAAGCTCCTCATGGAAGAGGATCAGGAGTATGCGATGGCGTCAGGTGAGTTGCTGATTATACTGTTGACTAAATGTGTCGCGGATGTGGAATCAATACTTGTTTTCGGCTTTTGGTGATGTGTGCATCGTCTCGGTGGTATGGGCTGGGTGCATTGTCGAAAAAGAGTTGTGTTTGATTGAATTGTGCAAATGTCTTTCAAGGTTTTCAAGGTGGCTGACGCATCATTCTTCATTTCCTTTTTCTTAATCGATCTGATCTGATCTGATCTGGGTGCTTTTGGGGTAATGTTTGGGAAATATGAAGGCTTCTATGATGATCCAAGCAGCGACGAAGAGCAAAAGCGCAAGAGGAGGAAAAAAGCTCGGGCAAAGGGCGCCAAAGTGAAGAGTGAACCCGCGGCGAAGCCGAAAAAGACCGCCAAATCTCCTGCAGCATGCAAGACCAAGAGAAAATCAGCTCCCCATTCCCAGGAGGACGACAGCGACTACACTGGTGAAGGTGCCAAGCCAAATGGGAAGAAACGAGCGCCGCCAAAGCGTTGGACTGAAGACGAGGAAGTGTCTTTTCTGGAGGGTTTGGATTTGTACGGCAGAGACTGGCAGAGCGTCGCAGAGCACATCAACACAGATCGCAAGGCAAGAGATGTCGCCTCGCACGCGCAAAAACACTTTATCAAACTCTTCAAGGAGAACTTGCCGCTGCCCGACAAGGTGCGTCAGAGTGGCGAAGGGTACACGCTTTCTGGCAAGCCCCTCGACCCGGACTCGGCCGCTGCAAGGGCTTATGGCTTGCAGGGCCAATCTGCAAGCAAAGCCTACCGCCTGCAAAACCTAGCCAAGAGAAGCACCGCGCCGGAGCCTGCAGAGCTGCGGCCCGAAGATGCCACAGATGAAGTCACAGAAACCTTGGACTCAACAACCACCTCCGCGAGCAGCTCCCAAGAGGTGGAAAAGGAAAACTCCAAAACAAATGATAACATGACGCCTCGCGAACGCAACAGCCTTGGCATTTTACAAGATGCGGCCCTGCTGATCAAGCTCTCGTCTCCTGCGAAGGCTGGCTCCACTCGGACTCCGACGAAAGCGAGCTTGCGGTGCGAAGCAGCTGCTCAAAAGAAGAGGGAGAGGGAAAACAAACAGCTCTTAAAGAAACAAGAGGAAAGAGAGAAACGACACGCCCAACGGCAACAGGTTTACGGGGAAGATGGGCGCACAGAGTACTCTCGTAATCGAAGCCGCCGAAAGGTTGTGAACCGCTTTGGAAACGCAGATCTCGAAAACTTGCAATTTGTGCCCGTCTCCTCCTACGTTGGAGAGCCTGGCTCAAGCACCAAGGCTCAGCCTTTCAACGTCAAAGTTCACTCGGGCGTTTACGCAGCCGTAGACCTCCACGCCCACCTGTCCCAAGCTGAAGTCATGGGGCTTCTTGCGGGGCGCTTCGATCCTACAAAATTGCTCATCACCGTTGAAAAAGCGTTTCCAGGCATCTCCACACTAAATGGAGAGACAGAGTGCGAGATGGATCCGGTCGTGGAGGTCAACTTGCGTGCGGAGATCAACCGCGAGGGACTCACAGTTGTGGGCTGGTATCACAGTCACCCAACATTTCAGCCGGTTCCGAGCCAGTGCGACGTTGTAAATCAAGCAAATTACCAAGTTCTCTTCCGCGACGAGGCTAGCGACACGGAGCCTTTCATTGGGCTCATTCTATCCCCCTACGATGTGAGATTACCTTCGGCACGCTCGCAGTTCTCTTGGTTTTACGTGGAATCCCCTCGGATCAACAAGACCGCCAAGCGGGTCGAGACTACCATGGTGTGCGACGAGAGCTTCTCAGACGATTTGAAGAAGCGGCTAAGCGGGCTAGTGGAGAACTTGACCAGCGTCACAGATAACTGTCATGCAGTGAGCTTTTCTGAGACCTGGCGAGTGAACAAGGACAACGAGCCCATGACATATCTGCAAAAGCTTCGTGCTTCACTCAAGTATTGGCTTCCTCCGTTGGTCTTCTCTATGGCGGGCAACGGCACTTTAGAGGATGTGTCAGACGAGAAGCAGGAGGATGCTGATCAAGTGATAGACGAGATACTTGAGCATCTCTAGTGCCGATACGTCTTTGTCAGTCACACTTTCGTCTTTCTGTTACAAACCAGATATCGCGGCAATCCATCATATATCTCCGCTGGGTCGCGGCGTGTGTTATTCCCGCATTATTCTCTTTTTTTACTCCATGAACAATTTCTCTTGCATTATCGAGTCCATTTTCCAACCTCTGCTCAAACCTGAATTCTGGTTTCCTACGCAAATAGTATGGTACAAGGAACTATTCCCCTGCGCGGACTTTTGGACTCTTATGTAAAGTACTAATGAGGCTTACCGGCGTGGAGAAACGTGTGTACAAGTTTTGCAAGAGTATCCAACCTTTGGTCAATGTTGACAGTGTGGATTTTGGGGACAGTGTGAATTGAAAGATCTACTGAGATGAAGACGAGCATTGGTCAAGCTGCTTTAGCCTCACCTTGTTCTTCTAACTTTTGATAAAAGTACCTCAAAGCCTGGTTGCCCTTGCTTTCGAAGTGTCGGAACGATTGGCATTATAGGAAGATTTTATAGTTTATGTTTTTCACTACGTTTTGAGCAACGTCCGCGCCGGCTGACGGTGAAGGAGCGAAAGGCCATGATTTTGAGAGTGGCAAGTTGGGGCTGGCAGATCCCAAATCGTCGAATCGTTGGGGCAGCTGAGCTATCTGATTCTACGACAAGATGGAGACTCTTTTCGAGCAAGTCGAGAGCGAGGTCTTGAGGAAATTGTTCACGTACTTGAGCACGGAGAAAGTCAACAGCGAGCTGGAGGCGTTCCTTGATGAAAACTGCGAGATGTTCAAGGGGGAGATGGAGGATGTCATCGGCGAACAAGACCTTGAGAGGTACGAGCTCTATCAAGACTACTGCGGGATGCTCGACAGGCAGATGGGCGACTTTTGCGAAAAGTTCGGATACACGCAGAAGGAAATTTACGCCGAGTGCAACGACGCGTGCGTCCAGAATGAAGGGGCGAATTTGACTGCTCTTATCATCGACATGTTACTCTCGGCGACCGATTACCAAATGTTTTGCATGAACATGAGCACTTTCAAGAGATACAAGGAGCATCGTCAGAAAGCCCAAAGTGAGTCCAAGTTTAATGAGGATGATGATGAGGAGTTTGAAGGCAAGCGCCAGGATAGTGAGTCCAAGACGGAGTCCCGCAAGAGCAGCAAAAAGTAGATCCTTGTTGTTCTGTTAGGTACAATTTTACAAAAAAGTTTACATGTATACACTTTGACGCTTCTTTTTTTCAATTTTGGCGAGTGGGCAGCACGTCGGCCGGCCGTGTGCGCACTGAAAAGGCAGTTTGCATTTGGACAAATTGAAAATCAACCTTTCGCACTGCTGCACGGTGAGCTCATCCCCAAATTTAATTGCCCCACGACACGCCCTATTCACGATGGCTCTTCGGATGGGGGGCGGAATCCTGTACTTTAGTGCGCCAGGGATCCCTGCCGCAAAGTCGACCGTTTCCAAGAAATCTTTGCTGGACAGAGGAACTTCGAACACCTCGGGAACGCTCGTCAGCTCGCAGACATCGCGCTGATCAATCGCGATATCAAATCCCCACGACTTTAGATCGGCTTGGAAAGACTCCAGTAAAAGCCTCCTTGATTGACTAAGTTGCACAATTTCTGATTTGTCCAAAGTGTGCGTTCTGAGGACAGGAGAACCCGTTTTTAAGGCCAACAAATCACTTTCGAATCCCTCCAGCCTCACGCGCTCATCAGCTGCGTGCTGATCAACGCAAAAGAGCTGCAGCCCATGGCGCAGAATGATGAACTTTGCACCAACTTGCGAAATCACCTTGCCTTCCGCGAATACAATCCGATCCATAACAACGCCATCTGGTGCATCGCGACGACGCTTCGAAGGCATACCTTGTTGCCAAGTGGCTTTAGGAGGCGGACCATGCTTGGCATTGTGCGCCAGCCATACATCCTGAGACTCCAGGGAATCCTGAGAGTGTTTTGTGCCATGACAGCACGAGTCAGAGCTTTCGTTACATGGTTGAGAGTCACTGGGCATGAAGAACCTGCTAAAACTTTCTTCCTGAGCTTGGATATCCGAGCCAAAAGAATCCTGCGTATTTCCATCTTCAAGCAGTTCGTTGCGCCAGTCAGCCAGTGCTGCTGTGCTTGCCTCTTCTGAGCTCCGAAGAACAGCAGCAAGCAAACCTTCCGTGCATTTTTGCACAGCCGGCCAATCAAGAAACTCCACACTTGACTTGCTAGGCTCGAGTAAGATATCATACATCTGTTTCGGGCACTCTATCGAGATCACAAACGCAGGAAAAATTACCTTACGGGGCGGGCCGACCCGTTCAAAGTGTTGGCGGTACAGCCTTGTGACAGTGTTGTCCAATTTCCTGCACGAGCTCATGGGCCGTCCGTTTAAGAACACAAATTGAAATTGGGCGCTCGAATGCATTTCTGAAAGCCTTGCCGGCGAAACGAGGGCAGTCATCTCCAAAATGCCTGCCTCGGATGCAATCGAGTGATGACAATCAATAAGACTCTTCCCCAGCGCCTCTCCGAAGAACATGCAGAGTGCAGTTCGTGTTGAGTTTGCGCCAAGATATTGCAGTATCTCGCCCTTTTCTTGGCTCGCGTCATACAGCGCGATGGACGTCCTGGGACAAGCCAAAGCTGCTCGTTGGACAACGTTCACAATGCGCTTAGTCACGAGCTTTGTGTTCTGCATCATCTTGCTCCGCCGCACGGGCACATTGCCAAACATGTTTAGTACCGTCACCGTCGTGCCAGCCTTGCTCCGCGGGTATGTGTGTTGGCGACATCCCTCACTCCGACCTTCCCAAATCGTCTTCTGCAAAGTAGGCTCTTCGCGAAGATACGATTTCGACCGAGAGACGATCTCCACCATCCCCACAAACGTCAAACTATGAAGCGCTTCGCCCCTGAACCCAAACGTATTCACATTACAAACGCCATAATCCACAATCGCCTTTGCTTCTGCGCCGTTCAATTTACTCGTGCAGTATCTTTGCGCCACCTTCTGCATCTCCTTCATCTTCATTCCAACGCCATCATCCGAGACGCGCAGCAAGCCTCTTTCCAAATCAATTTCAATCTCAATCCGCAATGATTCGGCGTCCAATGAGTTGGCCACCAGCTCCTCCACTGCCTGCTCGTACGAGCTAATCACAACTGCAGATCGAGTGAGCATGGCGCTCTTGCCATCTATTCTCCGCAATGCTTCCATTCTATCCGTGTCCTCGCCGATCGCAATAGTTCACCCGTCCCAGCAATACATTAACTTCTTTCAAAGTTTTCAAAGCCAAGTTTTTCAACTTTTACACGACAACTCCGTTGCTATCCCGACTACTCTTCAGAGTTAAAAGTTGAAAAGTTGAAAAGTTGAGAGAGCTGAGCGCTTCGTTCGACCCAGCTGTAAAACCGGCTATGTTTGGAATGGTACGCGCGTACACTGCGGTCGTACGCGTACGTATGTGCGTACCACTCCTTTCATTGTTGCTGGGGGAGTTGCTTCTCGAGTATTCTTATGAAAATATGTATGTAAACTCTTACTTCTGAAGCGTTCTGCAGGTCTTGGAAAGGAGTGGAGAAAGTTTCTGAGGTATTCTAACAATAAAGCAGCATAAAAAACACCTGCGAAACAATGGTGATTGGTAATACTATGGGCAATAATTACTGCTACGAGAATGCAGCGAACAATATGATCAATACGAATACATTGAACACATAAATACTCTTAAGAACGGGAATGGTATGCATTTGGTAGTGTGGTCATGAAGAGTCTTTCTGGCTTTCGACGTTAGATCGTCAGAGTTGCCCTCCACTGAATCAAATGTTTCTTTCTTTGCTGTCGCATGCGAGTGCCGTTACCGATCGAAGAAGTTTCGTTCCTTTTTGCGGCTGCACATGCTAGCGCTCGATAGCGGGTCGACTAAGCAGTGCATCGATCTGGAACTTGTCCATCTCCAAACAACCCAACTTGGAGACTAATGATCGTGTTTGAGTTTGCCACCTGGTCGCTTCTGGTCGTGAGATTTCAGAGACGGAGCTAGGTCTCCGCAAGCAACGACAATGGCTCGCAGTCCATCCATCGGCCGACTGAAAAGATCGGTTGTGCCTTAGTAAGGAGTCGGAGCACAAATAATGTATGTGCTCACACAGGTTTGCAATTATGGGTGACGATAGGTAAGGCCTAATAGGGTTAACAATGAGGAAATCCGTTGAATGCTGAGAATTCGAAGTTCGAAGATCAAGTTCAATTCAATTGTCACTGACATCCACAATTTGCCTACGGGCTTGCACATGTCGGCTGCGCCACTTGTGCTTGTTCAAATGAAAATATGCTTAAAAGAGACTGTTCTATAGATAAATTTTTAAGCAAATTTCACATTCAATTGTCACTGCCGAGTCGCCCTTGGTCTCTCTCGGCGCTTTGTGAGTTGCTTATTGCCTATCTGCCTTTTTTCTTTGGTGTCGGTTTAGTTTTGAAAGGTTCAAGATATGCCAAGAGAGTCGAAGGAAACAGCGCTCTGCAAAGTGCCTTTCATGGATTTCCATGGAATATGGATCGCAGCAATTGCGTTATTATGCTGCGGAGTCTGACACCTCATGTGCCGCTGTTTTTCGCTGATGACGGCGAGAAAATTGCTCAGACCGACCTCAGCACCCAACATTCGAACCGTGACCCACAGCAAAAAGCCTTGGTTTAGCGAACTTGTCTGGCGCTTATTGTAGGCATTATTCCCTCTCACTGCAGCTAAATTCGCTTACTTGTAGGCCGCGGAGCTGCGGCATTAAAATCTAACACCTTGCGAGTGGCGCATCCGAGCGTGCCCTGCTGATACTGCGAAGCCGCGCTATGTCGAACGCCCGATGATCGTGAATGCGCCTGCATTGAGCGCCGAGTCCCCTCCGGGGACGGAGGGGACGGCGAAGCAGGTGAAAACCATCGACGTCCTGCTCGGCTTGAGCCGCGCATTCGTTCTTCAGATTATTGCGGCAAGCAGGTCAATCAGGCATGCTTCGTTCTGCGTGCTCTTCGCGCTGTCCAGTTGGCTGACGATACTTTTCTGTCAAGACAAAATTCTGAACGTAAGGGCGCTTGGGAAGATTCTGAACAGCACAGAGTTGTGCACCAATCAATGGGTATCGAAGCCTGGCGAGGAGCTGGGTATTGACATGGGTTTTCAATTGGCCTTTGCGGCAGGATTCGCGAGGATGGCCATTCTGCTCTTCGCTGGCCATACCGTCCGCTTTGTTTTGATTTCATTTTGGATCGTGGTAATGTGCGTCACGTACGCTTTGCTCACAAGGCCTGGCGCGGTTTTTAATCCTTTGCTATTCCACCTCGTGATTCAAGCACTTATTTGGCTATTGTCCGCGTTCGAGCGGACGGTGGTGAAGAGGCGCATTCAAGTCATGTTCTGGCTTCGATCGCTCGTGTCTTTGGCAGGGACATCGCTGCTCTCGGTCTGCATCACTGGTGTTGTGATGCTCTCGAGTCAGGAGGGGCTTTCACAGATTTGGCAGGTATTTATTGCTGGCGTATTTTACCCCGTCTTGTCCATATTACTTCGCTTTGGATTGCGGAAAGAGATGCGGAGGATGTCATCAACTCGCGGGCGTATTGAGCGAGGAGACAAGCTGTTCGTGTTCATCAATGAAGTCACGGTTTGTGCAAGTTCGTTGCCTGGCTTCTTGCTCATCTTTGACACAGACGATGTCACAAGTTTTCTCGTAACATTGGCTTTACAGATGGTTACAGAGCCCTTTTGTGCAATGCTCTACATGAGGCTTGCGCACGAAAAGATATTTACGAAGTCTGTCGTCGGGCCGGGTGTCAGCGTGGCCGTCAAAAGTGTAAAATACGTGAAGCCGCAGGTTCCAAAAGTCGCCCCGGTGGACCCAGAAGATCCAATAGTTCAAGCTAAGGCTCGGCGCGAGAAGCTTTGGTGCAGACTCATCCTCAGCGAGGAGTCTGGCGAGAAGACCTCTCTTATACTTGCTTCTGCGCTCTCCGCCAGGTTCCACCAAGACCTGGCCAGATTCGTCTGGCAAACCTCACTGGCTTTACTCGCAGAGACCGTTTCGGACATGAGCAAGCGCCACGTGTATTACATCTCGCCAAACGCTATGCCGGACGAGAGATCGTATAGGGAGTCATTTGCTGTCAAGATTGCCAATTGCGGCGCTATCGTGCTTGTCCACGGCTCTTTGATGACAGCATGTTACGACTTTTGAGGGCTTTGAGTTCTTCCCATCGTTTCGGATTATTTCGGCCGCAAAAGCAAGCAGTATTGAATGTGTGGCCCAACCCATATTGACTGAAATTCTTCCATTGCACCCCCAAGCCCATCTACTATTGCGCCAAGTTCATTGACTGTGAAAACTAACTTTCTAGAACCAGAACCTTTGTCGTGGAGCCACACTATGTACGATGGTAACGAAACCAGTCTAATGTGCTCTCTTCGTCAATGCAAGGAACATGATACTTCGGAGCTCACTGACAGCTGATTTATTCACGTGCTTCGATCAGCGAATATTCGTTCACTCATTTGGTGATCCTTACCCACTTTGCTGCTTCTTCCTTCTTCAATTGGATATATGATCTGATTGAACTTGACTATGAACAACAAGAGTTGTGTATTCCAACGTGAATGGTTGATCTTCATGGACCAATTTGTCTTCCTCGCTTTCGAAGTGAGGAAGGTTCTTATAAATGCAATATGATGTCTCATCAACACACATTGCACGAAATCACTGCCTGCCTATACCTATTACCAGGGACATGAATCTCTGCGAGATCTGTGAGTCAGAAAACTAAACTTATTCTTTTTCCTTTTCTTTTTCTTTCTTTTTTGGAGACCATGGAGAGGAATAAAGCCCCTAGCTACGCGGCTTTGCTGGCTGAGCCAAACTGGAAGGCTCTTCTCAAGGTGGCTGCAGACAGACAAGAAGCCCGTCTTCAGCGCGATTTCCAGCAAAAGCTTGAGGAGGAACTCAGAAAGAATATCGACGACCAATCCTTGCTTCTACACCGAAACAAAATCATCAACGAGATCCTAACACTGCAGTGCCCGTCCTGCAAGAAGGCCTTCGTTGACTTTGCCGCGTGCTTTGCCGTGCAGTGCATCGATCAAATTGGGAATGATTGCAAGACCTACTTTTGCGCATGGTGTCTTACAAACTGTGGGCGAAACAGTCAAGTTGCACACAGCCATGTAGCGAACTGTCCTTCGAATCGATCAAGGGCTTGGAATGTGTACTTTGGCGACCACGCCGAGCGCGACAAGGAGATGAAGCGCCTCCGCGCTAAGAGGCTCGGAGAGTATTGGGCCGCGGAGATCTCTGGGAGGGCGAGCAGGGAGGTGGAGAATGGTCTCAAGTCTCTCCTTGTTGGGTTTCGCGAGTCGATTGATTTTGATGTTCTGCCGCCTGCACTCGCAGAGTTCTTATTACAAAGCTAAACAAATAAACACCTGGAGAGATAAATTTTATTTCGTGGCATTAAGTTTTGAGAACAGAGAATCATGTGTCGATGTCTAATGTACACTCAGACCACCGCTCCGCGAAATGGCATCGTACAGACGGTGAGTGGCGCAAAGGTTTCGTGCACAGCTGCAAAGTCGGAGAATAACCTTTGCGATGGGGTTGGCCACTTGGAGACGCACTTAGAGCCGCCACAATCTCATAAGAAGTGCAGACCTGGTCAGCATGGTGCAAGTCGAGATCCAATAAGGAATCCGTCAAATGCAATATTTTTTTCCGCGGCATTTAAAGAGTAAATAAACATTGATTACAAGCAAACCCATCATGCTCTTGTCGAGAGGCGGGAGATCTAGCTAGAGCTAGTCTCATCCTAAGCCTGCATTCCTAAGCAGAGGATTAGAGCCGTCTTAGAAAACCTGTAGTATCCAGCTATAAAATCGAGTACGCTCGCATTAGACGGGTGATAGTCAACTGCTTAACGACTGCTAGTCCTGACGAGGACGTGTACGCCTGCTGTACGTCGCGTAGGCGGACGAGCAGTTCCTTGTTCTTGCCATTTCTTGCCAAAGTTCTTCACCTGTCTTCACCTACTATCTTTCTTTCTTTCTCAAGCGTGCAACGTGTACGCGACCGGGAGAGCTGCGTGGGGCGTCTAACATGGACAGTAGACCTCGAAAGGCAGCTAGAGAAGCTGACTCTGAGTTTGGTAACCTCCCAACTCGAGACGCGCGCAGCGAGGACGACAGAGACCGACAGAGGACAGAGGGCGACCAAGTTGACGAAGAGAGGAGAAGAGAAGGAAAGAAAGAAAGATAGAAAGATAGAAAGAGAAAGAAAGAGAGGAGACGGGAAGATGGGCAAGTACTTCGAGGAGCGAAGCTGTGACGGCGTCAAGTTGATGTATTGGTGTGTGGAGACGTTGGGCGAAGGTCTTGAGGCGATGGACCGAGGAGAAGTTGCCGTGCAGTGAGTTGTAGAGATTAGCAGAGCAGAAGTTGGAGTGGGTTTGGTTGCTAATGGCGAAGTCGTTTCATAAAGGTTTGGGTGGAGTTGCAAGTTGGGGCAGGATGGGGCGCGAAAGATTGCTGCCAAGCTCGAGCGAAACAAGACGCTTGTGAGATTGATGTGAGTGGATTCATTCATCACGCGACAAGTCTTACGAGCTGTCGTGATGTTTTCATGAATTTGGGGAGGTAAAGACGACTTGCTTCTCGTGGAAAACGTTCAGTACATTTCTTGACCTCATTCGTGCGTCCATGCAATGCATTGCTTGTCTCTTCTGGAAATAAATAGTCTTTGGCCTAATGGAATTCGCGGTGAAGGAGCATCAGCGATCGGTCGCGCGTTGGAGAAGAACACTGCGCTGTCTACATTGGAGTACGTTTGACTTTGACACGGCCTATGCGTGAAAACTTTCACTACATTTCCTGACTTGGCTCGTGCGTTCGTGTTGTGCGGCTGACAATTTCTCGCCACTTTTGGAAACAACTAGGCTTGGGTGGAATGAAATCGGTGCTAAAGGAGCACTAGCTATCGGTCGCGCGTTGGAGCGGAACACTGCGTTGACTGCATTGGAGTACGGCTGACGTTGACAGCGGCTATACGTGAAATCGTTTTTCAAATCGTTTTTCACATTTCCTTGTTTGAGCTTTGCGGCTGACGAATTTTTGTTTATTCTGGAAACAAATAGTCTTTGCTCGAATGGAATTGGCACTGAAGGATTGTCAGTGATCAGTCGTGCGTTGAAGAAGATTGCTGCGCTGACTACATTGGGGTACGTGTGACTTTGACATCCTGCTTTCCATGGAAACATTCGGGACGTCTAATGGTTCGTGCTCTATGGCTAATGAGTCTTCGTCATTTCTGAAATAAATAGTCCTCCACAAAATGAAATTGGCGCTGAAGGAGTATCAGCAATCGGTCGCGCGTTGGAGAAGAACACTGCGCTGACTACATTGGAGTACGTGTGACTTTGACACAGGCTTCAAGTAAAAATGATCAATACATTTTCCTGACCTCGTTTGCGTGTTCGTGCTTTGTGGCTGACGACGTTTTTTCTCTTCTTTAATTAAACAAAAGTCTTTCTTCCAATGGAATTGGCGAGAAAGGAGCATCAGCGATCGGTCGCGCGTTGGAGAAGAACACTGTGCTGACTGAATTGAAGTACGTGTGACTTTGACACGGGCTTCAAGTAAAAATGATCAATACATCTCCTGACCTCGTTTGTGCGTTCGTGTTGTGTGGCTGAAACTTTTTCTCTTACCTGGAAATCATAGTCTTTCTGAAAATGGAATTGGTACTGAAGGAGCATCAGCGATTGGTCGCGCGTTGGAGAAGAACACTGTGCTGACTGAATTGAAGTACGTGTGACTTTGACTCGGGCTTTTCGTTACACCCTTCGTACATCTCCTGACCTCGTTCGTGCTTTGCGGCTGACAATTCCTTGTGTCTCTTTTTTTGGAATTCTGAAACCCACTTGGTCAAATTTCTCGTGCTTGACCACTGTGACGTGCTGACGTCATGCAAAGTCTTGACAATTACAATGGAACCGGGATCCAAGAGTCGCTCCGGTTAAACCGAGACATTGCAACATGCCGTGAGGAAGCGCAAAGGGGGGAGGCGGAGAGACTCAGAAGAGAAGCGGAGGAGGAGGCAGAGAGACTCAGGAAAGCAAAAGCAGAACAGAAAAAACAAGAGCAGGAAGAACAACAAAGAAAGCTTGCACAGGAACAGGAAGTAGAGATGCGCAGGCAAGAGCGGGAGGGACCCGTGCCATGGACGGAGTCTGTCAAGCTCTTTGCGCGGTTGGTGAGCTTGAACAATGATCTTGTGAGGCGACGCGAGTTTGCAAAGGGCGGAGTGGAGCTGCCAAAAGCTGCTGTGCAGTTGGAGTGGTGCGCCATTCAATTCGCGCGGGACCCCACCGAGCCTTTTGAGAGCTTTTTTGCCGCGCTTCATGCTGCCAAGGAGAGCCAAACGGCTTTTGAGGGGCTTCAAAGCGAGGTTAAAAGCAACATTGGACGAAAACAGGCTCGCAATGANACAGGCTTCAAGTAAAAATGATCAATACATTTTCCTGACCTCGTTTGCGTGTTCGTGCTTTGTGGCTGACGACGTTTTTTCTCTTCTTTAATTAAACAAAAGTCTTTCTTCCAATGGAATTGGCGAGAAAGGAGCATCAGCGATCGGTCGCGCGTTGGAGAAGAACACTGTGCTGACTGAATTGAAGTACGTGTGACTTTGACACGGGCTTCAAGTAAAAATGATCAATACATCTCCTGACCTCGTTTGTGCGTTCGTGTTGTGTGGCTGAAACTTTTTCTCTTACCTGGAAATCATAGTCTTTCTGAAAATGGAATTGGTACTGAAGGAGCATCAGCGATTGGTCGCGCGTTGGAGAAGAACACTGTGCTGACTGAATTGAAGTACGTGTGACTTTGACTCGGGCTTTTCGTTACACCCTTCGTACATCTCCTGACCTCGTTCGTGCTTTGCGGCTGACAATTCCTTGTGTCTCTTTTTTTGGAATTCTGAAACCCACTTGGTCAAATTTCTCGTGCTTGACCACTGTGACGTGCTGACGTCATGCAAAGTCTTGACAATTACAATGGAACCGGGATCCAAGAGTCGCTCCGGTTAAACCGAGACATTGCAACATGCCGTGAGGAAGCGCAAAGGGGGGAGGCGGAGAGACTCAGAAGAGAAGCGGAGGAGGAGGCAGAGAGACTCAGGAAAGCAAAAGCAGAACAGAAAAAACAAGAGCAGGAAGAACAACAAAGAAAGCTTGCACAGGAACAGGAAGTAGAGATGCGCAGGCAAGAGCGGGAGGGACCCGTGCCATGGACGGAGTCTGTCAAGCTCTTTGCGCGGTTGGTGAGCTTGAACAATGATCTTGTGAGGCGACGCGAGTTTGCAAAGGGCGGAGTGGAGCTGCCAAAAGCTGCTGTGCAGTTGGAGTGGTGCGCCATTCAATTCGCGCGGGACCCCACCGAGCCTTTTGAGAGCTTTTTTGCCGCGCTTCATGCTGCCAAGGAGAGCCAAACGGCTTTTGAGGGGCTTCAAAGCGAGGTTAAAAGCAACATTGGACGAAAACAGGCTCGCAATGAAGCGCGGCAGAAGCTTCAAAAACTGGTCTCCATCGTTCTCGAAGAAAATGCAACCTTAAAACTGAACAACGTCGAGAAAGAGTGGCGCCGCTGGGAAAGCAAACTAAATCAGGACATCTCTGCAAATGTTGAACGCATCAGAAGCAGCACAACGCTCCTGAGCTTTGACCTCGAGAGCTTTAGAGAAATATGCTCCAGCACAATTGCTCAGCTTCAAAATGCCCACGAGTCTCTGCAAGGGTGGAAGGGCCACCACGACTCCCGAGTATGGCGAGCCAAATCCGAGCAAGCGATGGTTCAGCTCAAACGAGCCGTGTCACAAGACGGTAAGAGGGATGTCTTTGAAGTCGTCTTGAGCGCAGATGGCTTAGAAGAGGTGAAGCAGTGGTTGAAGCAAGCAGTTACCGTATTAGAAGGCGAGTACAACTGTTTGCGGGAAGACCACCCCGAAGCCGACTTTCCTGAAGCGAAAATAGAAATGGCCCTGAAGGCTCTCAGGCTGTTTGTTCAGGATGATATGTTTGTCTTTCTTGAGTGGGTTCGTGAACAAGTGAACACGTATGAAAATTTGCAAGCATTCTATGCGACAGGAAGCAAAGAGCCGTCTACTCGAGCCTTTGAGACTCTCGTAGAGAACGTACATGGGCTTGAGGATGATATTGCTAAGTGTGAGTTTGCGTCAGGGAGGCTTGAGAAGCAAATTGTACGCGGAAAAGACCGAGATGGAAGCTTGGCATCCGAAAACCATGAACTGAACACCAAGTCAAAAAGATTGCGAGAAAATTTGAGAAGGCTCTCTCGTCGATTGGTGGCAGAGCGTGCGCGGTTGCTGCGCACAGCCGAGCTTCATTATCCAGAGCTGTTGGCCAGTCCCGAGTGGACTCGAGTTCTCGGACTTGAGGATGTTCCCGGTGCGGACTTGCTGCAAAAGAACGGTGTGTTGCTAGAAGGCTTTCGAGCGCAGGACTTCACCGTTATACGGACACTGGGCTCTTCAAGCCCTGGAAGAAGAGTCGATCTGGTGGAGGATTCGAGTATCTCTCGGGAAGGCAGGGGTGCAATCGCTTCGACTCGACGAGTTCTGAAATCATTCCATCTTGGCGACCCTGATGCCCAAAAGTACTTTCTGCGGCAGTGCGCCGTGCTGACCTCATTACGCGATGCAAACGTGGCTCGAGTGGAAAATGTGTTCCTGGATCGCGAAGCGAACCTCGGGTGCATTGTGATGCCCTTCTACGAGAACGGTGACCTGAATGTGTGGCTCGAGTCGACCCCGCCGACGGCAAGAGAGATGTGGAGGTGCAAGTCGCTCGCCATGGATATCCTTCAGGGCTTGAACCAGATCCATTCAGCGGGTCACGTTCATTGCGACTTGAAGCCGCACAACGTATTCCTGACGCGGTCGTTTCGCGCCGTTCTTGGAGACTTTGACGGTGTGCAGAAAAATGGCCGGACGCTTACAGCCAACCTCCAGGTGACATTGGACTACCTCGCGCCGGAGCTGAGGGACGGGTCGCAACACAAGGTCACTGCGGCTGTGGACATGTACGCTTGCGGGAGGATTCTGGAGCAGTTGCTGGATGGGGTCGCGAAAGAGGGAAGCGGCTGCAATGCTCTGATTTCGAGTCTAATGAGCGCCGATCCTCACGCCCGGCCGACGGCCAACCAAGCTCTGCAAGACGAATTCTTTTCCGAAAAGCCTGCTGAGACCCGCGATTGTTGGACGTGCTGGGATAAGTGTCTTGAGCAGAACACAGTCGTGTGTGGTAGCGGCGCACATTGCTTGTGCAAGGAGTGCTTGAGCAACCTTGTGAGAGGCGGTGTCAACCCGGAAACAGTTGCGATGGACGGCACTCTGCGGTGTTGCATGCCTGAATGTCAAGAACTGCTACCGTCGAGTTCTATCGCGGCTTTGTTGGCCGAGTCAGACTGGAAGGCGCTTCTGAAGGTGGCAGCAGACAGGCATGAAGCCCGTCTTCAGCGCGATTTCCAGCAAAAGCTTGAGGAGGAACTCAAGAAGAGTATCGACGACCAATCCTTGCTTCTACACCGAAACAAAATCATCAACGAGATCCTTACATTGCAGTGCCCGTCCTGCAAGAAGGCTTTCGTTGACTTTGATGCCTGTTTCGCCGTGCAGTGCATTGACACTATGGGCAACGGGTGCAAGACCTACTTTTGTGCATGGTGTCTTACAAACTGTGGGCCAAGCAGTCAAGCCGCGCACAGGCATGTTGCGAACTGTCCTTCGAATCGATCAAGGGATCAGAATGTGTACTTTGGCGACCACGCCAAGCGCGACAAGGAGATGAAGCGCCTCCGCGCCAAGAGACTCGGAGAGTATTGGACCGCCGAGATCTCCGGTCGAGCGAGTAAAGAAGTAGAGACTGGTCTCAAGTCTCTCCTTGTTGGGTTTCGCGAGTCGATTGAATTCGATGTTCTGCCGCCTGCACTCGCAGAGTTCTTATTACAATTCTAGAAGAAACAAACACCTGTAGCGACAACATTTTTTTTTGTGGCATAAAATTTTGAGAACAGGATATCATGTGTCGATGTCTAATGTAAACTCAGACCACCGCTCCGCGAAATGACATCGTACAAACGGTGAGTGGCACAAAGGTTTCGTGCACAGCTGCAAAGTCGGAGAATGACCTTTGCGATGGGGTTGGCCACTTGGAGACGCACTCAGGGCCGCCACAATCTCATAAAAAGTGCAGACCTGGTCAGCATGGTGCAAGTCGAGATCCAATAAGGAATCCGTCAAATGCAATATTTTTTTTCCGTGGCATTTATTAAAGAGTGAATAGACTGAATAGACATTGGCAAGCAAACCCATCATGCTCTTGTTGACAGGCGGGAGATCTAGCCAGAGCTAGTCTCAGCCAACTCAGCCACAGCGAAAGTGAGCAGAGGTAATCCCAACTTTTCTTCCTCGCTAGTAGCTAGTAGAGCCAACTCATTAACTTTAACTATTAATCTCATCCTAAGCAGATTATTAGAGCCGCCCTAGAGAGCCAGTAGTCTCCAGCTAGACGATCGAGTACGCCTGCAGTACCTGCAGTACATGGGATGTTATTCAACTGCATAATAACGGCTAGGCCTTGACGAGGACGTGTACGCCCGTACGTGGCGTAGGTCAGACGAGCAGTTCCTTGTTCTAAAGTGCAACAACAACCACGAACCTCTCTCTCATTCTCATGCGTGCAACGTTTACGCGACCCAGAGGGAACTGTGCGTCATGTTTACGCTGTCTGCTGGAAAGGAAAGCGCAGCTGGACATAGCGGGACACGGAGTTCCGTAACGTCGGAAAGGAGGCTCGAGTATCCAAGCAACACTAATCCACTATGCTCTATTTGCTCTATTTGCTCTATCCTCTATCCATGGACAATATCCACGCACGCGCGAACGACAGAGAGCGACAGAGGACGGAACTTTGTGAGCGACCAAGTTTTGACGAAGAGAAGGAAAGAAAGATAGATTGATAGAAAGATAGAAAGAAAGAAAGAGAGGAGACGTGAAGATGGGAAAGTATCAGGAGTTAAGTTCTAACGGCGTCAAGTTGAGGTATTGGTTTGTGGAGACGTTGGACGAAGGTCTTGAGGCAATAGACCGAGGAGAAGTTGCCGTGCGGTGAGTTGTAGAGATTAGCAGAGCAGAAGATGGATTGGTTTGGTGCTAATGGCGATTTACTTTTGTACAGGTTTGGGCCGGGTTGCAAGTTGGGGCAGGATGGGGCGCGAAAGATTGCTGCCAAGCTCGAGCGAAACAAGACGCTTGTGAGATTGATGTGAGTGGATTCATTCATCACGCGGCAAGTCTTGCGAGCTGTCGTGATGTTTGCGCGAAATTGGGGAAGCAATGACGACTTGCTTCTCGTGGGAAACGTTCAGTACATTTCCTGACCTCGTTCGGGCCATCGCGCTTTGTGGCTGACCATTTCTTGTCGTATCTGGGAATTATAGTCTTTCTAAAAGTGGAATTGGTGCTGAAGGAGCATCAGCGATCGGTCGCGCGTTGGAGAAGAACACTGCGCTGACTACGCTGGAGTACGTGTGACTTTTGAAACGGGCTTCTTGTGAAACCTCATGGTAAATGTCCTGGTCTCGTTCGTGTTTTGTGATTGACGAGTCAGTGTCTTCTCCATAACAAATAGTCTCTCTTCCAATGGAATTGGCTCTGAAGGAGCATCAGCGATCGGTCGCGCGTTGGGAAAAAATACTGCGCTGACGCTCTTGAAGTACGATGGACTTTGACACTGTCTTTTCGTGAAAGAATCCAGCATATCTCCACTTGTTCGAACTCTGGCTGACAATTTCTTGTGTTTCTGGAAACAAATAGTCTCTATGGCAATGATATTCGCTATTCAGGAGCATCAGCGATCGGTAGCGCGTTGGAGAAGAACACTGCGCTGACTACGCTGGAGTACGTGTGACTTTTGAAACGGGCTTCTTGTGAAACCCTATGGTAAATTTCCTGGTCTCGCTCGTGTTTTGTGATTGACAAGTCATTTTCTTCTCCAAAACAAATAGTCTCTCTTCCAATGGAATTGGTGCTAATGGAGCATCAGCGATCGGTCGCGCGTTGAGGAAAAATACTGCGCTGACGCGCTTGAAGTACGATGGACTTTGACGCTGTCTTTCGTGAAACAAACCAGCATATTTTCCCTTGTTCGAACTCTGGCTGACAATTTCTTGTGTTTCTGGAAACAAATAGTCTCTATGGCAATGATATTAGCTCTGCAGGAGCATCAGCGATCGGTCGCGCGTTGGAGAAGAACACTGCGCTGACTACACTGGAGTACGTGTGACTTTTGAAACGGGCTTCTTGTGAAACCCTATGGTAAATTTCCTGGTCTCGCTCGTGTTTTGTGATTGACGAGTCATTGTCTTCTCCAAAACAAATAGTCTCTCTTCGAATGGAATTGGCGCTGAAGGAGCTTCAACAATCGGTCGCGCGTTGGAGAAGAACACAGCACTGACTACGCTTATGTACGTGTGACTTTGGCCACTTGCCCTTGGTGAAACTGTTTAGTACATTTTTTGCTAACTTCTGAAAAAAAAAAAAGGTTTCAAAGTAATGCAATTCGCGCTTACGGAGCATCGGCGATCGGCCACGCGTTGAAGACGAATACTGCGCTGACTACTTTGGAGTAGGTGTGACATTAATACGTGCTTTCGTGAAACTCTTGTATACATTTGCTATCCACGTTCGTGCATTCATGTTTTGCGGCTGACAAAATTTGGTCTTTTCTGGAAATAAACAGTCTTCAACGAACCGAAACTGACGCTGAAGGAGCATCAGCGATCTTTGCTGGGCTGAAGAAGAATACTGCGCTGACTACATTGAAGTACGTGTGACGTTGAGACAGGCGTTTTGTGGAAAGCTTCAGCTGACATCATATGTGCTTTGCTGTCAACAATGTCTTGTCTTATCTGGAGAACCGTAGTCTTCGACTGAACGAAATTGACGCTGAAGGAGCTTCAGCGATCGGTCGCGCGTTGAAAAAGAACACTGCCCTGACTGCACTTAAGTACGTGGGACGTTGACCGGAGCATTTTTTTGGAAACCCTTCATTCAATACATGATGTGACCTCGCTCACGCATTCATGCTTTGTGGCTGACGATAACTTGTTACTTCCGGGAATAAACAGTCTTCAACGGAACGGAATTGGCGCTGGAGGGGCACAAGCAATCGGTCGCGCGTTGGAGAAGAACGCTGCACTGACTACGTTGGGGTACGTGTGACTTTGACAATCGCCTTTTGGGAGAATGTTCTGTACACTGCCTGACCTTGTCTGAGTATTCCCGCTGACGATTTCTTGCCTTTTCTGAAAACAAATAGTCTTTCTGAAAACAGAATTCGCGCTGAAGGAGCATCAGTGATCGGTCGCGCGTTGGAGAAGAACGCTGCGCTAACTACATTAGAGTAAGTGCGACTTTCACATTGTGCTAACTTTGCTTGTGCTTGCGGCTGACTATTCCTTGTCTTTTCTGGAAATGAATAGTCTTTCTGAAAACGAAATTTGCGCTGAAGGAGTAACAATAATTGGTCGCGCGTTGGAGAAGAACACTGTGCTGAGGAAGTTGGAGTACGTGCGAATTTGTCGCAGGCTTTTCCTGAAAACGTTCAGTATATTTACTAAGATTGCTCGTGCTTTGCGGCTGACGATTTGTTGTCTTTTCTCGAACAAATAGTCTCTTTTTCAATGAAACTGGCGACGAAGGTGCATCAGCGATCGGTCGCGCGTTGGAGAAGAACACTGCGCTGACTACTTTGGAGTACGTATGACTTTGCCCATTTCCACCAAAAGCTCTTCAGTACATTCCCTGACCTCACTCGTGCGTTCGCCCGTTGTGTCTGACAATTTCTTGTCTTTTCTGGAAACAAACAGTCTCTCTAAGAATGGAATCGGCGCTGAAGGAGCATCAGCGATTGGTCGCGCGTTGGAAAGGAACACGGCGCTGACGACATTGTAGTACGTGTGACTTTGGCATTGGCTTCTCGTGAAAATCGTCGGTACATTTCCTGGCCTCGGCCGTGCGATCGTGTGATCGTGCTTAGCGGCTGACATTTTCTTGGATTTTGGAAATGAATAGTCTTTCTGAAAATGGAATTCGCGCTGAAGGAGCTTCAGCGATCGGCCGCGCGTTGGAGAAGAACACTGTGCTGACTAAGTTGGAGTACGTGAGACTTTGGCACAGGCTTTTAGTAAACATGGTCAGTACAATTCCTAACATCATTCGTGCTTTGCGTCTGACGATTGCTTGTTCTTTGGGGGGAGAAATAGTCTTCGGTCGAATGAAATTAATGCTGGAAGAGCATCACCGATCGGTCGCGCGTTTGAGAAGATTACTGGGCTGACTACAATCGGGTACGTGTGACTTTGACACTTTGCTCATCGTGAAAACAATCAGTATGTCTAATCCTTATTCGCGCTTTATGGCTAATGGTTTCTTGTCATTCCTGGAAATAAATAGTCTTCGAAATGGAATTGGCGCTGAAGGAGCATCAGCGATCGGTCGCGCGTTGGAGAAGAACACTGCGCTGATGTACTTGAAGTACGTGTGACTACGAGTAGTGTNTTTCTTGTCATTCCTGGAAATAAATAGTCTTCGAAATGGAATTGGCGCTGAAGGAGCATCAGCGATCGGTCGCGCGTTGGAGAAGAACACTGCGCTGATGTACTTGAAGTACGTGTGACTTTGGCATGGGCTTTTCCTGACACCCTTCAGTGTTCGTGCTGTGTGGCTGACGATTTCTTAACTTTTTTTTTGAAATATATAGTCTTTCTTCCAATAGGTTTGGCACTGCAGAAGCGTCAGCGATCGGTCGCGCGTTGGAGAAGAACGCTGCGCTGACTACATTGTAGTACGTATGGCTTTGACACTTTCATTTCGAAAACCCTTCTGTACATTTCCTCACCTCCTTTGTGCGTCCATGCTTTACCATTGTTTTTTTGGAAAAAAAATAGTCTTTCTGAGACTGAAATTGGCACTGAAGGAGCATCGGCGATTGGTCGCGCGTTGGAGAAGAACACTACGCTGATCGTATTGGTGTACGTCTGATTTTGACACGGGCGTTTTGTGAAGACCATTAGTACCTTTCTTGACCTCCTTCATGCTTTGCGGCTGACAATTTTTCGTGTTTTCTATTTTCAAAAATTCTTACAATTTAAAATCTATTTGGTCAATGTACCTGTGCTTGACCACTGTGCCGAAATGATATCTTGCACAGCCTTGATGATCACTTTGGAACCGGAATGAAAGAGGCGCTCCAGAGAAACGAGGATATCGCGAGACACCGTGAGGAAGCGCAAAGGGAGGAGGCAGAGAGACTCCGGAAAGAAAAAGAAGAACAGGAACAACAAAGAAAGCTTGCGGAGGAGGCAGAGAGACGCCGAGAGGAATTGGAGGGACCCGTCCCTTGGACGGAGTCTGTCAAGCTTTTTGCGCGGTTGGCGAGCTTGAACGCTGATCTTGTCAGGCGACGCGAGTCCGCGAAGGGTGGAGTGGAGTTGCCTGAAGCTGCCGTGACGTTGGAGTGGTGCACAGTCGAGTTCGTACAGGATCCCGCCGAGCCTTTTGAGAGCTTTTTTGCCGCCCTTCAGGCTGCCAAGGAGAGCCAAACGGCCTTTGAGGGGCTTCAAAGCGAGGTCAAAAGCAACATTGAACGAAAACAGGCTCGAAATGAAGCCCGCGAGAAGCTTCAGAAACTGGTCTCCATCGTTCTCGAGGAAAATGCAACCTTGACACTGAGCAACACCGAGAAAGACTGGCGCCGCTGGGAAAGCAGATTAAAGGAGGACATCTCTGCAAATGTTGAACGCATCAGAAGCGGCACAAAGCTCAGGAGCTTTGACCTCGAGAGCTTTAGAAAGATCTACTCAAGCACAATTGCTCAGCTTTATGATGCTCACGAGTCTCTGCAGGGGTGGAAGTACCGTCACGACTCCCGAGTATGGCGAGCCAAATCCGACCAAGCGATGGTTCAGCTCAAACGAGCCACGGTACAAGACAGTAACAGAGATGCCTTCGGAGTCGTCTCAAGCGCAGGTGGCTTAGAGGAAGTGAAGCAGTGGTTGAAGCAAGCAGTTACCGTGTTAGAAGGCGAGTACAACCTTTTGGGGGAAGACCACCCCGAAGCCGACTTTCCTGAAGCGGAAATAGAAATGGCCCTGAAGGCTCTCAGGCTGTTTGTTCAGGATGATATGTTTGTCTTTCTTGAGTGGGTTCGTGAGCAAGTGAACACGTTTGAAGATTTGCAAGTATTCTATGCGACAGGAAGCGAAGAGCCGTCCACTGGAGCCTATGAGACTCTCGCAGAGAACGTCCATGGGCTTGAGGATGATATTGCTGAGTGTGAGTTTGCATCAGGGATGCTTGAGAAGCAAATTGTACGCGGAAAAGACCAAGATGGAAGCTTGGCATCCGAATACAATAAACTGAACACCAAGTCCAAAAGATTGCGAGAAAATTTGAGAAGGCTCTCTCGTCGATTGGTGGCAGAGCGTGCGCGGTTGCTGCGCGCAGCCGAGCTTCATTATCCAGAGTTGTTGGCCAGTCCCGAGTGGGCTCGAGTTCTCGGACTTGAGGATGTTCCCGGTGCGGACTTGCTGCAAAAGAACGGTGTGTTGCTGGAAGGTTTTCGAGCGCAGGACTTCACTATTATAAGGACGCTGGGCTCTTCAAGCCCTGGAAGAAGAGTCGATCTGGTGGAGGATTCGAGTATCTCTCGGGAAGGCAGGGGTGCAATCGCTTCGACTCGACGAGTTCTGAAATCATTCCATCTTGGCGACCCTGATGCCCAAAAGTACTTTCTGCGGCAGTGCGCCGTGCTGACCTCATTACGCGATGCAAACGTGGCTCGAGTGGAAAATGTGTTCCTGGATCGCGAAGCGAACCTCGGGTGCATTGTGATGCCCTTCTACGAGAACGGTGACCTGAATGTGTGGCTCGAGTCGACCCCGCCGACGGCAAGGGAGATGTGGAGGTGCAAGTCGCTCGCCATGGATATCCTTCAGGGCTTGAACCAGATCCATTCAGCGGGTCACGTTCATTGCGACTTGAAGCCGCACAACGTATTCCTGACGCGGTCGTTTCGCGCCGTTCTTGGAGACTTTGACGGTGTGCAGAAAAATGGCCGGACGCTTACAGCCAACCTCCAGGTGACATTGGACTACCTCGCGCCGGAGCTGAGGGACGGGTCGCAACACAAGGTCACTGCGGCTGTGGACATGTACGCTTGCGGGAGGATTCTGGAGCAGTTGCTGGATGGGGTCGCCAAAGAGGGAAGCGGCTGCAATGCTCTGCTTTCGAGTCTAATGAGCGCCGATCCTCACGCCAGGCCGACGGCCAACCAAGCTCTGCAAGACGAATTCTTTACCGAAAAGCCTGCTGAGACCCGCGATTGTTGGACGTGCTGGGATAAGTGTCTTGAGCAGAACACAGTCGTGTGTGGCAGCGGCGCACATTGCTTGTGCAAGGAGTGCTTGAGCAACCTTGTGAGAGGCGGTGTCAACCCGGAAACAGTTGCGATGGACGGCACTCTGCGGTGTTGCATGCCTGAATGTCAAGAACTGCTGCCGTCGAGTTCTATGGCGGCTTTGTTGGCCGAGTCAGACTGGAAGGCGCTTCTGAAGGTGGCAGCAGACAGGCAAGAAGCCCGTCTTCAGCGCGATCTCCAGCAAAAGCTCGAGGAGGAACTCAAGAAGAGTATCGACGACCAATCCTTGCTTCTACACCGAAACAAAATCATCAACGAGATCCTTACATTGCAGTGCCCGTCCTGCAAGAAGGCTTTCGTTGACTTTGATGCCTGTTTCGCCGTGCAGTGCATTGACACTATGGGCAACGGGTGCAAGACCTACTTTTGTGCATGGTGTCTTACAAACTGTGGGCCAAGCAGTCAAGCCGCGCACAGGCATGTTGCGAACTGTCCTTCGAATCGATCAAGGGATCAGAATGTGTACTTTGGCGACCACGCCAAGCGCGACAAGGAGATGAAGCGCCTCCGCGCCAAGAGACTTGGAGAGTATTGGACTGCCGAGATCTCCGGTCGAGCGAGTAAAGAAGTAGAGGCTGGTCTCAAGTCTCTCCTTGTTGGGTTTCGCGAGTCGATTGATTTTGATGTTCTGCCGCCTGCACTCGCAGAGTTCTTATTACAATGCTAGAAGAAACAAAGGAAGAAGACTTGTAAAGATAAAGTGATGTTTGTGGCATTAGATTCGAGAGTTGAAAATCACAAGTTGAAGTAACCTGAAAATTACGCATCGCGGCATAGCATTAAGGCGAATGGCGTGAAGCTTGGGTCCATCTCGTCAGTTGGAGGTTGGCATCTTAGTTCCCTCAGTTGCATGGGATTCTCATTAACCACTTCATACATGCTCTGCTTGCTTTGTAGCTTTAATCAGACGTGAACACATGCCTCTTCGCCTTTGCAAGCACGCACTTCTCATCCGGGGTTTTCAACCCCCGTCAGTTTTTCCGCGGCATTCACACAGTGAATGGGCATTGGCAAGCCATCGATTCAAGCTCTTGTTGAGAGACGGGAGATCTAGTTCCAGCCACAGCGAAGACGAAAGCGAAAGCGAATGATAGTGAGCAGCAGTGATTCCTGATAATTCCATTTTTTGCCACACTGGAATGGAACACATCTAGTAGACAGAGAGCAGACTCGGAATTTCGCTAACCTTAACCTGTACTCTCCACCATAAGAATCAGCGTAGAACCACCATAGGGTATCCTTAATCTCCTTCTACGCCGTCGAGTACACCAGCAGTACGCTGGGTACTACTCAATTGCGTACGCACTGATCAGGCACTACTTAGCAGAACGAGTAAGAGCACGAGTACGTCTGCCTTGGTCTACAGTACGTCACATAATAGGGTAGCGAAGCAGCTCCTTGTTCGTTCCAAAGTTCAGGAATGAATAAGCCCACCTACTTAAGGTACTAATTCTTCCCTTCACCTGCGTGCGACGTTTACGCGACCCAGATGAAACCGTGTGCATAGTGTGCATAGTGTGCATGTTTACTGTGTCTGCTGGAAAGAAAAGCGCAGTTGCATAGAGCTGAATAGAGCTGGATACGTTGACTCGGAGTTCTGTAACATCGGAAAGGAGGCGCGAGTATCCAAGCAACACTGTCCACGCACGACACACGCGTGGACGACAGAGTTTGACAGAGGACGGAAAGTTGTGAGTGACCAAGTTGACGAAGAGAAGAGAAGTAAAGATAGATAGATAGATAGATAGATTGAAAGAAAGAGAGGAGACGGAAAGATGGGTCATTATAAGGACCTAAGCTTTAATGGCGTCAATTTGAGGTTTTGGTATGTGGGTTCGTGGAACGAAGGTCTTGAGGCGATGGACCGAGGAGAAGTTGCCGTGCGGTGAGTTGTAGAGATTAGCAGAGCAGAAGTTGGAAGTTGGAGTGGGTTTGGTTGCTAATGGCGAAGTCGTTTCATAAAGGTTTGGGTGGAGTTGCAGCAACGTGGGGCCGAATGGGGCGCGAAGGATTGCTGCCAAGCTCGAGCGAAACAAGACGCTTGTGAGATTGATGTGAGTGGATTCGTTCTTCACGCGGCAAGTCTTGCGAGCTGTCGTGATGTTTTCGCGAAGTTGATGAGGCAATGGCGCCTTGACTCTTGTGAAAAACTTGAGTACATTTCCTGACCTTGTTCATGCGTTCGTGCTTTCCGGCTGACTATTTTTGTCTTCTCCGGAAATAAATAGTCTTAGGTGCAATGGAATTCGCGGTGAAGGAGCATCAGCGATCGGTCGCGCGTTGGAGAAGAACACTGCGCTGACTACTTTGGAGTACGTGTGACTTTGGCGCAGACTAAGCGTTAAAAAGTTCACTACATTTCCTGACTTTGTTCGTGCTTTGCGGCTGACGACCTCTTTTCTTGTTGTAAATAGTCTTGCTGAAAATGAATTTGGGGATGGAGGCGCATCAGCGATCGGTCGTGCGTTGGAGAAGAAGAACACTGCGCTGAATACATTGACGTACGTGTGACTTTGGCACGGTCAATGCGTGAAAACGCTCACTACATTTTTAGACTTCGTTCGCGCGTTCGTGCTTTGCGGCTGACGACTTCTTATCTTGATATGTAAAGACTTGCTGAAAATGGAATTGGTGATGGAGGCGCATCAGCGATCGGTCGCGCGTTGGAGAAGAACACTGGACTGACTGCATTGAAGTACGTGTGACTTTGGCACGGCCTATGCGTGAAACTTTTCACTACATTTCCTGACTTGGCTCGTGCGTTCGTGTTGCGCGGCTGACAATTTCTTGTCTCTTCTGGAATTAAACAGTCTTAGATGTAATGGAATTAGCGCTGAAGAGCATCAGCGATCGGTCGCGCGTTGGAGAAGAACACTGCGCTGACTGATTTGAAGTACGTGTGGCTTTGACACAGGCCCAAGTAACATTGACCAGTACATTTCCTGGCCTCATTGTGCGTGCGTGCTTCGCGGCTAACTACTTCTTTTCTTCTCTGGAAACAAATAGTCTCTATGCCAATAAAATTGGCCTTGAAGGAGTATCAGCGATCTGTCGTGCGTTGGAGAAGAACACTGCGCTGACTACATTGGAGTACGTGTGACTTTGGCACGGGTACACGTGAAGAGTTTATTTACAATTCCTGACCTCGTTCGTGCTTCACGGCTGACTATGTTTTGTCTTCTCCGGAAATAAATAGTCTTGGATGGAATGAAATCGGTGCTGAAGGAGCCTTAGCGATCGGTCGCGCGTTGGAGAAGAACACTGTGCTGACTACATTGAAGTACGGGTGACGTTGACAGCGGCTATACGTGAAATCGTTTTTCAAATCGTTTTTCAAATTTCCTTGTTAGCTTTGCGGCTGACGAATTTTGGTTTGTTCTGGAAACAAATAGGCTTCGATCGAATGGAATTGGCGCTGAAGGAGTATCAGCAGTCGGTCGCGCGTTGGAGACGAACACTGCGCTGACTGCATTGGAGTACGTGTGACTTTGGCACGATCTTTTCGCGGAGAGGTTCAGTACATTTCCTGACCTCGTTTGTGTGTTCGTGCTTTTGCGGCTGACGACTTCTTTTCTCTTCTTTTCTTTGAACAAAAAGTCTTTCTTCCAATGGAATTGGCGGGAAAGGAGCATCAGCGATCGGTCACGCGTTGGAGAAGAACACTGTGCTGACGACATTGAGGTACGCGTGACTTGACTCGGGCCTCAAGTAAATAGGATCAGTACATTTCCTGAACTCGTTTGTGTGTTCGTGCTTGCGGCTGAAACTTTTACTCTTATTTGGAAATCATAGTCTTCTTGAAAATCGAATAGGTGCTGAAGGAGCATCAGCGATCGGTCACGCGTTGAAGAAGAACACTGCTCTGACCTCAATATAGTACGTATGACTTTGACTCGGGCTTTTCGTTACACCCTTCGGTACATATCCTGACCTCGTTCGTGCTTTGCGGCTGGCACTTTCCTGCGTTTTCTCTCTTGGAATTCTAAACCCAACTTGGTCAATTTTCTCATGCTTGACCACTGTGACTGCCTGATGTCTTACAAAGTCTTGACAATTACAATGGAACCGCGATCCAAGAGGCGCTCTGGAGAAATCAAGACATCGTGAAATGCCGCGAGGAAGCGCAGAGAGAGGAGGCAGAGAGGCGCAGGCAAGAACGGGAGGGACCCGTGCCATGGACGGAGTCTGTCAAGCTCTTTGCGCGGTTGGTGAGCTTGAACACTGATCTTGTCAGGCGACGCGAGTTTGCAAAGGGCAGAGTGGAGCTGCCAAAAGCTGCTGTGCAGTTGGAGTGGTGCGCCATTCAATTCGCGCGGGACCCCACTGAGCCTTTTGAGAGCTTTATTGCCGCCCTTCATGCTGCCAAGGAGAGCCAAACGGCTTTTGAGGGGCTTCAAAGCGAGGTTAAAAGCAACGTTGAACGAAAACAGGCTCGAAATAAAGCGCGCGAGAAGGTTCAAAAACTGGTGTTCATCGTGCTCGAAAAAAATGCAACCTTGACACTGAGAAACGCCGAGAAAGACTGGCACCGCTGGGAAAGCAGACTAAAGGAGGACAACTCTGCAAATGTCGAAAGCATCAGAGGCAGCGTAAAGCTCTGGAGCTTTGAACTCGAGAGCTTTAGAGAAATATGCTCCAGCACAATTGCTCAGCTTCATAATGCCCACGACTCTCTGCGAGGGTGGAAGGACATCCACGACTCCCGAGTATGGCAAGCCAAATCCGAGCAAGCGATGGATCAGCTCAAACGAGCCGTGTCACAAGACGGTAAGAGAGATGCCTTCGAAGTCGTCTCGAGCGCAGATGGCTTAGAAGAGGTGAAGCAGTGGTTGAAGCAAGCAGTTGCCGTACTAGAAAGTGAGTACAACCTTTTGCGGGAAGACCACCCCGAAGCCGACTTTCCTGAAGCGAAAATAGAAATGGCCCTGAAGGCTCTCAGGCTGTTTGTTCAGGATGATATGTTTGTCTTTCTTGGGTGGGTTCGTGAACAAGTAAACACGTATGAAGATTTGCAAGCATTCTATGCGACAGGAAGCGAAGAGCCGTCTACTCGAGCCTTTGAGACTCTCGCAGAGAACGTACATGGGCTTGAGGATGATATTGCTAAGTGTGAGTTTGCGTCAGGGAGGCTTGAGAAGCAAATTGTACGCGGAAAAGACCGAGATGGAAGCTTGGCATCTGAAAACCATGAGCTGAAGACCAAGTCCGAAAGGTTGCGAGAAAACTTGAAAAGGCTCTCTCGTCGATTGGTGGCAGAGCGTGCGCGGTTGCTGCGCGCAGCCGAGCTTCATTATCCAGAGTTGTTGGCCAGTCCCGAGTGGGCTCGAGTTCTCGGACTTGAGGACGTTCCAGGTGCGGACTTGCTGCAAAGGAACGGTGTGTTGCTGGAAGGCTTTCGAGCGCAGGACTTCACTGTTATAAGGACGCTGGGCTCTTCAAGCCCTGGAAGAAGAGTCGATCTGGTGGAGGATTCAAGTATCTCTCGGGAAGGCAGGGGTGCAATCGCTTCGACTCGACGAGTCCTGAAGTCATTTCATCTTGGCGACCCTGATGCCCAAAAGTACTTTCTGCGGCAGTGCGCCGTGCTGACCTCATTACGCGATGCAAACGTGGCTCGAGTGGAAAATGTGTTCCTGGATCGCGAAGCGAACCTCGGGTGCATTGTGATGCCCTTCTACGAGAACGGTGACCTGAATGTGTGGCTCGAGTCGACCCCGCCGACGGCAAGAGAGATGTGGAGGTGCAAGTCGCTCGCCATGGATATCCTTCAGGGCTTGAACCAGATCCATTCAGCGGGTCACGTTCATTGCGACTTGAAGCCGCACAACGTATTCCTGACGCGGTCGTTTCGCGCCGTTCTTGGAGACTTTGACGGTGTGCAGAAAAATGGCCGGACGCTTACAGCCAACCTCCAGGTGACATTGGACTACCTCGCGCCGGAGCTGAGGGACGGGTCGCAACACAAGGTCACTGCGGCTGTGGACATGTACGCTTGCGGGAGGATTCTGGAGCAGTTGCTGGATGGGGTCGCCAAAGAGGGAAGCGGCTGCAATGCTCTGCTTTCGAGTCTAATGAGCGCCGATCCTCACGCCAGGCCGACGGCCAACCAAGCTCTGCAAGACGAATTCTTTTCCGAAAAGCCTGCTGAGACCCGCGATTGTTGGACGTGCTGGGATAAGTATCTTGAGCAGAACACGATCGTGTGTGGTAGCGGCGTGCATAGCTTGTGTAAGGAGTGCTTGAGCAACCTTGTGAGAGGCGGTGTCAACCCGGAAACAGTTGCGATGGACGGCACTCTGCGGTGTTGCATGCCTGAATGTCAAGAACTGCTACCGTCGAGTTCTATCGCGGCTTTGTTGGCCGAGTCAGACTGGAAGGCGCTTCTGAAGGTGGCAGCAGACAGGCAAGAAGCCCGTCTTCAGCGCGATTTCCAGCGAACGCTTGAGGAGGAACTCAAGAAGAGTATCGACGACCAATCCTTGCTTCTACACCGAAACAAAATCATCAACGAGATCCTCACACTGCAGTGCCCGTCCTGCAAGAAAGCTTTTGTGGACTTTGATGCCTGTTTCGCCGTGCAGTGCATTGACACTATGGGCAACGGGTGCAAGACCTACTTTTGTGCATGGTGTCTTACAAACTGTGGGCCGAGCAGTCAAGTTGCACACAGCCATGTAGCGAACTGTCCTTCGAATCGATCAAGGGCTTGGAATGTGCTTTTTGGCGACCACGCCGAGCGCGACAAGGAGATGAAGCGCCTCCGCGCCAAGAGGCTCGGAGAGTATTGGGCCGCCGAGATCTCCGGTCGCGCGAGTAAAGAAGTAGAAGCTGGTCTCAAGTCTCTCCTTCTTTGGTTTCGCGAGTCGATTGATTTTGATGTTCTGCCGCCTGCACTCGCAGAGTTCATATTGCAATGCTAACAAGGAGAAAGAAAGTTTTGAGAGTTAGATATTTCTCGAATCTTGTGTAGAAATCTGGAAAATACATGATTATGAATCAGCATAAATCTCTCATGCGTCTTGCGAAATCATCATCAACAAGATCGGCCCCCTATGAATTTAAGATATGTAGTATCCGGGGCTGTCCTTCGTTTCCTGCTGCACCACCAAATGGCATATTTCATTGAAGCGGCTTGAAGTCCAGCAGCGGGCACAGAATGACATGTCACTTTGAGGCATCAAAAGTGAGCTGCTGCGCGGTGCTGGTAAATATACATGACCGGTAAAAATGTAAAAATCAAGCTTCAAAAATCTTCAAAACACACGAAGGTGCCGAAGCTTCGTTTGTTCTTTCGTCATTTAATCTAAGCTATCCATAGCTATCCATAAAGTAGTGGATAATAGGGAGTATCTATCCTAGATGCTATTGGACCGAGTAGAAGTAGCATCTCTTCACTAAGGAGAAGTGGACATTATGAATGACTATACGAAAAGCGTAAGCACTAGAGAATTATTGCTTCGATCTACAGATTCGGCTATTCAACACATTAAGATTCACTATAGCTCGGTGGTATTGTTGTCCATTACAACTAACGAAATTCGTCCCTATAGTATATGTTGGCTGTCTCCAATAAGGACTCAAAACAGCGCTTTCTGGAGATGCCTCGTTGGGTAAGTGAATCCTTAGTTCAATTGGTAAGTAGGGGTATCCGTCATGAAGGTCATACTCTTGATTAGACTGGAGGGAATTCAGCTTGCATTCTCGGAAAGCATTTTTGATTTTACCCAAAAATTACGAACAGTTTCTCCCTCCTTTTATCAAGCATAACAAAACCGCATATTATCGCGTTCATTCCTCGCGTGCCTAGTTCATTTCACAGTGTTCATTCATTCATTGTCTAATGAACAAACAAACGAACGATTCTGGCGGCAAAGCAAGCTTTTACAAACTGTTCTTGAAAGCCACATGTCACCAAAATAACCGTGAACGAACTTGAACTTTTACAGTTTCAACAGACGCCACTCTCCAAGTTCAGAGCTCGCGAGCGCCAAAGTGAATGAACTTTCCCGCCGTAGCGCTCTTTCAACGGCTGACGCACACTTTTCCATCCGTGAGCCAAGCCAAACAGTTGCGCTGAAAAGCAGTCTCTGTCCAATCAGGACAACACGGTGATGATGATAATGTGTGTTCTTTCATATGATAAAGCCACAAGATTTTGCATTTTATACCGTGTTTTTGTTTATGAAATTAAAAAAAGATAAAGGATTTGATGTGAAGCTGAACCAAAGTTCACCTTGCTGTTGCGAAAAAACTGCACAAAAGAAGAAATAAATGTATCTTTTCCACCGTCGCTGAAAATAACCACTACCTACTTCACTATAACACCATAATATGGCACTAGCTACCCAGCACTAACGTTCAGCCTCGCCAATGAACACCTCCGTTATGTTTGTTATGTTTGCGGGTAATACTCACTATTAATCCCCTCACAATAAAACTGGTAGCGTCGACTACTAGCGGGAACTTGGGAGGTGGGGGAGCGAATGCTACCGGTACTGACTATGAGCTGGTAGGACTGCGCTGTAATTATTTTTGGAAAGATTCACTGTCCACACTGTCTATTCTGTCTAATTGTTATTGCCATTTCGTTTGTTGTTGATCAATTGATTGATTGATTGATTGATGGATGAACAACAGAGATGGTTGTGGACTGCAGCAGACCCCTAACTCGAAGCGGAAACGAGCAAGCAGAAGAGAAGCACGCGAGTTGTGTGTGGTTCATTTGAACGAAGGAACGAAGGAACGAAGGAAGGATCGACGGAGAGAAGGAGGAAGAGCAGTCGCATTGGAGACACGGATTAGACGACGCCGGTCGAAGGATCTCGCTGGATTGGTCCATTTTATTGATTGATTGCTTCTTGTTTGGTTGCTTTTATTTGATTGATCGATTGATTGATTGATCGAGATTGATCGCTTTTATTTGATTGATTGATTAATTGATTGATCGCTTTTGGTTGGTCGATCGTTTCGCGGCAAAAGTCTTTGCGGTCGCGAGGACCAGAATTGGTGCGCTAGGTTGAGATCGTCGGGCAAAATGAGACTCGAGGCGGCTCTGAGGACGCTGGCGGCGCTTAGTGGCGGCGCGATGATGCGGCAGGAGGATGCGGGTTCCGCGCTGGTTTGCCGCGGCACGAGGTGCCCCGAGGGGTTCTCTGCGGTTGGCGAGTTTTGCTCGACGTGTGATATTACGGAGATTGTGGGCGAGTACGTCTCGTGCACGACGGCCTCGGGACGAGGTCTTGCGTTCTCGCAGAATCATCTGCCGACTTGCGGAGTCCAGGGCCAGCCGCCGCAGGTGGTGCAAGTGCTGCAACAGGAGACGCCGGTCGCGTGTCGGGCGTGGAGATGCCCTCTTGGAGTGCCGTCGTTTCCTGGTAGTGGAGGCAATGGAGTGTGCTACAACTGTGACAATTTCACGGTGGCTGAGGACTCCTCCTCGATGTCATGCACGCGGAACAGCGTGACGACCGAATTCTCGCTCAGCTTTCTCCCATACTGTAATATGCTTCCAAACAGGGCTCCGCAACTTGATGGCCAAGCCCCGGCAGTGTGCACGGGAACGGTTTGCGCAGCAGGAGTCGCGTCTGTCTCAAGAGGGAATGATGCAATCTGTCACAATTGCGATGTGTTGGACATGGCGACGGGCACGTGCACCAAGGGAGAGCAGTCCACCACATTTGCGTTAGGCAAAGCTCCAAGCTGCAATTCATGGCACAGGGAATATGAAGTTCTAAAAAAGGACCGCCCCGCAGTTTGCGCATCGTCTTACACGTGTCCGATAGGCGTCGCGTCGACTTCTGTGAACAGCAATCACTTTTGCCACAACTGTGACCAGATAAATTTCCAAGGCAACCAGATCCTCTGCACTAAGAATAGTACCACCATCTCAGTGAACATCCAAGTCGCATCCAATTGCAACTCGCCAGGCGAGGTTGTGCCAGCACTCGTCACCGCTGAACCTTCCGCCTGCAGATCATTTCGTTGCCCGGCCACGGCGTCCTCGGTTGTCATGACAGGAAACACGAACGTATGCTTGAACTGTGACCAGATGGCCGTTGGTTCGATCAACGGAACTTGCTCCAAAAATGGCAAAACGATTATCTTCGAAGCATCCATGCTTGGCCAGTGCTCACGCGACTTTTCCAGGTTTCCTACAGCGCTCACACAGACCGGCGGGAAAGTTGTGGCGTGCAAGGATCGGCAGTGCCCGCCGCACTCCTCTTCTGGGCTGGCTGCAAGCGATTTTGGCTTTTGCCACAACTGCGAGACCATAAGCCACAACACACTCACCAACGAAACAACGTGCGTGGGCTCCACCGGAATCCTTGTATTCATGGACGACATGCTACCCACTTGTACATCGCTACCTGTTTCAGACGCGCTGGGAACAACGATGGATATGTGCAGGACACACGGTAAATGCCCTCTTGGTGCAAATTCGACTTTGGCAACAAGCGATGGGCCGATCTGCGCAGTCAACGATGCTCTAGATGGCATTGAGAACGTTGACATTAGCGGTATCCCCGGGTGCTACAATCTTGGAACTCACGAGCTCTCGGATCAGACGGAGGGCGGAATTTGCTTGGGGGATTTTGGTTGCCCCTCAGGACTTGAAACAAGTACTGGTGCTGGCTTTGACCGTGAGATCTGCCATAACTGCGACGAAGTCTTCGTCTCTGATGGAATGGTCACCTGCAAGCGCAACAACGAGCAGACAAAAAGGTTTCAAGAAGCTGCGCCTTGCAATGACGACGAGTCGAGACGTATTTACAACTCGCTTAGGTCATCTTCTCCCATGAACATGTGCTTTCCGCTGTTCTTTACTTATTGTCCTCTGCTCTCACAGTCTGTTATAGCGATTGGAACACATGCCATGTGTCACAACTGCGACACAATAGTGATTGAGGAAAATACCTTTACTTGCACAAAAGACGGGACTACAAGAACCTTCAGTTCTGGCTCTGCAGGGGTCTGCTCATCTGAGCACAGCAATCATTTCAACCCAAACCCAAGCGTCGACGACAAGCCTGACCAGACTGGTGACAATAGCATCACCAATGACAACAGCAACAGCAACCCTGACAGTGTACTCGAGAATAATGATTCACCGACGAGTTCACCCAGCGTCGCGTCGGGAAAGACTGCTTCGCTGCTTCTCTTTGGACTCGTTCGACAACTGCTATAAACAGTGATTTTGGTTTCTTTCAATCAAAATAATGATATATTAACAATTTGGAAAACTGTTGCCCTCCGCCTACCGGTACCCAGATCTTTCGCATCATCTGCAAATCTCAGGCTTACCTATACTGGCTGGATAGCTCCCCCTTTCTTCCCCCGATGCGGGAGCGAACTGTAGTGAGCATCGTCGTCCCGTGACAAAGGGGATGCAAAACAACCGTCTCAAGGTCCTCTCATGGCAATTCGACTACGGCGAGGTAAAATGGCGAGATAGCTCCCTTTGGAAAGCAAACTAGAGCTCTGGGATCTTCAGATTACTTTCGCCCAGCTCACTGTTATTGAGCTTGGATTTGCGGCTGCAGCAAAAGCGCGAGTAGAGCTCGGCCCGCGACGCGCACAAACAGAGTGCCACGCATAGAAACAAAACCCCACCGAAAATCCCGATCCATACATACGGTTCAGAAAACAAGCCAGTATTATTGCCCTCGTCAGCGTCCAACCCATCGGTCCTGTTGTACGTGAAACGGATAGTTTTTTCGGCTATGACGGCAATCGTGTGTGCGAACGGAGTGGCGCGAGTTTCTGAAACATCAAGTACTTTTGCGTTCAGCTCGAATGACCAGTTTACACCTGGGATCACGACCAAGCCGCACAACACCTCGTTGATCGACTTGACGGTTCCAATGACTTTTATGAACTTCGGGGATTCATCTTCTTCACTTCGATCAAGAGAGAGCAGAGTCTCATCTATGCTCATATTGTGCGCTAATTGCATTTCAATGGTGATGTCCGAGCTTGAGAGCTTAAAATCTATGATGCGGGTGCCGTCCTCGTTGGCGCCAGGTACTATCTGTATGCATGCACCGTCCTTGACCAATTTGATGCCTTCGCTCGCGTCCGAGTACAGCTTTTCTGTAAAAGGCAGAATAACCTTTCTAGCAACATCGTGGACGTTTGTGATCCAGATCCTGGAAGCCACTGACGTTGCACTCTCCAGACTGTCCACCTTGAGTGCGTAGGCCACCTCCACAGGGCAGCCGCTCGACTCAAATTGCCCCGAGCTGTCTGTGGCTGGGGATATGGTGGCGTTACAGCCCTCATGGGCTCCCATCAGTCTGCCTTGCATGTCCATCACGGTAAACGCTTCTCCAAAGTAGAAAGTAAAATCTGTAAACGGACGACACGAGTAAGGGTTGGCGGACACCGGTGGGCCGGCGCACTGGAGGTGTTCTCTTGTGCTCCAATCAACCTCCTTGTTTGCGCAATAGGTTGGAGACGCAGACTCTCGACCGCAAAGTGGCCAGACGTCCTGGTTGAAGTAATTTGGAGATGGCCGGAAGTAGATCTTGTTGCCGGTCACTTCATAGCCGCCTGCGGGAAGCTCAGTTAGAACGCTTTGCGGGTCATCCTGCTCGGTGTAAAAGAACCCTTGTGACGCGTGAGGTAGCTTTTTGATCAAGTAGGTCTTGTCGCGTGCAAGGCATAAGCTAGCGTCCTGGTACTGTTTCGGGAAGTCGCAAAAGTAATCGTGACCTTCGAGGGTGATCTCGAGAATTTCTTCTTGATCTTCGTCGATGGTATAATGAGAATAATGGTCCCCAACTTGAAGCACCGACGTGACGGTCAAATTGACGACCTTGGTCGAGGTTGCACCAAAAGTGTCGGTCATGGCGAAGCTGAACGCAGTGTGCCCTACGGTTCCGTTTGCATTCTGAGTGGTGCCATCTGGACACTTGTTAAACTCATTTTCTGCGAAACAACTCTCGAAACATAGGAGCGAAATCCGCGCACTTTGGTGGAAAACCAATTCTGAAGATAATCTGTCGCCGGACATGAGGCGCCTGCTGCTGGTTGCATCGTATTCGGGACATTCGGGGTCAGAAGAATACTGAAAGTCCCCGGGAGGAATGTAAAACACACCAAGCGCGTCTCCCTGTCCCTCATAGAAGACGAACTCGTCTATGCATTCTAAATCAGCGCAATCGCCATGGGAGGCACGCAGTTCGAGAAGTTGGGAGCGAGTTTGTGGCACCAATATCGGCATGTCGTTTCCAATTCTCAGCTCTGGAAGGTCGTCGACCGGAGTGATGTAAATGTAGATTGGTGTTCGCTCCGAGCTTTCCGGACCGGACCCTCCCTTCAATTTGACCAAGATCTTGGCTGAAACGTCACTAAGGTTGGGCTCTGTCGAGTTGAAGTAGAACGATCCGTTGCGGATCTTGTACGGCGCGTACATCGCTTGGCCATCGGGGGTCAATCGAATATCTCCAAAGTTATCGGGTAGGTTTGTGGTCACCTCAACCACGTAGTCGGCAGAGACGTTGAAATAACGCTCGTCTAAATCGTAAGCGGAGATGTTTAACAGGATTTGAGCATCCTCCATCGCGTAGAGCGTCTGGTTCTCCGGCAGCACTGGGTTGCTGTTTGGGATGCCAGCCACAAAGTTGGCCTCGATCTCAATCGGCTTGAGCTCCTTGCCGTACATTGCAAATCCTAATATGTCTCCCGAAAAGGAGACAACCTGTGTGGAAGACGTTATGTCGCCTCGTGCTTTGGTCATAACAGCCGGGCTGGATCCCAACTTTACCTGTTTCGAGAGATACAAAAATATTCGTCAGTGCCGCTGTCAGCAATTCATCAAATTCAACCGTTCTTCCGGAACTTACCGTGTGATCAGTCGTCCAACTCGAAGCATTCAAAACGCCAGCCGGCACAGAGTTTACTGCCTGAAGCCCTGGTCCAGCTGCTCGGATGTGCATGTCGAGAGATCTTGCGCTCACATTGGTGAAAAGCACAACGTGGTAAACTTGATCGGATTCAAGCTCAGTGGTATTAAACTCAGCTTTAAAGCAACCAACGGGGTCCTCGCCGTCGGTAGTCGTGACACCATCGTCCATTCTGTAATCGAACACAAACGCTTTGCGAGATAAACTATAGGAGAGCTGAGCATCAAAGCTGTTGGAACCACAGACCCAGGTGGATTCGTCGGCCGCAATCTCATCTTTTCCGATTTCAAAGAGCACCATGTCAGCGTTTGTCACGGAGTTTGACGAGAGATCTCCTGTCTTGATCCAGAACTCCAAAGCAAATTGACTGGTCAACTTTAACTCTGCTATGTTTCTCTGCGCCTTGACAAAATCGTACTCATATTCTGGAAACGCGCCCGATTCTTTCAACGCAAGAGCCGAGAAGTGCACTCCATTATGCGCCCTGTCGTACCTCAGGGTCTGAGAGTTTAATCTCTCCATTACTCTGGGGCACTTGTACGTCCAGTCGTCTGCGGAGGATGCATCAGCTTGGTAATACGTCTTGTTGTAAGTCAGCGCTCCCAGGGCATCAAACCCTGCTTCGGGCGCAAAGCTCGCCCCTGGGCACTCCGCTTGATAGAACCAGTACAGCGCCTTCAGGCCATCACTCTCCCGCGCCGCCTGCGCATAGCGCGCGGTTATCGCAAGGATCGCCGCGACCGCGACCGTGCAGACCTTCATGCTTACTTGGACCTGGACGCTGGCCGATGTCGTCGAATTGGGCTGTCTTCTCAATCTCCCCTGTCTCTGTCCTGAGTGAGCCTGCCAGTTTCGACTCTGCTGCTCTCCTTTTTCCCCCAACCTGCAGCAGAGGAGGTACTATGTGAACAACACCAAGTTTATTGACGACTTTCACAGCTCGACCTGTGAGCCAACGACTGACTGCCACTAATCCCAGTGATCGATGGCCACTGATTACTGCCCCGCCAGACATTGCGCGCGTTCCAAGAACAGCCAAGTTGACAAGTTATGTACCAGGATGTACTAGGTACCAAACAAGAGGTGGCCTCTGCTCCTTTCATTTCATTTACCACGCCTGTAAAGTTGTCTCGCCATGTGACTGCTTCTTTGACTACATTATCTATCCATCTGTCAAACCCACAGACATCCGCAGGCTACAGTGTGTTACAAAAGAGTTTCGTAAGATGCACAGCTTGCATGCACTACTTTTTCAGAACAACACATTTTTCACTCGCATCCTTCAATCAAAGTAAGTGAAGGTACGGTGCAGTGCACACCTCAATGCAAGTCACTACTACCAATTGAGGTAGTGTAATTCTTAACGTGGCCAACTTCGACGGACTCTAGCGGCTATGTGATTTGTAGCGCAGGTGATTCACGGCAAAAAATTTGTTAGTTTAGTTTTGGAATTTGGGTTTTGAGCATTTGCTTTTCAAGGTTCAAATTCAGAATATATCGCTTGGAAAAGATAGAAGAATCGTCTCGCATGGTCTGGGCACGAGGAATTCTTGAGGAGTACGTATTAGAAATGGGCAAGGCGGTGAGGGTGTGCGGCATTTCGATTTGCGGTCGTTCACTTGAACCTCGTAACAGAACATGGAAAGGCTCACGAACAAATGATTGGGTTTGAAAAAGCGTGCCCTTAGTTTCGATAGGGCGCAGACAATAACGAAAAAAAAAAAAAAAAATTGAGACAACTTGTTTGTAATTTGGGGGAAAAAAGTACCACCTGCAATTGTTGATGGACCGGAGAAAGGAGAACCCCCTCTTCGGTTCCAAATCATTGATCGGGAAAAACACAGACACAGAAAGTGAGCCGTTCGACGTTGTTTAAACATCTGGCTCACGCACAATACCGCGGCGGACCTTGACGGTCGGCTT
>BLSF01000089.1:0-21260 GCA_012862575.1 Parietichytrium sp. I65-24A
TTAATTCTTGTAAAAACCAAGCAAGACCTATCACGTGGAGTCCTTTTTTAGTCGGCTTTCGCTGAAGTATGTGTAATTGATCCAACTCATCGAAGTCTGTGGCATTGGCGCTCCACCAATGTCGCGTGGCAGTTAGGAGAAGCATTAAGACGTTGTTGAGCACGTCGAGGAGCACTTTTCAGCGGGGAGACTCCAGTCGAATTATAAACGCATGTTGCGACAATAGCATGGTAAGCGTTATGGACCATCAAAAATGTGGCAGAAGCACTTGTGTCGCTGACGGAGTGTTGCAATGGGCAAGAATAGCCGCAAAAAGACAACAGATCAGCTTGACATCGCGGAGCGCATCCTCAATAGGACGCAAGACCGAAAAAAAAGGAGCAAGGAATCTCCAGAACAAGGAGTGTGAAAACGATTCTGCGAATGGTGGGAATAGCGCACAACTTGTGACGTTCGAGTTCGAGAGCTTTCGAAAGGTGTATTCGAGCATAATTGCCCAGCTTTGGGATTAAGTTAGCATATGAAAGACGAGACTCTTTAATCACAGTCCATACTGATAACAATTGGGCAAAGTAAAAAAAGCAATTATTTGACTATTAGTCCCATAAAGTTCACATTTGAATTCCATGTGAGAAGAAATTCGAAAACTCCGGTCCTTCGAAGGGTTTAGCATCCTTCATGCGCCGGACGAGCACACGCTCTCGCATGTTTCTATGAGCTATGCAGTAGGGATTGGTATGCGCAACGCCATCACACCAGCTGACTTTGCAACGTCTTCGATACGGACTCATTCGATGCAGATAGCAAATACTTGATGAGCTCGCGCGAGTCAATTCACAACCTTCTACTTTGCACTTCAAAGGCAAGCCCGAGTGATATTTACATACTGAAGAGTTCGACTCGGGTGCAAAGGGGCATTCTGGCGTTGAGCAAACTGGGCGATGGATTATGCATAACTTTGCGGACCCGACTTCCTCCGTACAGCCCTCGACGGGGCAAACATGTTTCATGCATCTGCCAAGACGAAATGGTCTTCTAAAGCACCCGCTGACATAACATGAATGTTTGAAACAGCACATTCCAGGGCGATGGGATCTTTCCATGCACCCGTCCACAGCGCAATAATGCATTTTACACAACACGTCGGGAATATCGCTTCTCTGTTTGCAGCCGCGGCACTCGCATACACATTTGTACAAGTGACTCTTGCAAAACTCGGTCTTGTTGCAAGCGGGAGCAGGGCACATTCTGCACTTGTGCTTGATACAAAACAATGTGCCCCCAGAGCCTGCCCCAAGGCGTCTCTTGCCAGCACAGCCCGGTCTGATACACCTGTGGTCTGAGCAATATCGTTTCTTACAAACCACTGAGCAGGCCGGATATAAGCACGTGTGCCTATGCTTGCAGTGTCCTTGCTCAGCAGAACATTTTGCCACCACGCACTTGTGCATTTTACAGAAATCAAAAGATGGCAGAGCGAGTCTCTCACATGCAGGTGCAATACAAAAAGCCTGATGGACGTCGCACCCTCCGTTCGCTCTGGCCAATTTCTGACAGCTTGGAAACATACACGAGTGCCTTTTGCAGTACGAACAACCGTCTTTTGGAGCTTCGGGACAGTCCTCGGCCTCACAAACGTGTCGGATGCAATAGGCCACGTCAGGTGTGAACGTCTCTTCCTTGCAATTTCGAGCCTGGCATCTGCCATTCGCGTGCGCTTTGCACAACCCGTCTCTAAGACTCAATTTTTTACAACCTTTCGCAACGCAAAGATGCTTTTTGCAGTATTTGCTGCCTTCGTCACACATTATGGCGCATTCTTTGACTGCACACTCGTGTAAGCTACAGTACTTTCGTCGCTTGTGCTCGGGCTTCTTGCTGCAAAGGTGTGCATGGCATCTCCGGTACTCGTGGTGCTTGCAGAATTTAGCCCCAAACCTTACTCGTTGACAAGTCTCGACCATGCAACTATGCTCTTTACACCACTTCTTGCCTTCTGAATGACCACCGGAGCAACCGTCCTTTTCACACAAGTGGTCTGGGCAAAACATTTCACTTGGAGACGACCATTTGCCCTTGCATTTAGGTTGGTGACATCTGTTCGAGTCGTGCTTTTTGCAAAAGCTTCCATGCCTGGGTTCGTCCACGCCAGGTTTTCGACACCCGTCGACAGCACATGTGTGTATTTTGCAGAACCTCCCATCATCAGCGGGCAGGGAGCAATCTTCAACCTTGCACATGTGATCTGAGCAGACCTCCATGCCGGCCAAAGCTTGTTTTTCGCAAGATGCCACGACGCACGAGTGGCCCAAGCAATATTTAGAATGCGCGCGAGCCTCGCAGCCTCTAACCACGCATCGCCGTCGGTAGTGCAGCTTGCAGTAGCCGTTCTGCGAGCCCAAAGAAACACAACCACGCACATTACACAGGTGGGCTGCACAATATGCCCTTCCCTTCTTTACAGGGTCATCACAGTCCTCCGCATGACATGTATGTTCTAAACAAAAGAGCCCGCCATCACGCAAATGTTTGCATCCCAGAGCCAAACATTTGTGGTCTGTACAATAGTCACTAAATTCATTAAAAACTGCGTTCATGCATCCCTCCACCGGACAGAGGCGATCAGCGTGCTCTGAGCAGGCATTTCCAAGGTCCCGAAAGTTCTCACAACCGTCGATACCGCAGACGTGATTTTCGCAGAAATCACTGCTACCACGTTGAGGCTCGGGGCAACTCTCCTTGAGACACCTGTGAGCAGGGCAAGCCTTCCCTTCGATGATAGATTCCTTACACCCGGGCTTGTGGCAAGTGTGGTCTCCGCAATAGTGCATTCCGGGCTCGAAGACGGGCTCCTGACACCCATGAGCGGTGCAGATGGCTGGGGCATGCGTTTCGCAAAAGTTTCCGACGCAAGCGAGCGAATTGCATCGTATAGAGCGACACGAATGCTCCGTGCAGAATTCTCCGCTTCCCCGCCCGAACAGACAGTCATCCACAGCGCAAGTGTGTCCGAGACAAAACGATCCAGCACCTCGAGTGCCCTGGCAACCAGGGGATTGGCACCCGTGTTCCTGACAATGAACGGAATCTGGCACTGCTGGTAGCACGCACCCTTCCGACTTGCAAGCATGGAGGCTACAGGTCTTGGTCCCGGCCATACATCTGTTTCTGCAGCAGTGAGCAAAGCAGGTGTGATCACGGCAAAAGTGCGAGTCTAGCCCGCGCTGGAAACAGCCCTCAGCTTGGCAAGTATGTTCGATACAAAACAAGCTGCCATCTAGCCTCCCTTGTCCGCAGAGATGCACCTCGCAACGATGAGCGCGGCATAGAAGAAAGTGGTTTCCTGTACGCTGATCGCAGCCGGATTTCAGACATTCCTTGCTGTGTAGGTCACAGAACTTTCCAGAAGTTGCATGCAAGAAGCATCCCTCCACGGCACAGGTATGCTTCTTACAAAAGCCTCCCTCCAGCTCTCTCTTTTCACAGCCATCCTCTGTACACCTGTGGATTGCGCAATACTTGTGCCCTGCACATGAATGATCGCATTCTTCCACTTTGCACTCTGTTACTGCCTCGGAATTGCCTGACTTTCGAGCTTTTTTAACCTCGCGTCGATCCAGCAAAATGCCGGCCTTTTTCGTTTGGCGGTTCGCAAGAGGCGACGTGGCTTCACTCTCGCTCTCGATATTATCCTCGCTTGCTACCAACCTTCGTTTATCACTTGTGAAAGAGTTTTCACTAGCAGCAGATGCAGGCGAAGCTGGAAATCGTTCACTCTCCCCATCGCCTCGAGCAGGTGATTCGACGCTACGATCGACATCGCGCAGCCCACTGGCGATCATCTTCTCCAGAGCGTCGCTCTCGTAGTCGAGATCTGACAAGGCGTCATTCACAAACACCTCATCCTCTTCCTCCGCGACATGGCCATCGCTGCGAGTGCCATGAGCCCAACTCTGCCCGTCCGTTCGTTCAGAGTCCTCGCTGTTCGACCTTTTCCTTTTCTTCCTTGGGCTAGCCGCATTTGCTTCTTCGGAGGGCAGCAAAGCCCTGCTCTTCGCCTCCTCAATCTCTCTCGTTCGTTTTGAGCTTTTGCCATGCTTCTTCAACTTCTTCAACTTCTTCTTCTCCTTACTCTTCGACTTGTTCTCACTGGAGCGCTTGCCCTCTTTCGCCGGTTTCTCGAGGCTGCCATCATCCTGATCACGTCTGCGGCTCATGCTAAACTGCCGCAATCTTTGGATCACCTTTGCACAGCTAGCTCTACAATGCGAAACCCTTTCTTGCTTCGCAGCCGCAATCTTTGGATCACCTTTGCACAATTAGCTCTACAATGCAAAACCCTTTCTTGCTTCGTAGCCGCAGCCGGCGGCCCGCCACGCTCGCCGTCGAGCCCCCCGTTGGTCCTCGCAAGCGTGGCCAGACGGACAGATGGCTAGATATCTCGGTACGAAATTCCCAGGGATTCTTCTGCCCTGCTCCGAGGTGTGACCTGGGGTCGAGCCGCGGAGGGCCCCGAGCACTCCGAGCACTCCGAGCACCCAGAGATGCCGAAACCGCAAACGAGATTTCTCGCCCGGGCGCGTAAAAGCTTTTGCTCTTTTGCCTTTTTGGTCATTTGCAGTGGTTTGTGCGATTGACTGGCGAGTAGAAGTTGCCGGCCGGTAGGAGCTGCTTCCGTAATTTGGTAGGAGTATTTGGAGAGTGCGCAATTGTGTGCATTGATTGATTGATTGAGAATGACTGTGAATGAATGAATGAATGAATGATGAAATGAGCTTTTGTTCCCGACTTGCAGAGAGGCAGAGAGTCCAGAAGAATTTACTGTTGAAGCAGAACGGAATCTTGGGATTCGCAGTCAGGAAGAGATGCAGAAAGGACAAAGCTCTCTTCAAAGCTTGTTGCTTTTCCTTTTCCTGGTCCTTGTCCGGCTTGTGCTTTGCAAATGCAAGCGAAAAACCGTGGAAACTTCACCTCGCACTTGGGTTTCGAGCTCGGAACCTTTCGGTGCACCCATGACTGATTTTCACAATTTTTAAGAAAAATCAAGGCTGGTGGACCGAGCTCCGGATACCACGGTGTATCCTTCAAGTGGAAACAGTGGTGGAGAGTTTCCATTTTCCCAGACGCCGATGACGACTTCTGATGCACCAAAACATACAAACCGTCAGAGTGTGCAAACACAGCAAACCAACGAACAAACAAAGCAATTCAGCATAATTCGGCACGTTCGCGATAAATTGGAACAGTAAAGCGCCGCAAAGAGGGGTCATTTGATCACTATGATTCCGATTTCGCGGCAAAAGCACCGTTCAAGGTCGGTGAACTAGTGTTCAAAATTGAAGCCTTGCGAAATGGTTGCCTGGAATTACATGCGTTGTTGGACGGATACACGCAGTAGTAGCACTGTTTCTCAAGTCCATTTCTGACGAAAGTTTGTCCAAAGTTGAGCCCGAGTTGTGGTTGATGTTCTTGTTGTTGTTCTAACAGTGACTTCAATTTCCCCACTGCACCACTCCGCGATCGACTGACATTCGAGCTGCGCTGCGCGAGCCTGTGATAAAAGCATCTGCTTTCTGCGCTCGCTCATCTCGCTCATCGCGATCAGATTGGACTTTTTGCTTCTTACTGTTGAGGAAGAAATCTCTGCGTGCAGCTCCACGGCGCGGATAGACATGGCAGTAGACCAAGAGAGAGAGAAAGAATACCTTTCATCGCGTGAAATCGTCTCCTCCCACCCAATACTGTTAACACCGTGGTACTATTTCCAGAATTCAGATGAACTCTGCCTATTGAATTATTGAAACTATCTAATCGATTTTACTGTTAATCGACAGAAAACTTGTGCTCATGGAAAATCTATGAGGGCTTCGGGAGAGAGAGAGAAAGATTTTGGACAGAACAAACTCTCAGGTGCGAGCAGACTCTGAACTGGAAACAGGTTAGCATCGCGGAGACTGTAAGTGAGACCTGCGCTGTGGAGTCAACGATCGCGAAGGGCTTTGGAACTCGCTCGTTCGCTGACGGTGGTTTGTGTGTGTGTGTGGCGCTCTTGTGTTTATGGTTTGACAGCTTGGATTTGCAAAGGTTTGGACAAGCACACAGACGGGAAGATGACTCAGCTTCGATTCGATGGTAAGGTGGCAGTGGTCACTGGGGCAGGAAACGGCCTCGGAAAGGCGTACGCTTTGCTCTTTGCTTCCCGCGGAGCAAAGGTGGTTGTGAACGACCTTGGTGGCAGCACCCATGGCGAGGGCAAGTCCAACAGCGCTGCTGATGCTGTGGTGTCCGAGATCAAGGCTGCTGGTGGCGAGGCCGTCGCCAACTACGACTCTGTAGTAGATGGTGAGAAGATCATCGAGACCGCTGTCAAGGCCGTAAGTATTCAGGATTTAGCAACTCCCGTCAAAGCGACCCATGTGGCTTCCATCTGACATTCCTTTTCTTCTGACATGACTCGCCTGTTGTAATGTTATTTGCTTGCTCGCCGTCAAACAGTTTGGCCGCGTTGACATTGTGGTGAACAATGGTAAGTCTGCACGCCTTCTCCTCATGAAAAGACGACGCACAGGCTGTTGCTAACAGAACCCTGTTTGACGGATAATTTCTTCTCGCAGCTGGCATTCTCCGTGATGTGGCATTCCACAAGATGAGCCAGAAGGATTGGGACCTCATCTACTCTGTACACTTGCTCGGAACGTACAAGGTGACCAAGGCTGCGTGGGAATACTTTCGCCAGCAAAAGTATGGACGTGTCATCAATGGTAAGTGCCAAACCCGAAAAAAAAAAAGAACGCGAATGCAGAGGGCATGTTGTGCTGACGCGATTTACAACCAAATGCAGTCGCTTCCGCTGCCGGAATCTACGGTAACTTTGGCCAGGCCAACTACTCTGCGGCCAAGCTCGGAATCTTGGGATTCACCAAGACCATTGCTCGCGAGGGAGAGTCTAAGAACATCCACGCAAACTGCATCGCTCCACTTGCTGGCAGCCGCATGACCGCGACTGTGATGCCAGAGGAGATGTTGAACGCTCTTCGCCCAGAGTTTGTGGCACCTGTTGTGGCATACCTCGCACACGAGTCCTGCGAATCCAACGGAGGCCTCTACGAGCTCGGAGCTGGCTGGGTTGCTTCTCTCAGATGGCAGCGCGCAAAGGGAGGATTCCTCACCACCGACACATCTGTCGAGGCAGTGGAGAAGATCTGGGGCAATGTTGAGAACTTTGACGATGAGCCAGAGTTCCCACAGACCACTCAGGACTCTTTCGGCCCCGTGATGGGCAACTTGGAGCGCATCAAGTCCGAGAGCAGCAAACTCTAGACAGATACTCAATTTTTCTTATTTTTCCACAAAATATCTTTATTTCCATAGACTGTTCTGTTCGTCTCTGTCTTTGGCTGCTTTTGTTTTTGCGATGTCTCTCCTTCACAAAGAAAGAATACAAGGCGTGACTAGCCTGCGCAAACCTCGTTTTTTATGATTTAAAAAAAGAGTAAGGAGACCATCAAATGATTTTATGATAGCAGTCCATTTGCACACTGGATAACAAAACAGCAGACATTTATCCGTGGTTGGCAAAAAGAAGAAGAAGAAGAAGAAAGTAGTAGTTAAATGATGTGTGGGCTCTTGACAACTTTGGTGGTGAAAGGAGCAATTTAGGTTACAGGTGTGGTTTAGAGTACATATCAAACGTATATAAATATCATCTTAGCGGGCGCTGACCTCCAATGGGTCGAGAGGATTACTGGGCCAGATTTCTCGCAGGAAAACTTGGGCATCCCAAATGTAGGATTTCCCCAATAATGAGATCTTTCCCCAGTTCTCTGATACGGTGTCCCACACTGAGTCCACAGAGCTCGACCTTTGAACACGCGTATTCGACAGCCCGTCCAACCGCTGCAGCGTTTCAAGCCACGGTAACGCTTGCGATAAGTCGCCCTCGTCGCTATCGTCACTATTTTTGCGCAGAAATCCCCATTCGAATGGACTGCCCCGTCTAGGAGCGGCCTTCTCTTCCTCCTCGCTCCGCCGCAAGAGAGAGATGGAGAAGCGTCGCGAGCTCCGTTTCGAAACGGGAGCGTCCTCGTCTTGGCCCTCTGGACGATTCTTCATGGCAGACCTCAGCCCAACTTTCTTTTGGTAAGTTTCCGGGCACTCCATGTAGGCTGCAATAAAATCCTTCGGAACGGTGTCAGAGTCGCTCTTGACGTCAAACTCGCTCCGCCGCGAGTCCTTTGTGAGGCGCTTCCTTGACTTTTGATACAATGTGAAGATACTGGAAGGCAGGACCTTCTTCACCTTTTGATCTACCTTGAGCCGCTTCAGCTCCGCTTTTGTGAGTTCTCGCGGTCGAAAGTCCTTCAAATCGCCATCCCAGAGCTCGTCATGCTTTGGGGCGCACAGCCACGGTCCATGTCTGGCCAGCCAGGCATCTTTCTGCTCGGACTCGGGAAGCATATGTGTCTCCACTGCTTCATCAAATCTCACGTGCTTCATGCTGCCAAAAGTCTGCCGCGGTACCGCTCACCTTTCGGATACAACGGCGGCAGATCCTGAAGCACGTGTCCAAATGGTAAAAAAACACCAACGATTCGGCCAAACGAATCAGCCACAGGCTCTTGTGAAGCCGCGGTCCCTGCCACAGTAGCTTCACAATTGCTGGCTCGCAAACGGAATCGGAGTGCTCGATGTGACTGCGAACGTGCGTGAACTCTCTCCGATGCAAGCACCAAGCACCAAGCACCAAACTCGCCCCAATGATTAATGATTAATGATTCGCCCACTGCGTTCTCTCCTTTCGCAAAGTACGCCAACAGTGACAACCAACACACGAGTGCGTGCTCAGCGTGCTCCTCTATCCAATCTTGTGTGTTCCACGTTCCACGTTTCAAGTTTCAAAGTCCAATACAATTGAGACGAGCGCAGATGATAGCTCTCAATCGACGTGACTTGCGTTTCTGCTTTGGCTCTGTCTCTGTCTCTCTCTCTCTTTCTCTCTTTCACTCTTTCTCTTCTTCTTCTTCTTCTTCTCTCTCTTTCTCTCTCTTTCTCTCTTTCGACGCTTGGCTTCCAATGTCTTCCTGTCTTTCTCTCTCTCTATCTCTCTCTCTCTTGTTCGAAAACAACAAAGGAAATAATGTTGCCTCTCTCTCTCACAAGCTCGGTAGTACTCCCTACGCTTCCGGTGTAGTCTTTCGAAAGACCTCGGCCTCTCGGGTAGGAGGTGCTAGTCGATTCTGTAGCGTGAGCGTGGGTGTGGTAGCGGGAGGGTAGGTGAGACTATAGGGAGGGTTGAGAGGGAGGTGTGGATTGTGGTTGGCTTTTGGTGAGAGGAGAAAGGACACACGTACAGCGATGGCGTAGTGGCTGGTAGTCCTCGGGTAGACATTGTCGGAGGTACGTAGGCTTTACACAGGTGTTATTGTTGTGGGTAGGGAAGGCTAAGGGACTCCCGGAGCAGTGAACCAAGCCCCCTTCCCTTTCCCGACATCCTCGTACCACTCCTTCGGTAAGTGTTTGATAACTGATACTTTAATGGTTTCGTGTGGCACAACGTGCTTGACAGTGGAACGAATTAAGGTCAGATCTATGTAACTCGCTAATACTTGAGAAGCTAGGATCGCCTAGTGTATACGGTAAAATGTCAGCGTAGGAATGAGTGAGCGCGAGACCCCGCCGTTCTTTATTAATGCAATCAGTATAAAGACTAGTTATGGATACTAAAATGCAAACCACGGGTGCTATTAACGAATAGTCAAGTATTAAGCATCGTGGAAGCGAGAGATCTTGCAGGACGTTTTCGCCAGCTTTGTACTCTTGCTTCCATCTCCCTTTTTATGAACTCTTTTGTGAAATCTTTTTCAAATTGAATGACAATGAATGAAAACGTCAATGAGGAGCGAACCCGAATGCAACTCACTCACAGTCAATTGAAAAATTTCAGCACTGACTGTGAGGACTCCAAAAGCCCGTCGACGTTTGGCCGTGTTTGTGTACTTACTAATAGATGATCGAACTCATAGACCAGTGCATAGATCTCACTAATCGGGAAAAAGATCCTCACAGATGGAAGTGGCGTAGGAGAGAGAGGAGAAAGGTGAAGTAGGGAAAAGGCCAGGTAGGGGTACCATCACTCAATGCTTTCCGCTAGGACCTTTTAAGCCCGATAAAGGCGGTGCCGAATTCTGGCGATCCGAGACTGGTATAAACTACTAATAGAATGTTAGTCGGCCACACCCTGGCGGAACTGGCCAGCGGTGGTGCTACTGCAGTTAGTAAATATTTGCTAGGAATGCCGGCTGGAACTTGCTGAAGAGCTCTATTTCTACCTGGGTGGAACTGGAGGCTTGTGCCATAGGATTTGACTCGCCTGAAGTCTAGGACTCCGTGACTATTCCCTTCGTTAGTGACTATTATAGTCAGGCTCAGGGTGGATCTAACTGGTTCTCAGGATCGTAGCGCTTCGCGTAGGTATGTAGTAGGCGGCAAGATTTGGAGTGAGTAAGGGCTGTATAGGAGATACGCTAGGCATGGGTTTTGCACCGGGTAAGTCGTCTCCTGTGAGTCATCATCACTTTTCTAATTAGAAGAGATCTGAAGAGAGTTGATTGCTTTCTCCCTCTATCCAACTTCCTTGTATTTTATACTCTCTCGCTCTCAGTAATAAAGTACCAGTTCAAGTGTTTTGCGCATTTTTTTAATTAAATTATAACGAGTCTTTCGAAAAAGAAGTTGACTGAAAACTAGAAAAACACGAAGAGAGTGAAACAAAAACATTTTACTTTGTACTCACTGTCAGTACTAGTACTGACCGTGTGAGAGTACTAGTGCACTAAGACGCAACATTATTTTGGTTCTTTTAGTCATCAATGGATGGTGGGATCCTGGTTCTTTCGTCGAGAACCGACCAGCGCAAGAGTGGGTGTGCACGAGTGTTTTTGTGTTCGACTTTCTCTCATTGTTCAATCAATTGAAATTGATTTGAACAATTGAAATGAACATTAGATCTTGAAAAAGAACGAAAGGTCGAGAGGCATTTGGGTGGTGCTGCTGATTCTCGACAGAAAGTCAATGCAGCAACTTACTGCAACGCACGCACACAACGATAGAACGTGAGCACTGTGCTGTGCAGCCACTCAAACTTTCCAAGTCACCAGACGTGTGCGCTCTCGGCATCTCTCGGCAGAGGCGATGATGCTGTTCTTCTACAGCGATGAGTACATACCGTGACTCACTGGCGAGTGCCAGTACCGCCAGACAATACTAAGGATTGTCGTGTTGTTGTTGTTGTTGTCAATGACATGGTGGCATGGAGCTCTGAGCGTCTGGATGACTCTGGGCTTCTCTTCTGGGAGGGGGGAAAGAAATTACTTTGCTCTGATGGCACAGTCAATCCTTTGCAGGAGCGCTGGTGTGCGCCGACTCCGAGTGGATGCAGGAAACGAAAACTCCCTCACGACGCGCCTTTTGGACTCGTCATCTTGTGCTTTTCGATTCGTACTACAAAACGCACACCCCTCAAGGCATGGCGATGGCAGTGAGAAGCAGTGAGTAAAGAAAGATAAAGAAAGTATGGTCTCTTCCTGTGCCAGTCTGCAGTCTGCAGTACTACCGTTGGAGCGGTATCCCCGGCGGGCTTTGTGCCCGTGCGAAAACAGTGCGGTACCAAAAAAAAAAAGAAGAAATCAACCGTCGTTTTAAAAAATTCTGGTCTACGCGTCGGTCTAATACATGAAAACCGGGTTGGCTTCGGTGATCGTTCGCTGCTCGGCTTCAAGTCCTTGGCGGATCGGCTTTGGCAAAGCAAAGATGCTGCGGTGTGTCTCGCCATCGTAAAACCTGAGCGGATCTTTTCCTTGGAAACGCTCTGAAATAAGCTTGTCCAGATGCGCTGAGTCCCAGAGGCGAAAGTTCTCGCGCCCGGTTGCAGAGTCCACATCGTCGCTGTTCTTGTTGAATGCCAAGTTATACCCCCAGCATCCAGCAAATGACGGAATCTCTACACGGTACGGCATGACATGGTCAAAAGAAGAACGCAGAGTTTTGTTGATTGCAGTAAAGCACTCCTCGAAATTATACATTGAGCAAGAACCGCTCTGAGTTACAAAGACTCCGTTCTTCTCCAGCTTTCCGAGACAATAATTGTAAAACTCATGCGTGTAAAGCACAATGCCAGGTCCACTAAACACGGAACCCAGTTCATTTCCACAGGAGCCCGGCGCGGCGCGAAAGTTATTCTGGTTAGAGGCCACAGACATACTCTGGTTTCAAGGAACAAGGACACGACTTACGCTTCTATTGGATCCGCAATATCCATGATGATCACATCAAACTTCTCATCAGGGTTTCTCTTCAAGTATGCATGGGCATCGTCATAGACAACCTCCAGGCGAGGGTCGTCCAGGCACCCGCCGTTCCATTCAGGAAGATGCTTTTTGCAAACCTCAACCACGCTGTGCGCACCCACGGTAGGTACGATTATTCGTCAGACAAACAACGCCTCGCACGGTTTCGAAACCGATGAAAAAGGTTTCTCTAGCAAAAATTTGCAACTTACGCTTCGTCCAGATCCACCATCACACAGCGCTCCACGGTAGGGTGCCGAAGCACCTCCCTGGCTGTTGCGAGCTCGCCACCCCCGCCGATATACACCGTTTTCGGGCATGGGTGAAGCATGAGAGCCGGATGCACGAGGCACTCGTGGTACATGTATTCGTCGTACAAAGCGCTCTGCGTTTTACCATCGAGAACAAGAGTCTTCCCAAACTGCTCCGTCTCAATAACTTGCACATTCTGGAACTTGGTCTCCCCCTCGTAGCTCACCCTCTTCAGCGACAGCTGCACCACGTAGTCATCACTGTTCGCCTCTGCATACCACATGCGGGAGGTTTCCCTCGGCTTCTGCTGCTGCCCCGACATCTTCTTTTCTTCCAAGCCGCCTCTCTGACACCACACAACCCGCAACCCACGCACTCACTCCTGTCAGCCAAGCATCCTCACGCCAATCACCAAACAACGACGTCCCTGTCAAACGCTCAAACGCACAGCAACAACAGCAACTCACCACGACTTGTCTATCTATATCCCTTTCTGCACCTTGGCCGCGTCGCGATAGTCGCAATAGTCGCGTGGCTATGAACGAGACCTCCAAAAGATCACAAACACCACTCCAGTCACAGTCGCTCGCTTCTTTCAATGACCGTTTGCCAATTGCGGATGGTACGTTGCGCGGGCACCTTGCCTCTGGACCACTGATGGTGACTCTTGTCTCTGTATTCATTCATTAATTCATTCATTCATTCATTCATTCATTTGTCTATGAAGTAACTTATTCTGTATCTCTCGCTGCTATCTCCTCTCTCTACCCAGCACCTCATGGCCGCACGAGTAGCTCCCGCTAGCCGTCGCTTCGCTCGCAGATAGCGCGCCGGGTAGGCAGTGAAAATAGAGTCACGAGAAGCAGAGAAGCTCGTTTTTTGGAGGTGAGAAATTCGGACTTCACTGATTTGACAACTTAGGCTGCAAGGTTTCTTCATTGGGCAATCATTGAAGAACGTGTGGTGCGGGCCTCGATTGAAATCCATATTTGCGCGATGATCGCGATGGTTCCTGGGCTTTGGTGGTTGGGAATTGGGAAGACAGGCTGTGAATGAAAAGATTTGGAAAAGATTTGGAATTCGTGGATTGTGAACAAAACACAGCGGGGGGAAATGGGTTGAGTGGTTGCGACTTGCGACACCATTTCCGTCGCACAATCGTCTCGAAGCCTGATTTCTACTTTTTACATTATTTCAAACTCTAAAGCTCAACCTTGCTCACCGCAAAATACATTCCAGAGTTATCCTATGATATTTTACACCTCTTGAACATAATATTACCTAGTGCCTCAGGAGTACTACTGATTAGACATAAATTTATCTATGCAAAATTTGGTGAGGACCAGAGAGGAATGCCAAACAGTTCTATTATACGGTTATTTACTACTACATTATGATGGTATCGCACTGGTCAGAGTTAGCTGAGATAGGTGCGTTCTACCAACGGCTAAGTTAAAAGTTTACATTCTCTCACAGTCAGTCAATTTTAACAACTTGACCTCAATCTTCGAAGGTTGGAAGACTTTGAATGGAGTCGTCTTGCGCGTCGAAAGGGCGCGCAGATTTGCTTGGCAACCCCTTTTATCTTCCTGCCATCCACCGATCCAACAATCCGTCGGCTGTTGAGAGCAAAGCCCCCCCAAAGCCAGGTTTCAGATTGCATGGATGTGTCTCTTCGAAAGCTTGCCAAATGTGTCACAGCTGCTGCGCAAGCCCGGGGCGATATTCCGCGGGAGCAAGCCCAGGAGCTTGCAGGGTTGATTGCCGGCGCCGCCCGCAAGCTAGCTACTGCCTTGCCCGTTGACCAGGAGAACGCGAAGATACTTGGCACGTGCATCCATGCTCTCTTGGAGAATGGGGGATTACGCGACAGGTGCGAGGGGTCCGATCAGGTTGAGGATGCGCTATGCTCGTATTGCTCAATTCTGTGTGCATTGGGGAAATCTGCAAAGGCGATAGCTATGCTCACACGCCAAGCTCGACGCGCAGAGTCCGTCAAAGTGCTTCTCAACCTTGCCGCACTATTGTCAGAGAGAAAGGCTTATGGCGAAGCTCTACCGATCGCGAGCAAAGCTGTCAAACTTTGCCGCCAGAGAAGGGCGTACCGAGATTTATTGGGCCCAGCTCTCTTTAATTATGCTGTGATTCTTGAGGGGAACAGGTGCTATGAGAAGGCAATTCGAGCTTACAAAAAGGCGGTGGCAACTGCAGAGGCGAGCGCCCCGAGTCTGGTTCCAGGCTTTCGAGATGCAATGCACAGTGCTATGGAAGCTCACAGAAATCGCACCGCTATTCTACTTGGTGACACGCGCTCGAGGTCGAAAAGTGCTGGGAGACCGAGGCCGCATCGTAACTTTACCGATTCACGAGTGGAGGAGGCTCCGTTACGAATCGATTCGCCGCTGGGTCAAAATACTCGCTGGGGGCGCAGACCCCAAATTGGCGCCCTTCTCGCGGATTTGAAAAACGATGCCAGAGGTTGGGAGCTTGAATCTGATTGGGATGAAGACTCCAATGGTGATGTGGATCATGTTGCCGGTGAGGATCTTGAAGGCTACCAACTTCCCGATAACGATACACTATCACCAGTCGACTCAATGCACGGCTTCGCTCCGAAAAAGTACATTAAAGCAACCTCCCTTGGTGTTGTGGCGAGGAGACCATATGATCTTGACGAAGAGCAACAGCGCTCACCAGCCCAAATTCCCTCCGTGAGAACAAGACGGCTGTATGCCTCCAGCGATCGGCATCAGCCGCCGGACGTTGTCCACCAACCCCCCGCGTCCTTTACCTTTCCATATAGATATGAAGAAGCTGGCCCGGAACTACATGGTCCATACGGTTCGGGAGCGATTCACCGCCAGCCAACGCCTCCGTTGGTGATGAAGAATATGCCGAACCAGTTGGAGAAACAGGCTCTCTTTCATGGAATGGAGCGTAGTGTAAACCGGACCAGAACAAATCACTTTATAAATCAGAGTATGGAGACCTCAATCAATAATCAGATCCAAGCGACGTTGCCGTCAATAGCGGGCCAAAACAATGAGCAGTGTAGCTTGGTGCTCAAGCAGCAAAGAGAAATGGAAGGCACAATGGTAACTCTATCTCTGGAAGAACTGAAGAGCCTCATCGGTGCGAACCAAAGCTCAAAGCAAACAAGCTGTATTAGGCCCCAGGTTTCGGAAAACTATATCATGGTGCATCCAGGCAACGTTGGTGAGAATTGCGTCGAGAGACCACCCGGCTCGCGCCTTCCGATTGGAGACTTGACTGGCCTTCTGGCCTCTTTAGCAAGCATCCGAGCTTACGAAGACGACGAAGCAAACCGGAATCCGGAGGCTAAGCCACACAAGCAACTGACCAAAGTAGATTGTGCCACTTCCGCGTCAAGCTTCGAGTTGACTCCACTAATGTCCACACCGAGCACCTCTTCCTTGGATTTTGCCAGTTCCAGGTCAGGATGTTGCAACTGCCTTGTCGGTCCGTCTGTTGAAACTGAGGGAACGCTTGCGACCGTCACTTCAGCAACTTCTTCAAGCTCATCCTCGTCATCTTCCTCGTCTTCGTCATCTTCCTCTTCGTCATCTTCCTCTTCGTCATCGTCATCGTCGTCATCTTCATCTTCATCTTCATCGTCATCATCGTCGTCATCTTCATCGTCATCTTCATCCTCGTCGTCTTCGTCTTCGTCTTCGTCATCATCTTCGTCATCATCCTCGTCATCATCATTATCATCTTCGTCATCATCCTCGTCGTCATCATCATCATCCTCGTCGTCTTCGTCAACGTAGTCTTCCACATTCTTGCAAATCGTCGTCGTGACGGGAATCTTGCAGATTTTCAAACTTCACTTTCCTCCAAACCTAAGCCTTCAACAGGTCAACTGAACTCTATTTCTCTTTTTTCAAAGCGCTCCAAAATTTGTACCCATTTACGTACGCAGGTCGGAAGAAAGCCATACGTTGCGGCAAAACTCGTCTTTCAAGATACGTTGGAACCAAATGAGAGGAAAGGCCCACAATCGGATATTTGAAGGTGTCTGCGCGGAAGGAGAAGAACATACGGTACCGGAAATCCCCGAAACTGCTCCAAGCTAAAGAACCCAGGCAGCAATCCGATACAAAGCGTGGAAAAGTCAGAACCCAATCGCTCATAAAATTGAAGCCAATCCACATCTCTGTTCCGATCTAACGATTCAATTGACCAAGTACTATTCAATAATCCGGACTTAAGCTTTTTCTTTCAAAGCAGCTTTACTCTCGAATTACAAGCACCGCCACAGGCAACATTGCCCCACAGTCAAATCTAAACAATGTGGCCAACAACGTCTCACACACTTCCATTTGCTTTCACTTGGTTGTGCTTCGTTGCTGTTGCTGTTACACGTCTCGCTATTCAGCAGCTACTGCCTTCCGTAGAGTCCGCGCCTTGTTCCGCTGAACAGTCCAGGGTGACCTCTCTCTCTCGCGATCTCAGACTTGGGACCTAAATTTTGAATTTTTGGAGCCTCAATTTTATTCCCAATCAAACCATCATCCACGCGACAACTCTGATGATCGCCATTCATTCCTCCAAACGAACTCTTTCCAAGTGCCACAGTTTCACGTTTCACAGATGATTGAACAGCATCTCTCTCAACGAACACAATAAGACGTGCTCATGTGTTCATAGCATAGATAGATGGATAGATTTGAGATAGATTTGATAGAATAGATAGATGGAAAAGATAGTGAGTCGAGTTCAGTTCAGTCAGTTCAGAAAGAATTTGGAAGTCTGGTTCAGAAATGAGTGCTCAGAGGTTGAACGTTCCAGTGCAGAGCGAGGACGCCAAGTGCCGTACTTTGACGCATTTCCAGTCTCGAAAGTCTGGCGCAGCGGGGCGGCTCGGATTTGGCCGCGGAGTGTAAGCTGTCAGCTGGCAGCGACCAGCTTTGAGTTGAGTTGAGTTGAGTTGAAAGGGTGCCGATATATATAACTCGGAAAGTGCCCGCGCAGCTAGTTGTCGAGATTGCTCTTGCTGGGATCCGAAAACAGAAAACGCCGGCAAGATGGGCAGGTTCTCGCTGGATGGGTACACCGACAAGTGTGTGCGCATGCTGAATGATATGGTGAGTTGCTGGGAAGAGGGGCGCGCACGTAGATGACTCTGGAGTGCTAACGGAAGGTGCTGGACGGGAAACGGATATTATCTGCAGATCAACCCGAAATATGTCAAAGCCGACAAGCAGGTGCCGGCAACTTTGCTGAGACATTGCGAGGGCATTGCGTAAGTTTGCTCAGGCTGGTTTCTCTGACCGAGGCGAGAAAGCTGACTAATCGATGTGTCTTTCCGCGGGCCAGCTTCATTACGATCTGGAAGGCGGGATTGTTCTTCCTTGGAGGAAATGCAGGCGCTGGCTGTGTGATTTGCAAGGTCAAGGACGAAAGCGACCCAAGGGGCTGGCGTTGGTCTGGTCCCGCCGCCGTTGTGTGCGGTGGACTTGGCGGCGGATTTATTTTCGGCGCAGAAAAAATTGACTCCATGATCATTTTAAACACCAAAAGTGCCGTTCGCGCTTTCATGGGCGACGGCCAGGTAACTTTTGGAGGAAACTTGAGCTGTAAGTGAACAAACACGAGTAGGGCATTGAAAAATGGTGAATTGCAACGACAACAAATGTCTCACACCGATGATTTACTCTTTCACCAGTGGCTGCCGGTCCCGTTGGTCGCGACATGGAGGGCCATGTCGGCGTCAGCAAGAACAAGGAAGTTGTCGCTGCCTACAGCTACTCCAAGGCGATGGGTGCTTACATTGGCGCGACACTAGAGGGTGCCTTTTTGGTGTCGCGGAACGACGACAACAAAAAGTTCTACAATGATCCAAGTGTTACACCCGAGAGAATTTTGAGCGGACAGATCCGGCCGCCGCTCAAGGTGGACACACTACACCGCGAGCTATACGCCATCCATGACAGGAAAGGAGCGTACTCGGGATTGGAGTCGTCGCACCATGCCTCGTCATCTCAAGAGCCGTCTCAGTTCGCCAGCGCCGTTGCGCCTCCCCCTCAGCAAGAATACGGTGGTGGCGAGAGCCTTCAACCAAACTGGCGTAAAGTCTTCACGGCCGAAGGAAAGCCTTACTACCACAACACAGTGACCAATGGTAAGTTGCCTCTTTGTAGTGTGTTCTCGAAAGGTGCGAAGGAAGAATGGCTCACATATTTATGACCCCGACCCGCGCCGCACTTGGCTGCACAGAGACACGATGGGATGCGCCGCTTGCGCAGCCTGCGCAAAGTGCTGCCCCGATGCCAGCAAAGGCATCACCTTTCGAGAACGACTATTCCTCAGGTGGAAATATTCCCGTTGCAGCCCCCGCGTCAAGAGCCATGCCAGTTGCGAGCGAATCAAATCCATTTTCTAGCACGCAATCAAATTTGCCCCAGCGTCCAGTGCCTCCTGCAAGGCCGTCTCCGCCGACGCGCCCAAGCGCCCTTGCATTGTACGACTTTGTTGGATCCAGTGCCGAGGAGCTCACATTCAAGGCAAACGATAAAATGATCGTGCTTGACAAGAGCGATCCGAATTGGTTCCGGTGCTCGCTAAACGGCAAAGTTGGTCTCGCACCATCAAATTACTTGCAGTTGTAGTTTTGAGAAGTCGACACGCAAGCCAGAGAACCAATCAATTCGTACGATCTGAATCTTCGTTTTTTGGTCTTGACAGCCCGGAAAAGCGAAACCCGACGGCTTCACAGTGTATGCGACAACGAGCGAGCGCGATGATTCACCAACGATCTTCAATCAGAAATTTGCTCGTGGAAATATGAATAAAAATAAATTGCTTTCAAACTCTTCAAGTGATTGATATGCAATTTAATTGCGAAGCAACCTTTAGCATCTGCAACGCGCTTATTTTATCGGAAGTCTAAAAGTAGGATACAAACGAACAAACAAACACATTGTTCTTCTTTCGAGGAGGAACATACTTAAATGTACGAAGCCCGGGAGAACAAGTTTCCAAGTGAGGCTGTGTAAACAAGGAGGCCAAGCCCGGAGATGAGAGCTACCCGTTGAGAGTCCCCCTCTTGATCAAGGCGTGGTGCCCCTTTCACACTATACCATTCCGACGCTGGGCCGTCCTCACTCGCGGACACGAGAGCTCTGCCCCTTGCATCTTTTTGACCATCTTCGCTTGACTGCACCAATCTGTAGTCGTCTTTGGAGTATCCGGTCGGATTAGTTCCGTGAATGTGTTCCTCTCGTTTATATCCCATAATGTCCTTGACGACTTTGCTCTTGCCGTATCGTTGATGGCAGCCGGTTGAAACATGCTTCTCGGCGTTGGTTTGACGGCTGAGATAGACGAGCATGCCGAAAAACCCGCCAACCACTCCCAAAAGCTTCTGGTTTGCTTGAACGGTCGCTCTTAGCTTTGGCAGCTGCAGTGCGCCAGAGCGATGGGCTCTCAAAAACCCGTTCGCAGTCAAGCCCAGGTAGACGGCCACAATGAGGCGGTATGTCCGTTTGCCTGGCACTCCGATTTTATCGAGAGAGAGGATCTGAAACACGCCCATCAGACTCATAAACATTGGCTGCGGGGAAACATTTGATTCGTGAGTCTAGGTTTCACCTTCCATAGGATGCAAGATTTTGTTGAAGCGCGACACACTTACCGTGCAGACGAGCCCGGACCATGCAATGCGGACCGCCCAAGGGGCTTTGTTCAAAAGAAGCTGGAGAACCTCGAGTTTGTCCAAGGCAGTACGAACCTTCAATTTGTCTGCCAAAGTCGTTGCGAACTTTGGGAGTTTCTGGAGCACCACTTCAAGCACTCTCGTGAGCTGCCGTTTGACGCCAGTGTCAACTGAGGGAAACTCGCAAAATCGCAGCAATAGCTGATGAAGCGAAATGTAGGTGAGAATCCAAATTGAGGATCCGTACGGAGCGTTGTAATGGCGCTCAGATATGCATGGGTCTCCGTCGTGCCAGGTCCACCAGAGGTTAGGAGGCCCGAGCTGGCAAGTGGAAAAGTCGGATCCAAAACGGGTACGTCAGAGGCGTGAATTGTCTGATCCATGTCAACAGTGTGGCTGAAAACTTACAACGTCGTAAGGATGATATGTCAGGTGAGCAATCAACCCGGTGAGCGCTGCCTCGCTCAGGTAAGGAAGATTGAATTGCCTCGCTGCTGTACTCGAAAGATAGATGACTGTCGCATACATCTCGACGATGTAGAGTGGCAGTCGAGGAGTGATCATGACACTTGCCTGAGCCTGCCAAAAGTTGTCACAAAAGGGCAAGAACATGAAGAATATGTCTGCGAAGAGAACGCCAGAGTCAGTATTGCTCTCATTCACAGTCAAGTAGCGCTTGTGCAATTAACGTACCATTCGCGGTCCCGCAGAGCCACGAGGAGAACCAAAGAGGCAGGCCATTGGTCTTCGAGGCGTGCCACAGACAGCTCCACGCAGCAAGTCTGTACGTCCACTCAATTGCTGCAAAGGTAGGCATCACTTTCACCTGCTCCTGCACCGGCGTGAAGTGCCTCCATGGCATATGCTTCCAGCTCGGGTCCCCGATCACATCGTAAAACTTGGAGTACACCGACCCCATCTCGACAGCCTCGCAGCTCGCACGTCCAGCCCGGTGCCGACCAACACTTCGACTCGCACGAGCCCAG
>BLSF01000089.1:21285-35363 GCA_012862575.1 Parietichytrium sp. I65-24A
CTGCTCTCTCAATTAGGAGGTAGTCCTAGGCCAACCTACTCACTTGTAATTAGCAGAAACACTAATTCTTGATAGTAGATAGGACAATCTCCACTTGGTTGAGGAACAATAGTGTCCATTATGGGAACATAAGAGTTCATGCACTAACGAAGCCTGACTTAAGGCTAATTGTAGTCTCGATAGCAAACCACTACACGACTTCGATAGAGCAACCTTGACATGACTCTTAGTCGCACTACCCATATATACACTATCGCCTCGCTACCAGAACCCATACAGTCAGCGATCAATACCATCCTTGCCAATGAATCGTTTCATGAACGCCTTAAATCTCTCCACCACAAACAATACATCCAGTTACCGACAATTAAGCCGCGGGGGCCGGTCCCATGCCAATCTTCCCCCTTACTTCCCATGCTTCCTATGCTGCTATTTGTGCTAGTTGTTTGTAGTATCCATGTCCTACGCATCTACGCTAAGTGGTACTATTTTATACTATGTGATGCTATGTGATATTATGTGATATTATGCGATGCTATTTGTGCAGTGCGAAAGGCGGACTGGTATCCGTGGCAAAAGAGAGAGAGAGAGAGAAAAAGAGAGAGACGCTCTAAGGTCTTCCGAGGGAAAGAGCGCAGAACTTGGCGGTGTCCAGACAAGCTTCAATTCAATCTTCAATCTCCAAAAGCTATTTTCAAGCTTTGCAAGGTTGAGCTCAAGTTGAAAGTTGAAAGTTGGAAGTTGTTTGTGTAAGTTGAAGAGCCGCAGGATCATATCCTTATCGACGTAGGTGGAAGATGCTCAGACGAGGCTGGAAATCTCTCGCTGCGAGAAATGCAGTGGAGCTGCAAACTCGAACGCTGTCCAGCAGGGCGGAGAAATGGAGCGAGTGGAAGAAGCTGGCTGCCAAAGAAGCGGGCGGTGATCCCATGGAGAAGCTCGTGTGGAACACGCCGGAAGGCATCCCCGTCAAGCCGCTGTATACCGCGGAGGACGCTGAAAAGCTGGAGGAACCGTCGCCACCGGGCGTGTACCCTTTCTCGCGAGGACCGCGAGCGACTATGTACACACACAGGCCGTGGACTGTGCGCCAGTATGCTGGGTTTAGTACTGCTGAGGAGTCGAATGGTGAGTTTCGCACGAAGGAGCGGGTTGCTTATGTTTTGGTGGTTCGCTGACTCTGCTTTGCTGATGATGTGGCGTGCCTTGTGCGATGCAGCTTTGTAAGTTTGAATTGCAGGCCCTTTGACGTGTTGCTGGAAGGCGTCCACGGCGTGCTTTGCCCACGTTCGATGAGGCGATACTGACTCTTTATGTTATGTGTTGCGTTTCCCTAGCTACCGCAAAAACGTCGCTGCCGGACAGCAAGGTTTGAGTGTGGCATTTGATTTGGCAACTCACCGCGGGTATGACAGTGACCACCCCCGCGTCATTGGTGATGTCGGTATGGCTGGTGTCGCCGTGGACTCTGTTGAGGACATGAAAATTCTATTTGACGGCATTCCGCTCGACAAGATGAGTGTGTCCATGACCATGAACGGTGCAGTCCTGGTACGTTGATCTATGTCTATTCCAAGCAGCACAAGACCAGAACCAGGTTCTGCAAAGTTGCTTGACGTGCTTTGCTTGCTTGCTAACTTGGGACTCTTCTTCTTCCCTACGTGTGTATGTGTATGTGTGTTTGGTTTGTGCTACAGCCTATCCTGTCCTTTTACATTGTCGCCGCGGAAGAGCAAGGCGTGGATCAAAGCAAATTGACTGGGACGATTCAGAACGATATTCTCAAAGAATTTGCTGTCCGCAACACATTCATCTACCCCCCAGAACCGTCGATGCGCGCTATCGCTGATATCTTTGGATACACTGCACACTTCATGCCAAAGTTTAACTCGATCTCCATTTCGGGCTACCACATGCAGGAGGCCGGCGCCGACAGCAAGCTCGAGCTCGCGTTCACCATCGCGGACGGAATCGAGTACGTCAAGACCGCCTCCGCTGCTGGGCTGGACGTGGACAAGATCGCTCCGCGACTCAGTTTCTTCTTTGCCATCGGAATGAACTTTTACATGGAGGTGGCCAAGTTGCGCGCTGCCAGAAAGCTGTGGGGAAAACTGCTTCGCGAGCGCATTGGCGCAAAGAACCCCAAGAGCTGGCTCCTACGCACCCATTGCCAGACCTCTGGATATTCGCTAACGGAGCAAGATCCTTACAACAATGTGATCCGCACCACCATCGAGGCAATGGCAGCTGTTTTCGGCGGCACTCAGTCCCTGCACACCAACGCCTTGGATGAGGCGCTTGGTCTGCCAACCGAATTTTCTGCCCGTATTGCGAGGAACACCCAGCTCATTGTGCAGGAGGAGACCGGGATCACCAAGGTCGCCGATCCATGGGGTGGCTCTTACATGATGGAGAAGCTGACCGATGATCTTTACAACGAGGCTCTCAAGATCATTAACGAGATTGACGAGCTCGGCGGTATGGCGAAGGCTATTGCCAGCGGAATGCCAAAGTCTCGCATTGAAGAGTCTGCTGCGCGCAAGCAGGCTCGCATCGACAGCAAGGTGGACACTATCGTTGGAGTCAACAAGTACCGCCTCGCAAACCCAGAGCCTATTGACGTTTTGTCTATTGATAACACTCAGGTCCGCAACTCGCAGATTGCAAGACTCGAGCGCATCCGCGCTGAGCGTGACGAAGCTGCCTGTCAGGAGGCTCTCAAGAAGCTCGCAGAGTCTGCTTCGATGACCGAGTCCACCTCCTCCGGCGAACACCCTATGAACCTTCTCAAGCTCTGCGTTGACTGTGCCCGCTTGCGCTGCACCTTGGGCGAAATTTCTTCCGCGCTTGAGTCCAAGTGGGGACGTCATGTGCCTCATTCCTCAGTTGTACAGGGCGCATACCGTAGCGAGTATGGCGGCGATGCCGAGAATACCACATTTGAGGATGCCGTCAAGCGCGTCGAGGCGTTTGCGGAGGAGAACGGTCGCCGCCCTCGTATTCTTGTCGCCAAGATGGGTCAGGATGGCCATGACCGCGGTGCCAAAGTTATCTCCGCTGGCTTCAGTGACATCGGCTGGGACGTGGATGTCTCCAGCTTGTTTTCTACCCCTGAAGAGATCGCCCAGCAGGCCATTGATGCGGATGTTCACTGCGTTGGCTTGAGCTCCCAAGCTGCTGGCCATAAAACTCTTGCCCCAGCACTCGTGCAATGCCTCAAGGAGAAGGGCGGCGAGGGCATTTTGGTGGTCGCTGGAGGCGTCATTCCGCCTAAAGACTACCAATTTCTCTATGACAAAGGTGTGGCAGCAATCTTCGGACCTGGAACCCCAGTTGTCGATGCAAGCAACCGGGTCCTCGATGCTGTTGAGAAAACTTTGACCAAAGAATAAATCATTTTTACATTTTGCGCACACACAAGTACCGTAAGCCTCATATTATGAATGTCTGGTGTATCGTTCTTTCTTTCTCTCTTTCTGCCTCCCTCCCTTCTCTCTCTCTCTCTCTCTCTGACAGCCTGTTGGAGACTCAGAGACGTTAAACAAAGAAAGAGCCGTCAAATTTGTCATGTGAACCTCTTCGCCATCCCAATCATGTATCGATCAAGCTGCTTAGCAAACGCCGGGTTGGTGATAGAAGCGCCGGGCTTGTACAAGGGGTTTTTGACCACAATGTTCACGTACAGCTCAGAGTACACATGACGGAGTGCAACTTCAATGTCCTTGAGAATCTCCTCCTTGCACTTGGCCGTGTTGAGCACCAGCCGCAGCCCCGAAGCGGATTCAAACTGGTGCAAAGTATAGCTGCTCGTCGAGAAAGAGAGCACATTTCCCCCGCTCGAGCTCTCCAACCCATCCGAAGTGGGCTCGCTCACCTTTGCGGGGTTGAGCTTTTGTGCGAGCTGCTTGAGCGAGAACAGGAGCCCGAAAACCAGCTTGGGGTCACCTTCCGGGTCCGGGTTGTGCTCGCGCTGCCACTCGTGGTAGAACATGCACGACCCTCTTCGATCGAAGATGTAAAAGTTGTAGATTGCAAGCATTCTCCGCCGCTCTTTCGCTGTCTGTCTACTCTAGCTGGTTAGCTATCACTCTCCACTTCACTTCCTTTCGCACCGTCCGACTTAAACTTTCCACTCCTCTGCAGAAACAGAAACAACACTGCACTGCGCGTACGTTCGTACATGTATATGCTATACAAGGAATACACAATATGCTACATCAAGTACATGAAAACGATCTCGTACGGCAGCTGTGCTCGGGGACACTCAGCGTACTCTACTGCGGACGGGTAGAAGTCAGGCTAACTACGCTATCCGCAGGTATCTTATCTTTCACCTTTGTTTGTAATCACTACTGCACTTCGGAGCGCCCGAGTTTAGAGTTTAGTAAAGCTCGGACGAGCGACTTGTGGCGCCTATATTAAGTTTTAATAAGGGTTTGAGTAGTAAACGGTAGGCGTAGCTAAGGGACGGTGCCTGCGTGGCCAGTAATTTGTGGGCCGCTCTTGTCGCTCTGTATTCTCTGTATGCTCTGTACTCACGAGTTGGAAAGAGAAGAAGACAACTTGAGGGGACTTGTGAGGACGAGGACCCTCTGCCGAGGCTCTGAGGGGCGCGTAGTGTGGGGTGTACTGTGTTGTTAAATAGTCGCAAGGAGCAGACCTTAAGGGAGCCATATATAACCTAGTTTGGATAAGGAAGTGCACAGGTCGAGCTGTCTGGGCGTGTTGTCGAAGATAAGATAATAGTGTGCGGGTATCGGGACTCGTACGGGAAGCTTTCACTGTGAATTCTGGTCGCTGGTGCGGCGGACACCTTGCCAAAGCCAAAGAGCTGGTGCTGCTTGAAGAATGGCAGGCAGCGAAGATGACCCTTGCGGGGACGACACCTGGCTTCCCCGCGATGATCCAGACTTTATTCCGTACGTATTAACATGTGCTCTTCTGGTATGCCTTGGTGGCGTCATGAGTGGGCTGCAACAGGGACTGATGCAGCTGGATCGGCCAGCCATTAGTACGCTGAAAGAGGAGGCGTCTCCGTTTTTCAAGGGGTTGATTCATCTGGTGGAGCCTCTCACGAAGAGGCGGCACTTGACGCTAGTGACACTGCTCATCTCGAACGCAGTTGCCATGGAGGCGCTGCCAATCTTTATGGATGTCCTTGTGCCCAAGTACATCGCGATTCTGTTTTCGGTGAGCATGGTCGTGCTCTTCGGAGAGATCATCCCGCAGGCAGTTTGCCTCAAGTGGCCGGGCGAGCTGGCCTGCTTGTTTTCGCCCATAGTCTGGTTCCTTCTGGTTTTGTTCTATCCGCTCTCGTACCCCATCGCTCGGCTCCTCGACTGGATGCTTGGGAGCGAACATAGACAGTAAGTTGCTGTTGCCGTCGACAACTCTCTCCTCTCTGTCTCTCTCTTTCTCTGATCAACCGTTTTCTTACCTTCTTCGACTGCGTTTACAGCTCTTATAGCCGGGCTGGCTTGGGCGAGCTTGCTCGGGAGCAGGCAAAGGACGGCGGGCATGGGCCATTGACAATCGACGAGCTCGATGTCATTACTGGAGCCTTAGAGCTACACGCCAAGGTCGCCAAGGACATATGTATACCCCTGCACACAGTTTTTAAGCTCTCGTATGACGCAGTATTAACTGACAAGGTGCTGCGACAGATCCTCGATCACGGGCACAGCCGAGTTCCGGTATATTACGAGTCGGAGGAGAACATAGTTGGTTTGCTCCTCGTGAAACATCTCATTCGCATAGACCCGAAGAATGAGATCTATGTGAGGGATTTGCAAATCATGCCAATTTTCGAGGTGGAAGAAAACGTATCGCTCTTCGCTTTGCTCCGGCGATTTCGCACCGGCACTAGCCATATGGCTGCCGTTACTGCTCTGAGCGACGAAGTGTCCAGGACACCGCCCTCAGTCTCGTCTCGAATCCGCTCCAACACAGATGTAAGCGATATCATCCGCATAAGCAACGTGAATCAGGACCCCATTGTTGCAGTCGGTATTCTTACACTCGAAGATGTGATCGAGCAGCTTATCAAACACTCGATCGAGGATGAGACGGACGTGTGGAAGCCTGTGAACGACCGCTTGGATGATCGCATGCAGACTGTTCGAAATCTCAGACAAGATCTGCTGAGTGTGCTCGAGCGGGGTCGCCAACCCAGCTCGGGGCCCGGAAGAGGAAGCAGGAGAAACTTTGATGAGCCTGCCGTTTATGAGCAAGAGCCACTGATTCTGAAAGGTGCGAGGACACCGTCACCAAGCTCTGCTGGCCGGGAGAACGGCTACACAAGTCATTCCAGAAGATCCACGTATGGGAGTCTGAACGAGTTTTCATTGGCAGGAGAAAGTGGGAAAGGGGGGCAGCAACGTAGTTCGCAGCATAACAGAGGATCGTCTGATGCTTCTGACAGCGCGGTTTTAAAAATAATGGAAGGCTTGGCACAAAGCAGGGGCTCTCCGGGTCAGAACAAGTGATCAAGCGCCGTGTGCATCTTGATATGAATCCTCTTGAATAAATTTTGGTTGATTCCTCAAGGCATTTAAGACTAATGCATGAAATGTACTCTCTTCTATCCTTCAGGCAAAAATTTTGCCCATCTCACTCCTATTCAAAACTTATGTGCGTCTCCAGAAGTGGATCTAGCCTTGAAAGGTTGTCGCAGTGCTCCGCAAGCGTTCAAATTTCAATTTGTGTGTCTATACAGCTTGAGAGTTGAAAAGCAAAGCGGCGAATTGTACTAGGGGCCGCCCGGAAGCCTTTGCATGTCACGTGAGCTTGAAACCGGTAGGGCATTGGCCCATGAAAAACCAAAAACGCACCGTCATTCTAACACTAAAACCCGTCTCAGTTAGCGACGGAACTCGACGGCATGTACCTTGACCGCATCCGACTCGTCGCGGAGAGGCGCTTCGAGCGAGACCACTGCTTGTCCTTCACCTCCACTTCGGCTTCGGCTGCGCCGTCATACTCCTGTGCTTGTGGGGCGTTTAAGAAGACCATTCCTAATTTTGTTAGATGCGCAGGGGGGGGTTCAATCTCTTCATAGACCGGCTTTGGCTTCTGGCGATTGCTCCTGTACCGCAGGTTCGCCAGGGACCATCGCATCGTGGAGACTCGGTCGTGCATGAGAACCAGGATGGAGATCTCCGTCATAATTTCATTGAAGTCCACCCTTTGAGTGATGCCATAGCGATCAAAGTGCTCATCGATCCTCACGAGCTTGTCGTGAATAGGATCTTGATAGTCATAGCAGAGATAATCTGGAAGAGAAGACTCCGCAGACGCCTGCCCGCGAAGTGTCTCGGCCTTCCTCTCTTTGTCAATAGCGTATATCTTCTCCAAGTACAATCCCAGCGGGCGCGGGGGCTCAAAAATTATGTCGGCAAGCTCATCAGCCATCTCGGTGAAGTTCGACACGCCGCCTCTCTCCGGCTTATGCAAGCCGAATCGCAACAACAGAAAGTGAAGCCTTGTTTGCGGATTGAAATCGAGATTGGAAAACTTGTCCACCACAAGATTGCGACTGTTTCCGCGCTTCATGGTGCCAGCGGAAAACATATCCGCTGTAGAATCTGCATTTGGGTTTCGCTGCATACTTCGCTTAAAACGCAGTACCTGAAGCAGCATGCCCTGCTCGTACTCTTTCGCCACTGCGCGAATCAAATCTGCTTGAGAAGATATTGCTCCGATTCTGAATTTGCCACCAGCGCCTTCCAAGACCCTCTCGATCGGAAGAGTCAGATCAGACTTCATCCCGACGGTCACGTTTAGCATCGTGGACCGGTGCTTATTAACCACGTCAAAGTTCCGCTCCACCCAGTCAAGCTGCTTGCGGAATATTTTTCCGCTTGAGTACTTGCCATCATCATCGTCCCGGAGCGAGTCTGTAGAGCCAGCAAGATTGAGCGCTGATCGGCCTCGCACACCAGAAGGAATGCCGCTGCCCTCCGAATGTATAAGGCCTTCAAGAGCGACTGACAAAGGATTGTAAGGTTCGGCGATGTGCATCAGACCAACCTTCAGGAGCTCGGCACGATTCTTTAGATCAATTCGCATCTCGCGCTTGGTTTCCTCCGTTTTTCCGACAGCCATGATTCTTTCCGCACAAAAGGCGCTGATCGTGGAAATCAGTCCAATGCCCATCAACATGAGAAAGATGGTCACCATCCAGGTTCCAAACTTTTTCACTTGGTAATCACCATAGCCGACTGTGGTGACGGTTACAATAGAAAACCAAAGCACGTTGTAAAAATCCCGGAATTCCTCCTGCTCCTCTTGCTCGATGATTTTAATGCACACCGAAGAGCTGATGATAATCAGTGACACAAATGAAGCAAGGTACAACATCGGTTTGCGCACCATCATGGAAACAAAAATTGCTTGCTGGGTGAACCTCCTGTAGAGCCGAATGATTCGGAACCCTTTGAATAGACCTAATAGGTCTGGAAACTGAAAGTAGGTGAGCGGAATATCTGTGATGAGCGCAGGAACGTCGTACCAATTATCGCGCATGAACGCCCTCAGTGATGGGAACTCCTTCGTATTCCGCGTAAAGTAACGGCCCACCAAATCGAGGAGGAACAGACTAAAGCTGAAAAAGTCTGCCCAAATACACATGCGCTGCATTTTGGGCTGAACACCGCCGTACGGGAAGGAGGGATATACCGCCAGCACGAGCGAGGTGACGGTAAGCATGGTGAGCACAACCTCCGAGAGAGTGTGCAGAAACTCGAGCTGCTTGATGCGAATGTCGTAAATGGTTTGCCGGGAAAGGTCCCTTAGCCCAGTTTCTTCGTTCTGAAAGCTGCCTTTTCCGCCGCCTCCTCCCTTGTTCGGAAACGAAGCGAGCTTGTTGCTGTCGTATTTTCCTTTGGCACCACTAGCCAATGCAGTTGCTGCGGCCTGATTGATCCCCGCGGGAACTATTTTGCCCCCCTTCATCTTGCGGGAGCGATTCTTGTCGCTCGCGTTCAAATCAAGGTCGCTCAAATCACTGTGCTTTTTCTTGTTCATAAAGAAAAAGGAGCCAAGTGTGAGATTAGACTTGTTCTTCTCCTCTTCGCTATCTTCCTCCTGGTCCTCCTCTTGTAGCTGCTGCAGATACTCTTGGCGCTTCAAAAGCAAGTACTGATAATATTTATATGCTCCAAAAGTCAAAGGCACGACAAGGGCGTAGAATATACTGAATATCAAATACATGATGTAGTCGTCCGGAATCTCTGCATAATATATGAAGTCCATTTCATTGGCGACACCATCTTGGTCTGCATCATTCCGAAAGTTGTAGTTGAATGGAAATTGATCAACTATATCCAAAACGTCATCATTGTCTTTATCGAGGTCCAGGAGTTCAAGGACGTGGGCATCCGACCCGTTGAACTCTGCAATCCAAACGATCGTATCAGTCAAAACGGCCGCATCGAGGATGCGTTTGGAATTCTTTTCGTCCTCACTCTCTCCATCGTTAATGTAACCCCGCAATTCCTTTGACTCCACTACGCAGTGCGTGTCACGCACCCAAACGTCCCCGCTGCTATCGGTGTCTTCCTTGTATTGAATAAGCCTCAGCTGATCATCGCTTCCGTCCGAAGCCTCACCTCGCTTGGTGTAGAGAATTATTGAGTTGGACGAGCTGGAGCGAAATTTTAGCTCTGTGGTGGAAGTCGAGTTCTCCACGTCTACGAAAGAAACTGCCCCGGACAGTCCCACCGTGCCGCTGTCCACGTCAGTATAGCGGATCTTGTATAGCTCTTCAGTTGGGGAGTACAGAATCACATACAGATGGTCCCCGGTGAGGGCCACGTCAAAAAGTTCCACGAAAGTGTTGTCGGACCACTCTTCGTAGGTCACCAATCTAGTTTCCCTCCGCGGCATCTGGAAAATGGTAATGTTGTGCGATTCGTTCTCAACCCACGCTGCCGTGCAAACGTACATGTCCCCGTATTTCTCTGTCAAGTCATCCGAAACGCTCGCCGCAATGGGGTAAAAGGATTTAGTACCCACTGTCTCCACAGTCATGGATGTGGAATTCAAATTACGCAAGACAATTGCGGAGGAATTGTCCTTGGACACTTCATAGAATAAGTAGTGTTCGCCGCAGAAGGCTGGCTGACTTCTTTGAACGTGAAAGCTCTTTGGGCCAAACTCTTCCTCCGTCGGGGCACTTGAACCTGTCCGATCAATAACCTCGTAACTGTTCAAGGCGTCATCGGAGAGATGGTATTTGCGCTCCAGGTCAAACACGCGAAGAGCAGATACGCTGCCAATCTGCTCAATCCACGCCAGGTATCTTGAGTTGGTGCTCGCCACGAGCTGGGAGGGAGTGCGCGAGTCGAACGTGACAAGGCTTTTCCTTTCCGTGTACTGCATCTGGAAGATCCTGAAAAGATAGCACTGCTCGTCAGCAATGTCCCCACCGACGCTCGGCGCGGAAGACATGTCTAGCTCGCAGGTGGCAGGCCCTTCCTTACTATAGGAAGTGCGGAAGAGTGCCTCCGACTCCTCCTCAATATCTAACTGGTAAACTTTTTGATTCTCGTTCTGATACCATTCCTCGCAGATCGTGCCGTTCCACACCTTGCACGAGTCAAAAAAGTATATGGCTTCGCTCATGAACGCAAGCCCGCTGCTCCGCGTGAGCTTCTTCCACGTCTTTGTCTCGCTTGTCGACACCGCATGCATCGGCGTCGAGTAGGTTTTCTGCGCAAGTGGCGTGGAAACCGTTTTCTTAGTCGACATTTGCTCCTCCTTGAAGCTCACTTTCCTCAAATTGCACGCCTTCAACCCGTCAAACAGCTCTTCCGCGTCCCATTCTGACCTCTTCACGAATGCCACAAGAGACCCCAGCTCGCACAGCACTAGCAGCGCCGTCAGCAGGCGAGTCCACGGCCGCATTCTGCCGCTCTCTCTCTGCGCGCAACACAACCTCAAGACCGGCTGCCTTGCATGTTCCAACTCGGCCTCGACGACGCGCTTGCGGCGGTGGCAACCTGCAAGGATGGGAGACTGGCGGAATTTGTTGGATGGATTGATCGATTGATCGATTAACGTAAGAGACCTTGTCAGGCAGTGAGTCCAAGGCCACCCGGTGCGTGTGCCAAATTTGCCAAATACATCGGAGAAGCGCTGAAGGACTCGCGCTACAGTACTCGAAAAATAACAGTGCTACTGACACTCTCATTCCATTTCCCATTCCTGTTGCTATTGTTGGTAGTCGAGAATGGCGGGAATAACAGCAACCCTTTTGGGAAAAATATTACGGCGTCTAAAAGACGGCTATTCGGGGCCATTATGGCGGCTGCCGTGCTCGGCTGGGTTTCCAGATTCCCCAATCGAATGAACAACAGCAAGGAAGGAGAAGAAGAAACGGGGCTAGCCCATTCAAGCACGCTGCTTTTGTTCGCTCAAATAAGCACCAAACATTACAAAATGACCGTTACGTAAGGTGTTTTATACCCGAAGCTAGAACTGGCAACAAGAAGATACGTTTCGCAAAGCACTGCGTCTGCCCCCTGTAAAACGTATGGGGTTCTGACATAAGACCCGATTTCTGGGTCTGAATTTCGACCCTTGATTTTAAGACCCTGCAATGGCTCTTGAAAGGGATCCGCAAATCCTGGGGGCGGGAACTCCTACCGCTTTGCTGTAGCATGAAGTGGAACGTTCTTGGAACATATTTGAATCGAAATCAGGCGTTCTTCGAGGGTAAGCTACGGCAACTCTGAAATGCGACAGCTCGCGTCTCGCTCTGCGACCAAGATCAGGCGTCTTTCGAGGGTGAACCTCGGCAACTCGGCATAACCTAACCATCAAAGAAAGATTTAAATGGTGGAAGTTCTTTCTGTTCATTATTGTTACCTGTAAGTAATCAAATAGGACTCGGTTCTTTGCAACGTGAAATTTGCAATTTTGGAAAGTTCCAAGATGTTGCAATGCGGTCAGACAGCACTGGGAGTTGGTCCACTCCCCTGCGAACGCGTCTCCACTTCGCAGACAGCTCGAGCGCGCGGACAGCTTGACAAAGATTCTCCACCTTCGCAGAAAGCTCGAGCGCGTGGACAGCTCGAGCGCGCGCAACCCGCAGCGGCGGGCAGCATCAGCGCAACTACGTCGCGGACCATCACCGCATGTAGCGCCGCCAGCCGCCTCTCAGGCCAGCCCAACGGCGCCTCCTCCTTTCACTGCTGTGTGCGTTGTCAGCCAAAAAAATGTTCTCGGCGCGGATTGCGTGCCCCGCGCGGAAGAGCAGGAGCTTGCAGCATCCTAACTTGCGGCCCAATGCGCGTCCGCTCGCACTGTGTGTACGCTGAGAGCATCTGCGGGGGGTTGCCCTCACTCCCTGGACCCGCTCACCCTCGCCTCACCCGCCCCCGAGCATGGCGAGTTGCGGATTTTTCCTATTGCGGAAGGGCGAATTGAGTACGCAAATTTACGGCGGGTAAGTGCGTGGATGCTCGGGTGTGTGTGACAGGGGGGAGGCAAACATTGAAGGCCGCGAGTTCCGAGTCAAATAACAGCAATCTGTGACAGAAATTCAGGAGCGCGACGGCAATTCAGATGGCTCTTCTTTGCTCAACTTCAAGTGCAAAAGTAGACTCAAAGTCTCGTAAGTTGGCAAACTGACCCAGTGGCCTTGCTTTGCTGTTCCTCATTTGACAAGACGTCTTCGAAACGTGATTCCAGATACGCCGACAGAGTTTGGGCTCCGACCTCAGCGTGAATTGGCAGCAAAGGAGTTCATCCCATAGTTTCATCTTGGAGTTTCGAGCAACATAGGACTTGGAGGCTTTTCTCAAATCGCGACTTAGTGAGCCCGGATGTGAATGACTATGAGTGCGTGACACGTGTGACGGAGAATTGTTCCACTGTGCGATCTCGGAAGCATCAGACGATGAAGAGCATTGCCTTTAAATCGCTTGACTGACGTTGTTATGAACTCTCGCGCTCGTGGAACCCAAGATGGAAATGTGAAAACTCTTGAATGTCACCAAATTAGTTATGCCGCAATTTGGACTAGGCGCCTAAGGGCCTCTCCGGTGAGTTATATGAATTTGAAGTGCTGTCTCACTTTGCTTTTTATTTGATCGGAGCTTAGCGACGAAGAACACCGATCGTTGTTTCTGCTCGGTTAAATATGCGGCTGTAGACGCGCTTTTCCCCTCCTCTGAACGGTTCCAGTAAGCGCGAGGCCCTGGCGGAGTTGTACAAAAGGCAAGTGCGAATAGAGAGGCGAATTTTGCTCGACCTGGTTAGCTAAACGACGCGCCACTCGAAGCAAGAACGTACTCTTGGGTTGATGTGCACCCCAGAAATTTCTATTGTTCAAGGCGACCGTGACGCAGCAGCCTCTGCAAAAGGAAAGTGGTTTTGATGAACTGGAAGAGGGCGACAACTCCGCATAAGTACGATTGAGTTCAGCTCGAGCGCCAGGCAGCAATGTATATATAATATTATAAAAAGAATAAACAAATTCTGTGCCTGTCAGAGGGTCTTAAATAAATGGTCTGAAAATTTGGAGCTGGGACAGATTTTTGATCATGATGTTGGATGACGTCAGCATGACGTCACTATTTTGCCCCCGGATTCAGACCCGATTAGCCTCTTATTCAAAAAATCTGACACTCTCATTCAAGCGGAGATTTCCCTCCTATTTTCACAGATTTTCGCGGGAGCAGACGTGGTCTGAGCCAGGTCGCAACTAGTATTTTTGAGGGGCTCTTATTACGTTATTACTGTTTATACTAGAACTTTTTCAAAGTAGCTAACTATATATGGTCACTGGGATAGGCCCGAAGGATATGTCCGGTCAAACAATTGGGTCTCACCGGAACTCATCCGAACTCCGAAGTTAAGCCCAATCTGGCCAGGTCAGTACTACCGTAGGGGACTAGGTGGGAAGCCCTGGTGCCGAACATTTTTTGCAATTTTTTCTGTTCATTTTTTTTTGTTTATACAAGCCAAAGTGCGCACTCGGCGGTCTTCTTCGTGCACTTGAGAGTTGCGCCTGCCTCCGCAGCCAATGACCAATGAGCACTGAGCAATGAGCAATGAGCAATGAGCAATGAGCA
>BLSF01000089.1:35469-129322 GCA_012862575.1 Parietichytrium sp. I65-24A
AAAAAAAAAAAACGAACAGAAAAGATTTTCATCTTTAAATTCAGTTGTTCGTTTTGGTACTCGAGTATCACAACTTTTCGTTCGAGTATGCTGCACGGAGAAAAGGGACAATTTAAAAAGGGCGTCATAATCGCGCTGCGTTTTGGCGATCGCGCAGTTCGAGCTTGGCAATCGTCTCGCGATGCACTTCGTCTGGGCCATCCATGAAGCGCACTGTCCTCGTTCGAGCAAACCAGGAGGCGAGCGGAAAGGCTTCGTGCAATCCGGTGGCTCCGTGGACTTGAATGGCCATGTCCATCACCTGCATGGCGACATTCGGGACGATTACCTTCAACATGGAAACGTACTTTCGCGACTCGTTCGAGCTCATGGTGTCCATAGAATGCGCAGTAGCCAAAGTCAAGAGCCGGGCTTGGTCAATCAGGATCCTGCAATCTGCAATGTCCTTCCGAATCGTTCCCATAGCTGACAAGGTGCTCCCAAAAGCTTTGCGGGTCAGCGCCCGATCCATCATGAGCTCAAGCGACCGCTCCGCTAAGCCAACTGTGCGCATGCAATGATGGACTCGGCCTGGACCAAGTCTTATCTGCGCAATTTGGAAGCCCATGCCTTCTTCGGCGACGAGATTAGAAGCTGGAATCTCAACGTTCTCAAATTCCACCTCAAAGTGGCCATGTGGAGCGTCGTCGTAGCCGTATATACTCATGGGTCTAATTATTTTTACGCCAGGCGCATCTTTCGGGACAATGACTACCGAATGTCTCTTGTGACGTGGAAGAGAGTCTGGGTCCGCGCTATTCATACCAGTGTTTCCGAGCACCAATAGGAGTTTCAAACGCGGATCTCCGGCGTTGCTGATCCAGTGCTTTTTCCCGTTAATCACATACTTCGTGCCGTCTGCGGTCTTGGCGATTTCGGTTGAAATATTCACTGCGTCGGAAGATGCAACTTGCGGCTCGGTCATCACAAATGCGCTCCGAATTTCGCCTTGCTTGAGAGGCTCAAGCCATTCCTCCTTTTGTTTCGCGGTGAAGAAATGGTAGCCAACATCCATGTTGCCGGTATCAGGAAACTGGCAATTAAATACTTCAGCACACCATAGGTTCCTTTTTACATAATCGCGTCGTTCGAGAATAACAAGAATTTGAGTCAACCACCTCCTTTTCAAATCGGCCACCAACGTATTTGACGAATCACTTACCGTCCCATCTGCTCTGCAAAGGCAGCATACTCGCAATGCGTAATCCCGGACCACTCCGGGCGAAATAAATTCCACAGCCCTTGCTCTTTGGCCTTCCTTTTCAACTCTTCCACAATTGGAGGAATTTGCCAAGGGTTGCCGCTTTCGCGAAATTGAGCTAGCTGCCGCTCGTACGTTGCCTCGTTTGGATAGATGTGCTCGTCCATAAAAGCGCAAAGTTTAAAGAAAAGGCTTCGTGCAGGGCCTGACATTTCAGGAATCGCGGTGATTGTTTGAGATGCCGCGTTTGGGGTTTGGGAATGGTGCATCGGAAGCTTTCTTAGGGCATGATTCCCTGGGTCTGCCTTTAGAGCGATGTCCGCGGCGGTGCGTCCGAATGCAAAGATGACTGGGGTGGTGAAGGTTTTGGCAATGTGCGCAGAAGAAGCGTTACCGGATTTGTACCTGGCATACACGCCTCGGAGAATGCAGGCAGTGCGAAATTGGGCATATACATTATAGGCGGGCAGCAGGGGGTACGCAGAGCCAGTCAGCATCCCATAGTAATAGCAAACTGCCTCCAGGGGGGGGATTCCTGGCGCGAGAGTCCCGTCAGGCAAGTATGGGGCTCCCGTTAAACTAGGTATACTTGTGTCGCTCTTTCTCAAGTACCCCATGAAACAGTACGCAAGGTCTGCAAGAGGGTCTCCGATGGTGGCGATTTCCCAGTCCAACACCGCAACAACGCGCGGCTCCGTAGGGTGGAAGATCATATTGTCCATTTTGAAGTCCCCGTGCACAATTGTAAGCTTGTGCTTTTGAGGTGCGTTCTGGTCTAGCCAATTCTTCACCCCTTCCATCACCACGTCAGTTGCGTTCCCAGGTGGGTCCACTGCACTCAGTTTGTAATTCTTGTACCACGCATTGATTTGCCTCCGGAGGTAAGGAACCTTTCGCTTCTCGAGGGGTGCAAGCTCACCAAGGCCGACTTCGTCCGGGTCGAGGGAATGCAGCTTGGCGAGCACGTCGACAATGGACTTGTACACCATTCCTCGGTCTTCAATGGACAGCTTTGGCAGCGCATTGTCAGAGAAGACGCGACCCTCCACAAATTTCATCAAATAAAACTCCGTGCCCATCACCTCAGAATCCGTGCAGTAGGCTATGGGTTCAGGGACCGGGTACCCTTGCTTGGCGAGAGCGCTCATGACCTTGAACTCGCGATCAATTTGATGCGCTCCCGGCAGCAGCTTGCCCGCGGGCTTCCTTCGAAGCACGAAAGAGCCTCGCTGGCTTTCGATCTTATAAGTCGGATTTGACTGCCCCGCCTTCAACCTGAACACCTGGCCGTTCTCCAAAGACGTCTTCACATTCTCCAAACCTTTGGACTGCAGCCACTTGGCCAGCCTATCGGCGGCAAAGTCCTCGGGCTGCACAAGCTCCATTTCCTCCGCGCAAGAGCCAACAGCACAACCTCACAGCCTTCAGCTTTCCCAGTGAATCTTCCTCGCGGCGCACTCGCGAGCCGTCGAAGCAGCTCTGCAGCTCAATCAAGGCAATCAAGACGAAGACAAAGATCAAGATCAACTTTGCAAACGATTGATTACTGGCACACATACACATCGTCGTAACAACGCTGTCGGACTGAGTACTCGTAACACGTAACACAAGCAATCCATCACAGCCCAAGTCTCCACGAGAGCACACTCGACTGGCGGACATCGACACTCTCTTATCTTGATCACATTCTTGATCAATCAATTGACTGTGAGTTTCTCTTGTCCTAGTACAGCACGTTCGCAAGTTGGAGGCAGGAACGAGAAGATACGTGGTCGCTGCGAAGGCCGAAAACCTTGAACTTTCAAGCTCGAAGCAGTGACGGAGCCGGACAGCTATTTGTAAAGTGGTATCAGCTGCGATGGAAATGTTTGGAGATGTGCTTGATTAATGAAGGACGCGTCTGCGAGATTTGGCTGCACTTCGATTTTTCAATGAAGAGAGATGGGGAAGATGTGGAAGGATAGCAAATGATTTTTTGAAAACTTTGATCACGGCCTTAGGTAGAGTTTCTCGGGGAAAGATACGCTAGCATTGCTGTTAACTCTTGGTCAATCAACACCGTTTCACCGTGATTGAGCGGCTCCGGTGTTTCCCCGAGCTGAAAGCCTTCGCTGATTCCGACTTTTGGCAATGTCTGTACTAGGCAACATTTCAATTTTTGAAGGAACTGATACCATCCGTCAGTGGACGTAGATACCTCCTGCCGAGAAAGGCTCAGAACTTCCCTCCAATCCGATTGGCAAACAGGTTTGACTCAGTCTTTGGAGTGATGAGAAAGCTTGCCGAGTTCCCGCGCTTATCATCAGTAAAGTATGATGCGACTCTCACGGCGTACCAAACCCCCTGAAAGCTGCCTCAAGCCTCTGTATCTCGGAAATGGCCTTTGGGGTTTCGCGAGATTTCGATGCTGGGATTAGCTTGAAGAAACAGAGAACCGGGACCCTTCGATTCTCCGACACATTGTCGATGAGGTCCTCCCAAGACAGTCGCGGAAGTCGATCGACCTGGTCGTGTGGAGGAGCGAGGTGAAACCAGCTGCTGCTCAACATGTCCCCACCTTTCAAATAGCGAGTGAAGACCTCGTATTGCGCGTCTTCTCCCAAGTGAGCGCAATCAATCCTTTTCCTGGATGTTAGTATCATACAAAGCTCGTAACGCCGGCATCGTGACTCCAAGATTTCTTTGTGAAAATCGATCTCCAATTGAAGGTGCGCAACTGCTTCCCTAAGCAGCGGAGCCCACTCCGAGTCCGTCGCAAACATTTCGAGAGTCTCTTCCAGTGAAGATTCTATACTGGCCCTCATGGTCTTAGATACTGGAGGGAGGTGCAGGACGTTGGAAGACACTAACTGCGTAGTCTTCATCACCGCTTCAAAGAACTGTGCCGGCTCACTCGCACTCTTGAACAGATCATTAGCCATCGTCCAGAATTCTAGGTTCTGACGCCCGGCTTCTTCTCTCATAATCTCGTGCGACTCCTCCTTGTCGTAGACTGCCTCCAAATCAAGAATTCGGCTTAATTTTCCCATAAGATGCCGAATTTCCAAACTGGACTGGACTCGAATTCTGCTTCCCATATCGTTGGACGGACTTTCCGTCATCTGTTGGCTATCGCTTCGTGCAGATCTACTCCAATCGAAATGAACTGCAAAGATTAGAGGCCGCCGAACGAGACCGTACTTTGGTTGCGGTGTGGAGAAAAAGGAATTCCCACCGCTTAAACTTCGCAGATTGTTGTCATCAAAGCAATTCATCACGTTCTCAGCTGGCTGAAGCCTGATTACCTTGGCAACGCTTTGAACAAAGTTTTCAAGTTCACACCGCCAAGCACCAAGCTCTACTTCGTGACGTATTGTTTGCTCCGATTCATCCCCGCGCCCACCCGAAACGATACTGTCAATTGATGGCGGGCTTGACCGGCAAATGTCGCAATGCTGAAAGTGTAGGTGATCAAGGATAGCTGCTTCTCTCTGGTTGCTTGGAGGACCAACAAAATCTTGTTCCTGGTATTGATCCGATGCAGTCGAGTGCGCAGGCGGTCGGCGCTTCGGCTTAGCGTCAACCATGAGCATAGCTGGCATGCGCTGCCTCCTTGAATCGCACTTTGTGAAGTCTGCGACAGCTGCCAATACTTTTCTCCTAGCGTTGCTCATCAAATCAAACAGCTGATCTCGAAACGCTGAATAGAGATCATTTACTTGATCGGCGTAAAATTGGTTCCCCTGAGCGGCTTGAAGCAACACGAGCATCCAGGATATTGCCAAGTGGCGGAGCGGTTCGACATGTACGTAACACTGAAAATCACGAAAGTTTAGCAATGAAGCGAGGCCACGTGGTAACAAAGAGCCAAGCAAACCGCTCAAAGATGCTTTTGAGGCATTCACGTGGATTTTGCGCCTTGTGCCGTCCGTCATATTCACGCTTGACTTGCTGCGCAGCATGAAAAACGCAGGATAAGCGGAAGGGACTCGTCTGCGCACATCGCAAATTGGCATCCAATGTTCCCATGCCATGATTGAAGCATCAATGGCCTCTTGAACAAGATCATTGCCACTTCTCGAGACACTCTCTTCAGATTCATCGTCAAAGCTCTTCGGGAGTGTCGGAATTAGTGACGTCCGATCCGAGAAGGATTTGGAATAATTGTGTGCCGTCTGAAGGAAAGCATTGAGCGACTTTTCCATGCTCCCGTCCTGGCCAACCGAAAGAAAAGCATAGGCCGGAATGGAGTGGACGTAGTTGTCCATGTATATCGAGTGCCCACTGACCGGGTCCCTTGTGGTGGTTTCATATGAGAATATATCTGTCAGGCAGGAATGGGTGGCCTTGACCTCCCGACTCAGGTGAAGCCGAGCCAAATCGACTTGCAAATGCAGAACTTCTCGAAGCAGGGAATCAAATACAAGACCGATATCGTTTGTTTGGAATCCGCGCGGGGAAACGCTTTCCATGGCCCTGGCCAGTGACTGCAAAGAATATCTCATCGCATCCACACTGACCCTCTGCTCCATTCCAAACAAAGTAGTCCGGAGAGCGCCCGTTATACTAGCTGGGCGGTCGAGTTGCCTGGAGCCTAGAATCTGGGCTCTAGTTGGAGCGAGGCACCAGAACGCGTCCGCGATGGCTTTCACGAGAGAGAAGTCAAATGATGATGACCGACACGAGATCGTACAACGAATCATTTTTGAGCCCGCCTTGATTTGGTTCCATCCTCGGTTCAAGAGCCAGCTGTCCCATATTTCGTCGCTTGCAATCTTGCTCCGCACTCTGCTCTGCTCTACGGGAGTCGAATCCCAAAATTCGTCGTTTTGGGAGATGGTGGATGTGGGTGATCCCAGTTTTGGAGACCCAAGCAGGCGCTCGCCTCCAAGTACTCCAAAGCGCAAACTTTCATTGCCAAACGTTGGCGATGGCATGGCTTCGGATTGTTTTGGCGACCAGTGATCTACTGTGAATAATGGCGAGGTCGGAGACCCCGGCTCCCAAGATCGGGCTCTCTTTAAGCGGAAGATCTGGAAGCGAAGAAGGTTTGCGTTTGAGTTTTCAATCCATTTCGCAACATCAGGCCGCGTGCTGTAAACTGGCGGAAAAATTCGGTTAAGAACACCGAGGAGGGCAGCTTGTGAATCGAAGGACATAAAGGCAGCTGTGGAATGCTCGAATCCGCGATCATGCCGCATAGCGGGGTCAAAGAGAATGTGCGGGGCCTCCTTCTCGTGCCCAAACACTAGGACTGTCTCGAGCCCGCAGTTGAACAGTGCGCAGACCCCTTCGGACCCGAGATCCGGAACGGCAATGGTTTTCATGGTCGTCAAGACTTTGGCAAGGCTGCTATCATACTTGCTTTGCGATGCAGATAAAAACTCTTCGCATCTTGCCAGTGGAACGGACTCAAGATTTTCAATGCTCTCAAATGACATGCAGTTGAGCGGATCGAATGCCCAAGGGTTCGCATTGATGGTGTACGCTTGCCTCCGCGAGGCGTTGTGGCACTTGGCCATGACATCGTCCACAGTTTCTTGCGTGATAAAGGTTTCTCTGCCAGATAACAGGTGGCTCGCTGCGTACAAGCAAGCCATTGCACTCACATTCGACTCAAGCGGCGCGGAAGACCTTTTATTCCTCCCAGCAACCATGCTCTTGTAACATCTGAAGTCCAGATTTGTTCTGAAAGGGAGCGTTTGCTCCTCGGCCGGCTGAAATTTGATCGTCATGCGCCTTTCCGCTCGTCTACAATTTTGCGTCGGCGACGAGAATGGCGAGTTGTCCAAGTGCACGACATCCCTGTCCAGCGCGATCTCCTCGAACACGCGCGTGTGATGCGCCTGCATGTGAAGCTCCAGCGCCCTCGCGTCTTCCATCTCTTTCCTGCACACTTCGCACGCCACTGCAGACTGCTTCCACCGCCCGGCGTCCGCTGCAAATCCTTCCCCCGGGCGCCCTCGCGCTTCCGCTTCCGCTTCCGCCTCCGCCTCCACTTTCATTTCCACATCCATCCCTCCTCACGTTGCGACTCGAGAGACACCAGTCAGTCACGCACTCCCCAGTACCAGCTCGCGTCTCGCACTTGCATGCACAAACCGCTTCAACACGTAGCTTATTCCGCGCCGCTTAACCTAACCTAACCCTTCCTTCATACTTGTCCGCTCTAACTTTGGCGGCCTTCGCGCTCGCCCGTGCTCCAGCTTCGCACCATGCAAAGGACTTGCCCGCCGCACTTTGTTCGCCCCTTCGCCGCTTGGACCCCTGAACCGTTGGACCGTTGGACCGTTGGAAACTTGGATCCCTGCGCGCTGGTGTCCCCGCGTACTCAAAGTGTCCTCGCTACAAGTACTCCAAGTACTCGCAAGTCGGAGTGCAACGTTTGCCAATGCTGTAACAGTCGAGGGCGCACGCTGTGTCTTGTAAGTTATGCACGCCACGCACCGCGCCGGTTCTTGTTTCTCAAAGGTTTGGTTGGGTCGAAATTTAGAGCCCTTTACAACCTTTACAGTGCCCTTTTAGGCCCTTTTCCTTTTTCCTTTTACACATTTTTACACACACTTTCACGAGAATCAGTTGCTCTCATTTTGGCACCGAAGTAGCAGAAGAAAGAGAGAAAGAGAGAGAGAGATGAGAGAGAGAGTGAGAGAGTGAGAGAGTGAGGCATAGGACTTAGGTCCGCAACCACGGTTGGGTCGAAATTGAGAGCCCTTTTACAATCTTTTACACACACTTTTATGAGTGTCAGTTGCTCTCATTCTGGCACAGACACTGCAGCTAAAGTAGAACAAAAGTAGCAGAAGAAAGAGAGAAAGAGAGAGAGAGAGAGAGAGAGAGAGAGAAACGCGAAGAAAAGGAAGCGCGAGACAGAGTGAGGCATTGAGCTCTAGAATACTATGGGCGACGCGAAAGGCGCGAAGAGGAAGGATAAGAAGACTGTTGGCGAGGACAAGGCAGCGGAGCGTGGGAGAAGGCCGACGAGCGCGGCGCGCTGGGTGCGCTGGGTGCGATGGACGACCGGCGCGATGATCGCCGGGCTCCTGGCCGCGGGGCCTTGCATGGAGTGGCACATGGCCAGGACGATGGAGATGCTGGTGGACCAGAAGCGGATGGCGCAGGGCGAAGTGGCTGATACGCTCCAGGAGTGGCAGCAAGAGAGGAGTAAGATCCCTGTCATGGAGGAGGGCGAGAAGGTTAAGGTGTTTTATGGAGAACATCTTCTGGACTCGTGGGTGCTGGATTCGAGCCCTTGGAACGCTTACCACTCTGGGATCATCTTCAGAGCTGGCGAAGGGGAGAGAGCGAAGAGCTACACCATTGACTACTCACCCATGTTCACGGACAGTGTGTCCTACGTCATGTACCCATTGATCGACCCACTTTACCCGGAATGGATGCCTGAAATTCTCGGACTCATGTACGCACGGTTCACCACCTCGTACAACATCACATGGCAGAATTTTGGCGGAACTCGTTACAAGAACTACATTCCGACAAGGTTTCAAAACTTGACGTACATCGGCGACATCAATGGCAAGATGTTCAACGAGTTTATGGTGTGGCTGGATGAGTACAGCTCGCAGCACTCCACCTTTGAACCGGTAGAAATTGTCATTGAAGGCTCCAAGGAGGGCGGCATTGGCTCACGCATGTGCCATGACCTATTTTACTACGCTCTAGACGAACTGATGAGACTCGGGCTCCGACCGACTCCGGCGGATATGATCTTTCGGGATCACATCATGGTGTTTGCGAAAAGCTACAAGGAGGTGGACGTCAATGATAAGGCGGTGCGCAAAGACGTCGTGCGGTATTTCAGATTGTTTGTGAGCTTTATGGCGCTGATCAACTCGGAGTTTACCCATATTCGCAATCTCTTAGTGAGCGCAGATTCGGTATCTATCTCGCCGTACCTGTACCTCCGAGAAAAGTATTACAATGTGGAGTTGGCACCGCCCTATGTCAACTACTGCTATCTGCAGGTGCAGATGCCCCCTGCAAGGTCATCGGTATGGGACTCAGAACACTTGTGCGCGCTCGAGCAAAGTATTGCGCAGAATCACACCAACACCACCTCGGTAGAGTACATTATCAACTTGTTCTCCTGGCACAATGTCTTCTACGCGCTGGATGGCATGATCGACGACGGCAGAGTCTGGGCTACGCTGATAGCAGCGTATGTTTCATTCTACATTCTGGAAAAGGCTAGAAAATAATTTTCACTCTGTTATGGTAAACTTCCATTGTTCTGAGGCCAATGCCGAACATTGTGAAAGACCGACACTGTGGAGGAGGAGTCAGCAGAGTTCGGACAAATACCTGCATGTCACAGCGCTTTTCACACTTACCATTCGCCTCGTCAAAATAGTTTATGTTGATATTTTTTGCCAGTTTTTGACCGAGCCTGTCGATATACGTATGATAGAAGAAATCGCGTTAGTGGACCTACAATTGCTGCCTGCGTTTCGTGTATCGTGTATCATGCGCGCAACATTTACATACCTTCGTAGAGTCTTCATGTCTCGCGAGCTCTTCTTCGTCAGCGTCACTCTATCGATTTTAACGCCGTCGAGAACAAGGTGGTAACCAGGCACTGAATTTGGTGTTTCGGGCCGGCCAACTACCTTTTCCTTGCTCAAGCGAATGTAGATGTTGTGGTACGCGCCAGTGCTACTTCTCGGCCCGACCACGAACGAATACGTCGTTGTGCCCTCATCCAGGATATATATCCGCTCGTTCCTGTAGTTTATTATCACTGCACAGCTGTAGCAAAAGATCATCACCAAATATACAAACAAACCCGTCTCGCGCTGTGAATTCGTCACGAGAAATAAAAAGATGATCAGACCAGTGATGAAGCAAACGAGCTCGCCCCAAAACTTTTGTTTGTACGGCACTCGAAGCGTGAACACTGCGCAAGGAAAACGAGTCAGCTCCTCACCCCCGTCCACATTCTCACTCCCCTGCCGCCCCAACCAGTCAGTCTTTCTTACCTCGCGACCGATCCTCGTAGGTCAACCCAAGCTGGAAGGGGTAGAACGGATTCTTTGCAATCTCCGCTTGCAGACTAGCCACACCAGAAAAGTTCTTCTTCGACACCAGCTTCTTGAGTCTATGCGCACCGTTCCGGCGTCCGTCAGTTCACCGTGCTCGCCAATTCGCCTAGCGCGTCTGCGACAACGGCACTTACCTGTTCCACATCCTGCCTTGACTTCCGCTGTCGCCCGGGCAGCCTTCCAAGACCGAGTCCCGCCACGAGAGAATGTGCAGACCGAGCGAGGCAGCTTGCGCCGGTCGGGAGACTGTGAATGACTGCGAGCTCTGCGCTGTGGAGCGCCCAAATGGGTTTCGAGGTGGCTTTTACAATACGGTACTGCCTGCGGGTACACCCACTTTCATCATCGAGCAGCTTGGGGGTCGGGACTAATGAGGAGGTAATACGAGGAAGCAAGCAAGCAAAGGGCAGCACAGGTGCCGGTAAGTTACGGACACTCTGGTTCATCCAACTCGAAGACCGTTCTGCCGATACGAGCAAAGTCAATTTCACTTGCAACCAACCTGGAAGTTGAAGTTTGAACGCGTAAACGAGTGATTCGCTTGGCTCGATTCGGCTGTTTACATCCTTAGACTGTCAAAAGAGTCAACGTCTTACATTTTATGTTTTCTAAGCGGGAGCCTTTTGAACTTGGTCTTGTTGAGTGAATGTTGACTGTAAAAGTTGGTCTTGTTGAGCGACTTGAGCGAATGCTGACTGTAAAAGTTGAAGTTGGTCACAGTCGAACTTCGTTCACGTCACTCACAGCCACTGTCAACACTCTGTCAACAACAAAAAAACGGTCTTTTTCTGCAAAGTCTCAACTGAAAAGTGTAGTGCAATTAACCCGCCGCTTCTACTCAATAAAATAAGTGCTCCATAGGAGACGGGTTCGCTCGCGAAACTAAATTGTACCATCGAAAAACATAGAACCTAATTATGGAAATAGAGTTAAATCAACGAATGTCTATTGGTTATTTGCGTTCCACAAGCCTAAGTTTTTTCCGAGTCCCTTCACCCCCTCCCCGATAAACCCTCTGACACCCATCCTTAAAAACTACTGAATTCAGGTAACAGTGCCACGTAGGGCGTCACAGGGACGCATATGTGACTCCGCGCTTCCAGTCTAGAGTAACACCTCCGTCTTCGTGACGCGAATCTACAAGTAAATCCCACCCAACCCCTCTTCTAGCGGCTATCTATAGCGTCTCATATAACCCCCCTACTGTGCACGAGTGGTCATGGGGAACGCAAAGTGGTGGCACTCTGCCTTCATCCATCTGGCACAGCGTACTTCGAGGTATCCCTCGACTTGGCGAAAAAAACAAAAACAAGAATGAATGACACTCGATTGAAAGAGTGAAAGAGAGTCACTTCCATACGTTTTACGTTTACGTACATTGCGTGTCGGCAAGTGTACGCGCTGGACATCGCAGAAGGTTGGGTTAGGTTACAAGTGCGCAAGAGCCAAGCGGGACGGGCGCAGTGGGGCATCAAGAATCAAGAAGCAAGAAGCAAGAAGCAAGAATTTAGAGGCAAGAGTGCAAAGAATTTAGAGGCAAGAGTGCAAAGAATCAAGAAGCAAGAATTTAGAGGCAAGAGTGCAAAGAATCAAGAAGCAAGGTGGAAAACGATGGCTGCTGACAAGGTTTCAAAGAAGAGGCGCAAGCAGGAGGACGACGGTTTGGATGAAGAGGCAGCGGCGCAGCAGAATGTAGTCGACTCCTCGAAGAAGAAGAGCAAGCCGAAGAAGGCCAAGGTTGCTCAAGATGATGGCGCGAAGGACGACGGGGAGAAGGAGCAAGGCGAGGAAGTAGATGATGGCGCGAAGAAGGGATTCTTCTCGGACATGAGATTTAGCCAGCTGGAGCTCTCAGAGAAGACGCAGAAAGCGCTCAAGGAGGGAGGATTCGACAAGCTCACACAGATCCAGTCCAAGGCGATCCCGCCGTTGTTGCAAGGGTGTGATTTGATCGGAGCTGCCAAGACTGGGTCGGGAAAGACGCTAGCGTTTTTGATTCCGGCGATCGAGCTGCTCGCCAAGGTGCAGTTCAAGCCGCGGAATGGTACAGGCGTGGTGGTGATCAGCCCCACTAGGGAGCTTGCATTGCAAATCTACGGAGTGGTGCTGGAGATCTGCAAATATCACTCTCAGACTCACGGAATCGTTATCGGAGGAGCGAACCGCCGCAGCGAAGCGGAGCGTCTCCAGAATGGTGTCAACCTTTTGGTCTCCACACCGGGAAGGCTTCTCGATCATCTTCGCAACACAAAGGGGTTTCATTACAAGAACTTGCAGTGCTTGGTCATTGATGAGGCGGACCGCATCTTGGAAATTGGTTTCGAGGAGGACATGAAACAGATTATTAAGCTTTTGCCGACCGAGCGCCAAACTCTTCTTTTTTCCGCAACGCAAACAAAGAACGTCGAGGACCTTGCTAGGTTGTCCATCAGGAACAAGCCCGTCTACGTCAGTGTCCACGAACAGGAAACGGAGGCCACCGCAGAGGGCCTGGAGCAAGGATACGTGGTCTGCCCAAGTGAGATGCGGTTTTTGCTACTATACACGTTTTTGCGCAAGAACAAGAAGAAGAAGGTCATGGTCTTCTTCTCCTCTTGCAAGTCGGTTAAATACCACTCCGAGCTTCTCCAATTCGTAGACGTCCCAGTGAAGGAGATCCACGGCCAACAGAAACAGCAAAAGAGAACTACAACTTTCTTTGAGTTTTGCAACGCAGAGTCGGGAACCTTGCTCTGCACGGACGTCGCTGCTCGTGGGTTAGATATTCCGAATGTGGACTGGATTATTCAGTTCGACCCTCCAGATGATCCAAAGGAGTACATCCACCGCGTCGGACGAGCAGCCCGCGGCGCAAACGGAAAGGGCCGTGCGCTCCTGTTCCTCATCCCTTCTGAACTCAAATTTTTGCAATACCTTCGCAAGGCGCGGGTCACTGTAAATGAGTTTGAATTCCCGGCAAACAAGGTTGCCAATGTACAGACCCAGCTGGAAGATCTGGTGAGCAAGAACTATTACCTGATGCGCTCTGGCAAAGACGCTTATAGGTCTTACTTGATGGCGTACTCTTCGCATTCACACAAAGACATCTTTGACATCCACAATCTCGACCTCCAGGCAGCTGCCAAGTCGTTCGGCTTTACAGTGCCCCCACCGGTCAACTTGAACCTCAAGACTTCGGGCCGAACGGGCCGAAACCGCGACAAGAAGAGCCAGTCATCGACGGGCCATGGCTTCAGCGCAAACAATCCGTATGGAAAACGGAGTAAAGACGACAAGCGCCAATTTGTTTACTGAGATACCTCGAGTTCCTGTCAAAAGTAATTTTTTTTTTCAAAAATCCAGAAATCAGACGTTTTTCATGTGTTGCGCGTGAGCTCGAGCGATTCTTTTATTCACTAAATATACACAAGTGATAGATTCCCTGTGCTGGAGAATAGGTGTTCCTTCCATGTGTATCAACGAGCAACCTCTCTTGTAGAGTGGCGAAACTATCTCATTCACAAAAGAGCGAGTATCGGTAAACTCCGCAACAAAAACAGCGAGCAGCCTACAGCACCAGCATTTTGTTTTGATGGATGAAGTGTGCAAGGAATGCAGAGCTAGCACTCTTCCATATACAAATAAAATATTGTGCCAACGCAAAACGGAAGGAGGAGATGAAATGAAATGCTGGAACACCGTGGTCCTGGACCGCATTTGAAAGACAAATTGACACCAGCCGACCCGATTGTTGACCAACTCATGGCGCGCACGAACAGTCGTAATAAAGACCGGCAGGTTTTAGTGGATGGAGCTAAGCGAGTGTGAGGCTCCCATTTTCATTCTGACCTTCCTCCATCCGAGAGCCCCATGTGAGGGCAGCTGGCACAAAGGGCAACATGTTGTAGCTACTTGAACGTTGGCTGGCAGCCACTCGCACTGTGGCACGGAGGACATTGACTCAACCTCTCAAGCAATCACAGTCAAGCCATGCAGCTGCAGCTGCGAGTCCAAAGTCGTCCGCCATTTGCGCCCCTCAGGGATGAAGGATGAGGGATGCAATGAGTACAAAGTCTTCGCCGCATTTTCTTACTCTCGAAATCACAGCCAATGCAATGCAACGCAACGCAACGCAAAAGGTAATGCAATTCGGCAAGAAGGCACAGAGCTTGCGACTGCAGGGGCAGTGTCAATCCATCCACATTCATTGCCGCAATACCTTTACCATGCGCAGTAACAGCAGTGTAAACGTTGGAAACGCGAAACGTTGGGATTAGTACCATTGGTACCGGTACTACACCTGTGCACTTGTATCGACAATAAGGTATTTCTCTTTTCTCTCTCTCTGTCTTGTTTGCTGTCTGTGTATGTTCAACTTGGACTTGAACTTGGATCCTTCTTCTGTGCCTCTTGTCATTGTGCCATATTGTGCCATATTGTGCCATTGCCTCATAGTCTGCTGTGCCTCGTGAAAGCCTGAGACTCTTGTTCGCAGCGAACGGGCCAACGGAGAAGGCCAACGGAGAAGGCCAACGGAGAAGGCCAGCGCGACGACCAGGACCAAAGGATCACAGCTTCAAAGGTTTTAAGGTTCAAAGAACAGAAAGCCGCCCACAGCGTCGTTGGGAAGTCAGGCGGAGCCCATGCAATAGCACGTGTCACGAGCTGGGAGCTGCGAGAGGCGCTATTTTGGTCGTCTTTGTTGTTGTTGTTGTTGTTGTTGTCGTAGTTTATGCTCTGAGTCACAGAGTTGTAGAGAGAGAGGAGAAGGCGTCTGGCTTTCACGGCGAATCTACGCGGTGGCTCTCGGCAGTCGGTTTGCGAGGTTGGCTCTCTCACCTCGCTTGATTTGAGGTTGAGAAACAATCTCGACGTCTCATCGCAGAGCTCGCGATGCGCAGTGCTGAAGTGGCATTGTAGGAGTAGAGAAAACGTGTGCCGGAGCGGCTGGTCACAATGCTTCAGGCGAAAGTGTTGTGCCTGTGGGCACTGTCGCTGCTCGCTGTGCCCTTGAGAGCTGGCGCTAGTATTGGCAGTGCGCTGGAGCAAAGCGCGCCTGGAGAGAAGCACATTGTAGTCATTGGTGCGGGGTATTCGGGCCTTGCAGCTGCATGCGAATTACGGAGGATTGGGTATCGTGTGACAATCGTGGAAAGGAATGAGAATGTTGGAGGTCGGGCGTACCTGGTGCAGACCGAGGGCGGGTTCACATTCGACGCGGGCCCGAGCTGGTATTGGATGCCAGAGGTTTTTGAACAGTTCTTCAAAAGATACGGGAAACAAGTGTCTGATTATTACTCGCTGACCAGGTTGGATCCGGCGTACAGAATCATCACTTCCAATGAGCCCTCGTCAAATCTTGATGTTCCCGGCACTTGGGATGGCTTTCTCGACTGGGCCAGTGGTAATTTTCAAGAATCTCGTGCGGCGCTCAATATCGTGTTTCAAGAAGCTAAAGAAAAGTACGAGAAAGGGGTCTTTGACTGGATCTGGAAACCGATGCTCACTTTAGCAGATATGCTTGACGTGGACCTAGCCTGCGCGGCGCTCAAATACGACATGTTTGGAAGATTTGTGGAACATTTGGGAAAGTACATAGCAGACAGCACCCTCCTCACCGTCTTGAAGTGGCCAGTCATATTCATTGGAAGCTCCCCAGAGGAGGCGCCCGCTCTGTATTCGCTAATGACCTTCGCAGGACACGCTCTTGGGACTTGGTACCCGTCGGGTGGCATGGCAGCCCCCGCTCGGGCCATGGGACAGCTAGCTACAGAGCTTGGGGTAGACATTAGGCTCAATGCGCAAGTGACCCAACTGGAGTTCGGCGGTGGGGCTGGCGACCAAGTCACTCGAGTATGTCTCGAGGACAAGTCTTGCGTGGAGGCTGACGGCGTCGTGGCAACTGGCGACTATCATCACATTGAGCAGGACTTGCTTCCCCCGCACTTGCGTCGATACGGAGAAGAGTACTGGGACCGTCAAGTTTTGTCTCCTTCGTGCCTGCTATTTTACCTGGGATTTGATCGCAAGATCGATGGTCTTTTGCATCATACATTCTTCTTTGACGAAAGCCTTGACGATCACTTGCATGCTGCGTTTGTCGACCATCGCCACACCGACAAACCGGTCTTTTACGTTTCCGCCACCTCAAAAACAGATCCCCAGGTCACACCAGGTGGTCAAGGGGAGGCTCTCTTCGTACTCGTTCCAGTCTCTTACCAGCTTAATGGAACCGATACTAGCGCGTTGCGAGAGGCCACATTGGACATCATTCTAACAAGGATGGAAGTCGTGCTCAAACAGAATTTACGCGCGTCTCTTGTGTACAAAAAATCCTACGGGTCGTCAGACTTTGCAAGCGAGTTTAACGCGTTCCGGGGGAACGCATTTGGACATGCGAACCTTCTCTCACAGTCTCTCATTCTCAAACCTACCATGGATTCTGTGGTGAACAACATGGTTTTTGCGGGCCATTTGACAAACCCGGGGCCTGGAGTTCCTCCAGCGATCGTTTCTGGAACGGTTGCCGCCCAGCTTTTGCACGGGAAGCTTTCTCCGGACCAAGGCTTGCTGGGCCTGTCGCCTCTAATGCTTCTTTTTCTTGCCATTGGCGTGATTCACGCTGTTGGCTTCCTATACCTGTACGTCTCGAAACGACGATGGTCTTACGTTCTCTGCACGCGCTTGCTTTTCCAGCACGGGCGCACGTATTTTGCTGCGGCAACACTAATGAACACGCAGCGCTTTCTCGACACTGCCGCCATGTATGGTCTCTTCCGAGTCACCGATGATCTCGTGGACAACGAAGACTCGAGCGAAGACCGAAAGAGAAACTTGGACGCGTTTATTTCCGGTTTCTGGAGGTGCTGGCAAAGCGGAGTTGGGGACTACACAATTCACCCTACACTCCCTGCGATCATTGAAAGCGCTCACCGTCACAAGTACCCACGCGCGCTTTTCGACAAGTTTTTCCGCTCCATGCGTATGGACGTGGAGCACATGCAGTGCATTACCCTGGACGACACGATGGAGTACATGGAGGGAAGTGCCGCAGTCATTGGCGAGTTTATGCTGCCAATTCTGATGCCGTCCGCAACAGAGACAGAACGGTCAGCTGCAATGCCTCACGCTAGAGATCTCGGCAATGCGTTCCAGCTGACGAATATGATCCGTGACATTGGAGAAGATCTGGATCTCGACCGCCAGTACATCCCCGTGAGAGCTTGCCAAAAGCACCACGTGAACATCCGAACCCGAGATTGCTCGCAACCGGGCTTTGCACGACTGATCGAGGACATGTTCCAGGTTGCGGATCAACATTATGCGTCTGCAGAGATTGGGGTGGAGATGCTTCCATTAGATGTCCGCGATGTAATCAAGGTCGCGATGCTTGCATACCATCGCATCCATGAAAAAATCCGCAAAGTGGACTATGACATCTTTGCCGCACGAGTGAGGGTGCCATTTAAAGAAAAACTTGCCCTTCTCGTCCGTACCGTGCCTAGAACAAAGCTTGCGAGGATATTCTTTACGGAGGTATATGCCCGAGCGCTTTACCTTGCGACCCTCCCAACAACCTTGGCGCTGGCTGCTACACTGGCGTTCACCACGCTGGTTCGTGTGCAGACCTGTACTTATCTCTACTTTCACGCAATTTTTACCTTACCGGCCTTGATGATTCTGCTGTGGGTAGCATTTCGGATTGTGTTGGATGGCACTCCACAGCAAATGTTTCATTTGCGAGACACGGCCGCGTGGACCGCGTTGCTTTGCGTTGTTGCAACTGTGTACACCACGCCATGGGACAATTTCTTGGTCTACAAGCATATTTGGGGCTACTTTCCTAACAGAGTTTGGTTCACGCTGGGCTACGTTCCCGTCGAAGAGTATGCCTTCTTCAGTCTCGAGACGATGATATGCGGAACTCTCTGGCTGTGCGTCTTTAATAATTCGCAAACCTTGCATTTGAAAAGCCAGGCTCGAGCGAGTTTACCCATGAGACTGCGATATCTTGGCGCCGCAGGCTTTGGCGCCATGTTTCTGTGTGGGGTGTACTTGGCGACACAAACAAACGAAGGCTTTTACCTGGGGCTAATAATATCTTGGGCTGCGCCGGTGTTGGGGATTCAGTGGATCTTTGGAGCGTCCATTCTCTTGCAACACGCGGGGTCAATCTTTACGTGCATATTCACGAGCACGGGGCTACTTTGCATGGCAGACCGCTGGGCAATTCGGCATAGGATTTGGTGGATAAATTCGTCTTTTACCCTCCCGCAGGTGTTTTTCAAAGATCTTCCACTTGAGGAGGCCACGTTCTTCTTACTGACTTCGACCATGTGTACGTTTGGGCTCACGCTTGCAATGGTTGTTACAAAGTACCATCGGAGCCAGAAGGTTCCCTGGCTGCAAGCTGTCCAGCGCGTGCTAGAGTGGGAGTACAGGGCAAGCCCAGCCACCTGTTCGGCAGAAAAACGACGGTTTTCTCGATTTGATCAGCAAGAACTTCTTCACAGGCGCTCTCGGAATTACAGAAAATGGTTTCTTTTGAGCTCCGCTCTAGTTGGGACTTTGGGTGTGGTCTCTCGCGGAAGCATTGTTTTTACTTGGAGCGCTGTTCTTTTAATTGCGCTAGGTAGTTTTGTGAGGATCCTCGTAGCCCGCGCAGAACCTTTTCAGATTTTCGGTCTCTTGGTCTCAAGTCTGGGGTTCCTATCGCTCGCCCACTATTGGGGTTTGACGATGGCTTCGGTTGCCAGTGTGGTTATCTTGGCCTTGCTTTTGGGAGATGTTGTGAGTGATGCGCATGTCACAGGTTTCCAGGTCCTCTGTATTTTCACGATTCTGACCCTCCAACCTCGCCATGTTATTGACGCCGCATCGTTGATTGGCGGCGAGCAATATCTCCCTGGCGTGTTTGCGCTATCGGAGGTAGCGAGAGCCATGCTGCTTGGCTTTTCATGGACATCTCACAGAGATACGATTGAGTTGCTCCGTGTCGCCAGCTGTTCAATCACGGCGAGCGTGTTCCCTCTCTGGATATGCCTGGCGCTGCTATGGGCAAGCAATTTTGTACATCCTGGAGCCAAGCGAAGAAGTGGCATTCTGCCACATCATTCACAAGGCAAGCGAAAGTGAACAAGCGGAGATCTTTTCTGCGAGTTTAAAAGCAAAGCACCAGAGAGACCCTGTTAGTTGACAAGAATTGTAGGCGAGCGATTCTGGAGGAGTGATGTAGTAATAATAGCACACACAAAGGATGCCAGGAGATACCTGCCTTCAAGCAGAGTCATTTGAGACTGCGACGCTTATGTCACGTATCGAACGGAGTCTGTTTTGCTTGCGTTTTTAGTAGAAATAGAAGAAGAAAAGATATATGTACATGTACTGTAATTCTTACTTGCGAAAGAAGGAGAGCTGTGCCCTTGCGTAGATGCCGGTGCCAAAGCGGGACCCGGACGTCAGCACCGGGGCGCCAAGACGGAGGTTGGAGTTAAAGTATGCGGTTTCTCAAGCAAAGACCCGACATCCGCATCTTTTTCAGACTCGTACTCAAAATCGTCGTGAAAATCAGAGTCGGAATCTTCGTCAGAATCCGAATCATCATCATCGCTCATTTCCTCAAAGGCGCGCTCCCTGTCGTCATCATCTGTGAAGCTATCGCTCGCTTCGCCCGATGATGGCCTATTGCTCTTTGGACCTGCAAATTGCTCGGCAAGAATTTTGGCCGAATAGGGGCTTAGAGACATACATTCAATAGGAACATTGCCGCTCATGCGTTGCCAGTTGGTGCGCTCAATGATTTTGGCGAGCCCAGCTACCTCCTCGGCTTTATTGCTAAAGCTGCCAACTGCACAGAGCTCCTGCCAGTCCCCTCCGCTGTGAGACCGAGCATTAAGTCCTAGTCTGGGTATGATTGAGTTGGCATTGGCGATGCCGTCGAAAGAAGAAGACCTGCTATTGGTCTCTGAGCCGCCAGAGCTAAATGTCTTGAGCCGGCCAGGGTGGATGAATGAAGCGGGACTAACATATGGTACCGCTTGAAAACCGATCTTTTGAGGGGACGAGTTGAAGGTCGTAAAAAGCGGGTGCTTCTCGGCAAAGGCTGGGAGGCTACACTCCTTGTGCTCATCCTGCTGAATATCTGAAATATCGTCGTCACCAAAGTCCTGTTCGGGAACGTAGTGATCTAAAGTGTCTGTCGTCGAGGACGTGTTCTTTCGCAGAGACCGGCGGCTCGGTCCAGCATCCTTCTCCGGCTCAAGAGCAACATTTCCGTCAGTACCTCGCAACGACCTGTCACTGTGGTGAGAGCCTGAGCTCGAGTAATTGTTGGATGAAGAACCCTCGCTAGAATCTCGCTTGTGTCTAGGGTCCAAGGGCTGAGTGTTGATTACCTCGTGAAAATCGCGGAGCCAGTCTTGAACTGTTTTCTCTGAATAATCGCAAGGGTAGAGGTAGATCGACTTCTTCTTTCGAAGCTTAATCACCAAGACTTTCTGTAACGTCAACTCTTTCAGAGTAACATTTTCCGTCACAAGTTTGCTCAGGTCGACAACTCCTTGCTTGCTTCCATCCATGTTGTCCTTATAAAAAACAAGCTCGTTGCTTGACAGGAGGACGCAATATCGTCTCTTCCAAACGGAGAAGACCTTGGCGTGGCGTCTCATCATCCAGCACTTGGCGACCACTTTGGCTGTTTCCGTGCGAATCTTGCGTTCCCTGGCCTCTGCGGCGTGACACAAATTAACGTACTCATGGATACGGCTACAGCAGCTCCGCCGCTGGTCGTCGCTCAGGGCACCGACCGTCACTGAACTTGAAAATACCACTTTGCGCCAAAAGAACGAAAAGTAGCCAGTCGTCTTTTCGTATGGAAATGTGGGCACGTCCTTCACCTTCTCCCCCGAGACGGTGAACGGAAAGAACCTCTGCTCACTAAAGCTTTTCGAAGAAAGTCTTGCCCGATTCTGCGACCCACCGGCCTCAACAAGTTTCTTAGAGAGGAAGGACCCAAAGTCCTGTTTTCTCGATTGAAAGGTGCTCGAGCTATCGTCACTAGTTGTGTCGCAATACGTAGTTGTGTCTACGAAATCCAGATCATCGGCATTGTCGCTCTTCTTGTCGGCTGCCGACTCGGCTAGATCATTTAGATCCATCTGGACAGCTTGAGGAGACTCAGCTTGATTCAAGTGTCTTTGCTGGCTTTCAGAGACGTACCTCGAGGCAATGTCCACGCCAAGCGAGCGCGGCGAACCGCGCGCCATGAGAAACGAGGCAGGAGCCTCGTCCACCACGATCTGAGCATTTATGCGTTTGAGAGATATGCATGCTACCATGGCGACATTGTAGCACTCTAGTGTGCCCAAGCACGTCAATTCAAAGTACCTCCTTTTCCATTGCCGCCGCTCTACCGCTTCTGCGGCGTGCGCGTATTGCGTTCGATGATTTTTCCCGTTTACTGTTACAGCCGTAGAGCAAAGAAGAATGCCCTTGCGCAATATCCGTTTCGACCTGACCGCGTCCTTCAGACAGCACGCATCGTCTGCCTGCACGCCAGACGCTAAGCTGGCGGCAGCAGAAGATGCCGAAGAGGAGGACGATGAAGACGACGATGAAGACGAGCGCTTCCCTTGCTTTGCACTGCCCTGCTTCTCTTCCTCATCGGCCGACTCTGCGGAGAGGTTGGAGGACGTGGAATGGTCTCCTCCGACATGCACCCTTGAGCGCGGCAAGAAGGCGCTGAGCTGCTCCAACCATTGTTTGCGGTCGTCTTGTGAAGTGCAAATTACGTAGAAGCACCTCTTGGCAAACACATCCTCCTCTTCAAGGCTCACGTCACACTGACTAGTACCGCTGGCGCTGCTCTTGCTTGGCTTCCCTACTCGCTGCGCAAACCGAAGTGCCAGATCTTCCGAAGCTGCCTTTGTCAATCCTGTGTCCGCCGAGAGGTAGGTGCCATCGCGGATGTCGATGGAACACACCTTGTTGAGAATTTTGTACAATTGAAACGTGCCGTGCTGCAGAGACGCGAACACAGGGCCGTTCCACTTTGGCGCAAAGCCCCAGAAGCTGGACTCCTGCATCACCAAAGACGTGGCAAGCCCGCCAGGCATCTTGGCCGGGCGGCCCAACACCGTCAAACGCCCAGTCCTGCACGAATCCTCGCTTTCCAAGCTCTCACTTGCACACCAAATCGACGATCACTGCGGTGCCAAACCGGGCATCTATCCAGGCTTCCACGCTCCAAATCAGCCAGCGCGTGGCGAATCGAGGTTGAAACAACCAGTGCAACAACAAACCCAACAAGCAATCAGCGCTTCAACGACTGTGTTACTAATTGACTGCGATTGTAGCAGTTCAGCAATCCCAAATGCGCCAAATTGAGTAGAATGCAGCTCCAAAAACAAACACAGATTGGTGGACAAACAGAAACACAGCAACAGAGCAGCAAAGCAGCAGAACACAAACAAGAACACCAAATTGAAAATGGCAAATTGCAATTGGCAAATTGCAAATGGCAAATTGCAGATTGCAAATTGCAAATTGCAAATGGCGGATGGAAAATGGCAAATGGCAAATTGCAAATTGCAAATGACAATTGACAATCACCTTTTTCTGCACTCCAACTTCTTCATCAACCTCTTCAATTCGCACTTTCTCCTCTTCGTCCGTCCAACGTCCCCGCGACTCGACCTTTTCCCCCGCACGTAAAATTACTATACCCACAGCACCACAGCACCGCGCCACTGTCCCCAGCGCGTACCCCTCTCCTCCTTCTTTCTCCTCTCTTTCCTCTTTCCTCTGCACCGACCCGAGAAGGAGGAAGGAGAACCAAATTTTATATAGGAAAGAATCAGTTGCGAAAAACACCGCGCGAGCCCTGTTCCGGTAATGCGTAAACCACCCCCGGCGCTGCGCGTACAGCAGATATGAGATGTGCAAGAGGGACCTTCCCGCTGTCCTCGCGTACCCTCCAGCACTAGGCAAAAGAGCTAGCAGCGCCTACCAGTCTCCCAGACTCTTCTTTCTTCTTGCGCGCTCTTACCAGACTAAAAAGGTTTGCACAGATTGCAGTCCATCGGTGACTAGCGCTGGCTATGGTTTACTGTAGGCGTCTCTTACACGCGCGACTCACAAGTTTGTGTATTAGGGTTTGCGGTAGAGGGGAGATACTGGGAACTTTACCTCTCGTACAATATTCGTACCGCAGGGTGTATAGTTGCGTTTAGGTAGAACTGTAATGCATTTCCATCGGCTACGATGCGGCCAGTTTATTTCTTAATTCAGACGAGCTTTACTAATGGTTTATGAAAAAGTGTAGGACCACGATGAACAGTAACGATGCTTATCGGGTACACGTAGCCCCTGACTTCTCCCGCCGCATGCCGACAGAGACTACTCGTAATAGTAAGTGGCCTGCTATGGGCCAGCTTTAGCGTCTAGGTAGTAGCATTTGTAGTAGGTGGTCTCGAACAGACCTTGGGGTAGCACGGATTACGTAAGTATTATGAGTATCAATGAGATAGATTAGCTCGTGACGTCATACTCACGACCCGCAACACAGATGGAGACGATTGAAATCGACAATCGACTTTTCTTTTTGGTTTGTTCCAAAAATGAAAACGAATGAAAACTAGAAACAAAATCCAAAAACTAAAATTTAAAATGAATGAATTATCCTTTGATTTTTACATTAGCTTTTGACAGCCAGTCTTCTTTCGTTGTTTATCTGCGAGAAAGAAAGAGAGAGAGCAAAGCTCACATTAAAAAGACAAAGACAAAGAAAGAAAATGAGTCTCAGTCTCCCGACCTTCGCGTGCCAGTCAGGTCAGTTCACAATGTGCGGCTGACGTCACCCCGTGAGGTCCTCTCTTCCAGACACGCGAATTAATAGAGAGGACATGCGATGTGGCGTCATCACATAGAAGGTAGGACCACAAATTCTGTGCTACTAGCACTCAGTGCTAGTACTGTACAAGAGTGGCGAATGGGCTTAGTAACAGCCAGTACTGTACTTAGAGTACATTCTTACAGGTCCAAAAGTCCTTTGTGTAAGGTTACAATATCAATATTACCTATCTGGAGAGATGGAGTAATCAATGTAACTGACTGTACCGGTAATGCATTATGTTTTGCAATGTTTTTTGCAACTTTGCAAATTATGGCTGTGGGTTTTGCAAAAGGCAAAGCAAAAGCAAAAGCAATCATCTTCACAGTCGGTTCAAGAATGTCGATTCACTGTCAATCAAGATGTTAAACTGCAGCCAACTTGCAAAGAGAAGAAGCTTGCATGCGCGGCTCGAGTGTTTCGGGTGTCTGCCTTTTGGAAGAGCGCTTTTGCTGACGTAGTGAAAGAGGAGATGGCTGGCGATTCTCGGCACTCTCGGCAGTCCGTTGTGTGGCTCGTGTGGCGCGCGATTCATGGCAAACTATGAATGTGCAAGCACCGTCGCACGAAAACACCAATTCGCCACGTGCTGTTTGACTAGCGGGCTAAGTTCGCTTATAGGCGGCTCGCTTTTCGCTAGCAAGAGCTTCTCCGCAAGTGTCCGGAAGTAAGCTCGCAGGGTGAAAGTTCCAAATTAGTTCCCACCTTTGTGTGCCGCAGTAAATTCGGAAATTGTTGAATTTGATTGTGCTTATCAAAGTTAGCCAAAGGTAATGAGGAGGCTTGCCTGGTGTAGTATGGTCTTGTGATCAAGTGGAAGCCCGACGAGTAATGCGGGAAGGTCGGCGAATAGCCAGAAGCCGGCTAAGGAGCAAGTTACGTCTCTCCCGTCTCCCGTCGCCGAACAGCGAGAGTATGGGAGGAAGAAAAAGTCTCTGGCAAACTTTTTCAGCCGTCATTGTTGATTTGCGAAAGTCAGTGAGAACTGAGAGGACCGGTTCCTCACTCCTCGATCTTCTCCATACTGTCCATCTTCTCCAGCTTGGAGACGATATCTTGCTCGAATTTGTTGCCCGCCAGTGTAAATCGCCGAAGAGCAGAGCTCTTCTGCACAAGGCTCTCTGGAAGCGCAGAGAGCTCGTTGTTGGCCAAGAGCAGATGGCGCAGCTTGGGAAGGTCTGCAATTCGCTTTGCAACACCTGAAAGGCTGTTGTTCTCTACATTTATGATCTCCAGCTTTTCGCAACGGCCGATGCATGAGTGCAGCTTTTCCAGTTGATTGTCCTGCAGATAAAGGCGTTTGAGGGACAAGAGTCCAGACAATGTTTTTGGCAGTTTCGTGAGTTGGTTTCCTTCGCAATGAAACACCTCCAGCTTGGTCAGGTTGCCAAACGACTTGGGTAGAGCAGTTATCTTATTGTTGGCCACGCCAAACACGCGCAAATTTTCCAAGGCGCCGATCGTCTCGGGAAGTGACTCCAACATATTATCGTCAAAATAAAGTTCTTCCAAAGCGGTAAGCTGGAGTAGTACCGGAGGGAATTCGCGAATGGAATTCCGGTGAAGTGGCAAACCTTTTAGCAGAGTCAAAGCGCTGAGCTCCTCCGGAAATCCTTCCGTTGTAAGTTGATTGTCCTCCAGGTAGATTGTGTCCAACACCTTGCAGTCTTGGATGGCGGGGGGCAGTGCAGTCAGTTTGTTTCGTCTCAAATAAAGTTCCGTCAAATTGCTCAGCTGGCCGATCTCCTCTGGTAAAGATGCGATTTCGTTGTCCTCCAAGTACAGTCCTTCCAGATCCTCCAGCTCAAACACCATCAACGGCACTTCGGTGAGCTCCTTGTCCGACATGTCCAGCTCGGTCACTTCAGGCTCGTCTTCGTCCACGTCCACATCGAATCTCTCCACGAGCTCGGCAATAATCTCCTCTTTGGACCTGCTCGCCCCGTCATCCTTGCCCTCCTTGGCCATTTTTTGGAGAGATGTATAGCGCTGCTTCTTACTCGAAATCACCCAAATCAACCGGTCGAGACACCGCAGTCAAACAGGCGGACCGGCCCCTTGGCTCGCGACGGCTCGCGCAAGCAAACGCCAGCCGGTGGCGAGCGACCTTCCGAGTCAAATCGGCCCCTCTGACAGTTGCAGTTGGCCACCGACAAAGTTGCACGGACCGATTTGCTCATGCACGAGACGCTCTCTGAATCAACTTTCGTTCAGAAAGCCCGTTCCCGTTCCTGCTCCTTTTCCTTGCTACCAGTCTGCCGTCGACAACGCCCCGCTCTCCAGCTGTTCAAAGCAGCGCAAGTGCAAAAGCCAGCAAAGGCAGGTGAAGTATCAAGGATCAAGTGTCAAGTGTCAAGTATCAAGTATCAAGTTTGGCTGCGAGATCGATCACTCACTCGCACTCACACTCCTCTCGCGATTGCTCGCACAACAGCGTGTGCTTTGTCGCTCTTGCTCTGCTCTCTTTGTCTCTTTGTCTCTTTCCAACAAAGTATAAACTATGTTTTCCAAATCAAAGTTCATTCATTGTTCAACTCAAGAAGTGAATGAAGAATGAATGAATCAATGAGTGAATCAATTAGTCATTACATAGGAACACCTACGCTGAATTACCGGAAACTACTTTGCGCTTGCACTTCAGGACAGCCTCTGGTTATTTTTTATGGTGAGCGACGGCTAATAATGGAGACGTGGATGTGACTGGAGAGAGGAGCAGAGGACTATGGCAAAGAGTGGAAGAGTAACGAAGGAGTGGGTGTTGTGATGGGATACCTGTACCGGTAAAGTTGCCGCGATCATCATCATAATCATCATGGTGAAATGACAATGATAATTTGGAGGATTTGGAGGTGTGAGAATGCGTGGGATGTGCAGGTTGTGCAGGTGTGGAGTTTGGCAAAATGAAAACTTGTTTTTGACGTTGAAATAAATGAAGATTAGAACAAATAAGATTTTTTCTTTTCAGGGGCAATCATGGAATTTAAAATGGATCAGGGCAGTGAGCAGTGTTTAGGTATCGCAGCAGCGCAACGGGCGGGCCCGAGGTCTGTCAAAAGTGCCGATGATGCGACTGAACGTAGTGCGCTGGGACCTGGACGATTTCAAAGGCAAGGGAAGGGTTTCCTTGCGTGCCATGTTGCTGCGGCATATACTTGATATGCTTGGGAAGATGGATCTGGTCGGCGACGTCGATATTTCGCACTCTAGAAAGAGCTGGATCCACGAACTTGAAGGCCGACCAAATCTTGTTGAGCGTTCGCGAGTCCAGCTCGTTGTCTCCGATCTGAAGGGTCTCGAGGCTTCGGTTGTGTGAAAGGCCGATTGAGAGGGGCACGTCGATCTTGCTCGTAATTCCAATCTGCTTGATGTCCAGTGATACCAAAGAGTTGTTTTTCGCAAGCATCGATGCGATTGCAAGACCCACTCCGTCCCCAAGTGAATGATTGTTGGCCACGCACAGATGCTTCAGGTTGTTCCTGTTAAGCTCCAAGGACTGGCACAGTGCCGCGACGAACTCCTGGCTCACCTGCGCCCCACAGCAGTGCATTCGCTCCCAGTCGTCCAGCTCCGGGTCCAGATCCAGCGTTTCAAGGTTGGAGCACTCAATGGCGTCAATGATGACCTGCTCGTTGAGAGCAAAGTCCACAGAGCACAACTTCAAGTAGGTGAGGTTGTGGTTTCGTCTAAGAGCCTCGGCCAGCTGGACGCATTCTTCCCATCCCAGCGTCATATTCCACAACTCTAAACGTTCTATATTTACATATCCCTGTGCGATGCACGTCGCGATGCCCAAAAGCGGCCCAGAGCAGGGGACCGGGGCCACGTTAGGCACATGGCTCAGGTTGTCGTATGAGGATGGGCGCCGCTCTTGAGTGAGCCTTACCTCCCTGAGACTTGGTAGCGCCTTCATCAGGTTTTCGTACCTGAAAGTCGACTGATGCCTGCCCGCAGGCACATTCCAGTGGCTTAGCTCCAACCGCCCGAGGTGAAAGCCAGGGTGCGTATTCGCAAACTGCTGAAAGTCGAGCAAACCTTGAAGGTCGTAATCTTCGATAAGAACGTTCTCGGCAGGCAGAGGCACCCGATGCACAAAGCGCTTGAACCAATCAAAGTCGCGCAGTTCGCTGTACTTTTCGCACGGCCAGCGGAACGCGCCAAGATCCGGCCTCGGCGCGTCCAGAAAGCTCGCAATGTGACGAATCAACCCGAGACTGAGCTTCTCGAATCGCGTCTTCTTCACTTTCAGCTCCTTCCTACGGCGCTTGTATCCTCGGCTGGAGGACTCGTCCTCCACCGCCACGCCCGTGGCGCACTCGAGGCAGCTGGAGAGATGCTTAAACTCGGCCGGAAAACGTGCCTTGAGTGAGCACAGCAGCTCGCAGCAGGTGCTGCTGGACCGCAGCATGTTAAGCATGTCCAACATCGTCTCCATTTCCACCCTGCCAGAGGCAGGTCTCTTGTTCCTTCCACGGCTGGCCATCTTCTCCTCTTCTAATCTCGCTGGAAAATCGCCCACAACCACTTAAAGCTCCGTCAAAGCCGTGCCTGCGTCTGTGCCTGTGCCTGTGCTTGCACAGAGACAGAGACAGAACAACCGCTCGCGCCGCCCGCTGGCTTCAAGCGGGAAATGCCACTCGTTTTCTCTCCCAACAGCAGCAGTAGTAACAGCAGAAGATAGCTTGACGATTCACCGCGCACCCGTTCAATCAGCTCAACACCACGCTCCTTTCACCGCCGTTGCCTCTTACGCGCTATTCGACGACAATCTCACCGCCAATGCCAATCAAACGCCTCCAAACTCGCGCCGATGCCTTGCTGCCTCCACGTTCGCGTGAAACTCAAGCTCCAAAGATCAAAAGCTCCAAAGCTCCAAAGATCAAAAGCTCCAAAAGTCCAAAGGCGAACAATGTCACAGACAAGCTTTGATCTCCGCTCCAATGTATAAGTTGCCTCGTCTGTGTTGTCTGTGTTGTCTGTGTTGTCTGTGCTGTCTGTGCTGTCTGTGTTGTGTCGTTCGCGATCTGCCGCAGCGCCGGTGACCAAAACTCCAACAAACAAACAAACAAACACACTCTGGTTTTTGGTTTTTGGTTTTTGCACTGTGTAAAGGGCTCTTTGCTTCTGTTGGGGACTCACACACCACCTCTCACTCTCACTCTCACTCTCACTCTGCGCGTGTCTCTTTCTCTCTCGGCTTTCGGTATCTGCTTATCTGTTTTGGCACTCTCTCTCTTTCTCCAAATCAATGTCTCAATCTCCGCTCACTTCGGCTTTCTACCGCAAACTATTAGTAGTGGCTCATACTGTTGCCGCTAACCGCGGCTCTCTTCCTGCCCGCAGAGAGTTTGCCGTAGCGGGTTCTTCTTTCTGCTTAGGGTCTCGGGTTGGAGGGGTAGATGGAGGGTGGGAGTTTGGGGTAGGTAGGATGGACTCGTAGCGGGGAGGGTGGTGGGGAATGTGGTAGGTGGAAGGGTAAGGGGAGTCGGTTTTTGACGGGTGAGTGGGAGTGAGAGGTGGGTAAGATGGGGTTAGGCGGGAGGGTAGGATGGATGGGTGATGCACTGTGTTTTGAAATTTTGGTGGAAAGAATTCCTTTTCCTTTTGCGGTTAGTCTGTGGTGAGTTGAAATGATATGGAAAAGATTGAATGGATGTCAGTATCTGCTCAGTCGCCCCAATAAAATTTGATCATTTTATCAATTGATTGATAAATACTTTTCGATTGTTTCGGGAGGAATGTTTCTCACCAAATAGCGTTGTGAGCACATCCTCCCCTCTTTTCCCTGCCACCACTAACCCTTCTACGCCTTTCCATAACCCTCGCGCATCTCCGAGCCTACCGCCAGCTACCGCTCCACCCCTTCTTCCAGCGGCAACGGTGCTAGGGAGTCGGTGCGACTAGGAGTACTACATAATTTTATAGTCCTACCTCCTGCCGCCTGGCTCCCTCCTTCCCCCTCCTCAAACCTCCACCCTTCTCCCCCCTTCCCTCTCCCGCGGCGGGAAGTGGTGGAGTCTGAACATGAGTGTGTGGTGGGAGGGTTGATTTGAATTGAAATTATTATCGATTTTGGTTTTGGTTGTGCGGCCCGCGAAGACAAGAAGGCCATGACCGTACAGTGTTGTTAACGTTAACGCTTGGTTTGGCGGTGTATCTGGAGTATCTGGAAGCTTTTGGGTGTGCATGGCGCACTATAGTTTCGCACGTTGAGAGGATGGTTTGATACGTGCTGGAACGTGAGTGGAGGCGCTGTTTCGGTCGATGCTTGATGATTGATAATTGATAATTGATGATCGATTATCGATGGCAAATGCTTGGGTGCTGTATTCGTCGCCGGGCTTTCCAGTCTCCACACTCCGCATTCTTTGCCGGAACAGCATTTCTCGGATCACAGGTTTTTACCTCTTCTTCTGCTATACCTGCTTCTGAATGAGAGAGATGAACTCGAGATTGTCTTGATCGAGAGTTCGACTTCTTTTTCGAGTTGTGAGAAATTGGATACTAAAAATAAAAGAAAGACTGAGGTTTCTCAGTCGCTTCTGTTGCGGTCACAGCCACTGTGAAGCGTATTCAGGTATCAAGCACGGAGTTATGTAGTAGTGCGCTGATGAGAGAGTGTACAGTGTCTCACGCCTTCTTGTTAAGCTCTCAACTAAAATTTGAAGAATCTTTTCTTTTTTCTTGGGAATGCATTGAGAACCGTCCCATGGCACGCTTGGTAATAACAAGCGATTCCCAACTGTATAGACCAGCGTTCGGTCTTTTAATGTCTTGGTCTTTTCGCCCGACCTTTCACTCGATCAAACATTTCATTTTAATCTGTCAAATTGTCGATCATTTGATTTTATCTGTTGAACTTTTACAATGTTACAATCATTCATCCAGATGCACAATGTAAAGAGCTGTCTGTGACTTGATTTTCATTTCTTTTATTCTCTTCCTCTTTGGCATGATTCTGCATGAATTTTTAAAATTTAGTTTTTCTTAAAATCAACATGTTTGTTAACTAACGTTTGATGTTCCAAAGGTCTCGACTTTCAAGCCCCATCGGTGGTTCGTTTCGCAGTGTTTAAGGCGAGTTGCGTAGCCCTCCTGACACGATACGCGGCACCGCCCGCCTAGCAGCGGCCAGGCCCGCGGCGTATGGGGCGAGGTAAGCTTGCAGGCATCCTCTGGAGTTTGTAAACCGTCGAGAAAGCTCTTGAAGTGGTCCCTTCAGAGCCTATCGTCGCCTGAACTTTTCACAATTCCTTCAACTAACAGTGAGCGACTTTTCCATTCTTTCGATGATTTTTCGAAACTGATTTGGAAAAACCGAGGGATGGTTACAGATTACCGTAGCCGAAGATCAGTTAGAGTATGAACCACACTTTGTTGTAGGGGTCATCGCTGTTGTATGGTAGCTTCGTAACAAATGCCATCACCTCGAACTCCGGACGTGCTATACTTTATGGTAGCCGAACGTTATCCTCGGAGGTTCAAACTCGACTTCGCGGGAGGATGAAGTAGGTGGGTGCAGATTCACGCGGGAGGATGAAGTAGGTGGGTGCAGATTCACAGAGCATTTCGACTTTCCGTTATAGAGAAAACGGTATTCAGTATCAACTGCCAGTAGGGAACTCCAAATTTTGTTGTTTATAGAGAAAATATGGGTAATAACTTAGAAGCGAGATTTAGCTCCAGAGCCCCAAAGCTGAAAATGAGAGCGTAAGGATAACTAAACCTTATTGGTAAATCCTGAGGGCCGACAACTTCATTTCATCTACCGTTTAAATTATGATGGGATAGAACTTCGAGAATCTCCTCTCAGCTGATACAGTAACTGTGACGGAATGTAGTACGCTCGGAGTTGCGGTGTGATAGGCACCTCCGATAAAAGTCACTAAAACTCGATTGTCTTACATTTACCGTTAGAAAGAAGTTACAAAGTCTTCCTCACTTGTGAAGCATTGTGGAGTGTGGAGAGTTGAGAGAAATTCGTTTCCAGTGAAATTTGGAAGAATGTTGGAGAGGAAGCGCACCAAGAATTGCGACATTCCCGATCTGCATCTGGAGCGTACAACACTTCTGTTGCCTCAAATTTGATTGAAATTATCATTTGACTTGAGAAACATTCTTCATAAATAATTATTTCTAGATTTTGAATTATTCGAAATTAATATAACAATAGTCGCGAGCAAAAGACCCACGCCACAATGGTCGTCGATGTGTGCAGAGACTGTGAACAGAATCTCTGTTCGCGCTGAACTGCTGAACTAAAAAGCTTGTCCAGTCTGTCCAGTCCACTATTCAAATCATCATTACCGGTACTTGCGACTTTCCATTTCCCCAAATCGTAAACTTTAACTCTAAGAATTCTAGAATTCTAGAATTTAGAATTTAGAATTTAGGGAGCGCTGTGCTATACCAGATCAGCTGAAGCAAATAAGACGCGCTGGTTTGAATTCTTTCTCAGAACGAGACGAAAGCAGTCACGTATCGTTCGCCCGCTCACCGTGAGTAGGCGGTGATTGCTTGTTGCTTCTGATTGACGTGCTGCACTCTCTTCTACATTGTCACCCGCAAGATTTAGCAAGTGGCTGTGACGATCCACAGTGATCTTGTACCAACCTGCACATCAAAGCTGCTTGCTTTCAAGTCTTCATCGAGAAAAGTCAGTGTGACCTGGGTGGAATGAACAATTCGTGGCACTCTTGAGTCTCTTGAGTCTCTTGAGCGGCACCTTGCTTGGGTTTCCCAATCAGACTCGACTTGCCCGCACTGACCCGTGCGCTGTGCATCAAGAGTACCTGGTATCGTTGCCAGCTGTGATGAGCAGGTGGATGTTTTTGTTTTGAATTTTGCAATTTCACAGCCTTGAGCAAATGAGTTGCGGGTGGCTGGAACCCCCGCTGCGTCACCTTCACGAGTTGCGGCAACACCATGCTCGCAATCACAGCGAATGGAACCACGAGAGCTTGAAGCATCGTTCGCTTTCTTCCATGGGCTTCGCCAGTAGATGATGTCCTAGAGCCTCGATGGCACGCGGAGGAGTCTTGACTGTGGAATTTGCAACTTGGAGTTGCGCGAACTGCAACTTTGGATGAGCCAAAAGCAAAACTTCTTGTGGGCCTGAGCTTCAACTAAAGCTTGTGAAAGCAAACTTTGCACGAAATTGAGAGGGACGTTTCGATCTCTGGTCTTTCAGGGCTTATTCGAGTTTGCCCGGAGAGTCTTTCAAACTCGCTCTTGGTTTCAAAAGTAGGGACGTTCCTACTTTTTGTGCATGTGTCTTCTGCTCCAACAGATGCGTTGGGTTTGGTCTCTGGACTGTCCCTCCACAGGCCATGTTTGTGGGAGATATAACTGCTCACGCGCAGGTTTGTGTTTTTGCTCTGTTTATGCCTTCAAGTCCCTTTCTTTCTTTCTTTCCTTTCCGTCGATAAAACTTGACAATTTCATTTCTTTTTCATTCATCGACGTTTCACTTGGCAACGAAGCACTCCCGGGTTTCCCATCCAAACAACGTTTTACGCAGAACAAGAGAATGCTTCGAGATTAGTTCTTCATTCGTGCTCAAAGAACACTTCCCCACTTACATAGTCCTTCACTTACCTGTTCATGTAAACGATCTTCATAGCATTGTGTATACGATGAAAGCTAATGCAACTATCCGTTCGCCCTTGCTCCAAAGTTAATAATTAACAGTGTCAAAAAGAGAGCGTAAAAACAAAGCATCATCGAATCCCTCTGCTTGAAAGCAAAAGTATGAATCGATTTCCCGACAGAACTTCGTATCTCCAAAGTGTTCCAAGAAAGATAGAATTCACTGTCAGTTTAAAACAGAACAGAAAAACTTGACTCGCGAGTTCACAGTCAAATCTCAAATTTCTTTTCTTTCTTTCTGTCGCAAGTTCAATAAGCTCTTGCCCGTCCCATAAACCGAAGATCAGAACTCGCAACTCAGAACAGCGCACAGTTTACAGTCAATCCCGTCGCAGAGCCGTCTGACGTGAGCAGCAACAGCAACAACAACAACAACAAACAACAACAAACAACAACAACAACAAACAACATCAACATCAACATCAACATCAACAACTACATCAACATCAACGCGGCAACGAAGCTTGATCGATCGATCGATCGATCAAATGAGAGCAAGCTATAGGCGGTGATAAGCGTTTGAGTAGAGACCGCATCACAAGTCAAGTCTCTCAAGTCTTCGCAGTGGAAGAAGTGTCCTCGCCGCGGCCACTTAGCTTGAGAGTGAGTGCCCAGCCGTTCAATACAAACATACGTAGCCGACGTCTCTCGCTGTGGAAGGTTTTGTGGTCTTGGTGGACAACTCTGGCGGCGAGGAAAGGGGTCAAGTGTCATGAGGTGCAAGAGGTGTCATAAGCCTTGACCACGTGCACTTCGTGCTCTGCGCCTGGCGAGGAAGGCGATTAAGGGCGATAGAGAATGCATCGTAAGGGCATCGGCGCAGATACTCGGCGTCAGGAACGGATCAATCTTGGCGCAAACTTGGTCAAAAAGTCCGTGGCGCAAGAGCATGGAGATGGCAAGGTTGTGCACAAGTCCATCGCGATCCTGCCTTCCGGAAAAGCGAGCAAGAAGAGCATGGCGCGAGTGAGGTCACAGCAAGTCTTGGAGAAGATGCCGTACAATGACGATGTCGCGAGCAGAGAGTTTCGCGACAGGCAGCAGCGCAGGGAACTGGAGAAGAGAGAGAGAGCAAACCCGCAGAATCGCGCCCGGAAGAGAATGCTCAAGCTGACGCAGGAGATGATGGAAGCTACTTACGAGCCGCAGCCTGTTGGACCACAAGAACATCTCAACCCTTCTCCTACGCCCAAGTTTAGGGAGCGCACAGTGCCAGATTCGGTCCGGCGTAAATTATTAGATAATTTTGACGATTCGATGGGGAACTTGATAGACGAATGGCGACAAGATCTTGAGCTGATAGATCAGAAAGCTAAAAATCAGCAAGCGGACGATTCAGAAAACAACAATCCCGAGCTAGCTGAAGCCAAAAGGAGAGCTAGCGAAGCCTCGAGCCTTGCGCCCTCAAAGGAAGAAACGAAATGCACGAGCACAAGCCAGTACATTCCACGGCTCGAGGACACCATGCTGGAACATGGCATTGCACCTAAAATGTACGGCGTAAGCAGACATCCATTCCCCGGACGGCTTCCTACAAGGTTCGAGGACAAGAAGGATATCTTTGTGGAGACTCCGAAAACAGAGTGGAGAGACAATCCCAAGGAGGCAGTTCTTGCTAGGGCTTACGAATATATGCTTGGGAACATTGCAATCCAGCCAAGTGAGGAAGGGAGCGAGGAGCCTGCTCTTCAGATCTCTTCGGAGATGCAGTCGAATCTGAGCCGCATTCTTGAGACGAGCAATGGAACAGGATTCTGGAAAGATGAGGTTACTTCCAAGATCGCCGCCCCACTTTCGGCGTTCGCCTACTGCTCCACCAGAGAAGCGCAGCTCTTTCATTCAAGCAGTGCACCGGGTCTTGACACGGATACAATATTGCCTTCACAGTATGTAGAGGAGCTCAAGGCAAAATATCGCCATCTGGATTGCCAACACAAAACTCAACCCGATCCGCTTCCGAAACGCCAACTGGATAGGGATGAGGCACAGTCTCCAGCGGTTGGCGCGGCTGCCGATGCGGCTCTTCATGCCCAGACTAGCTGGGAGTTTAACTTCTCCGAAGAGAGCGCACAGGCTGCGCAATTGATCATTAGGGTTTGGAGACGAAGACAGGAGAAACGTCATGCTGCTTGCCGCAAGATTCAAGCTCGCGCTCGCGGTTTGATCGCCAGGAAAAGGGTTGCGGTTATTAGGTCTGAGAAAGTGTATGCAGCGATCTTGTTTCAGGCCCTCGTCCGAGGGAGGCTCGGGAGGAGGGTGTTGTGGTATCTCCGAATGGCTCGCAGTTTTAACGCTCCTATTGATGATTTGGCGGCTTGGGAGTTGGTTGACATCCCTGCAAATCTCAAGATTGCAATTGCAAGGCGCAAAGCCGCAGAATTCGAAACTCGTCACAAGGCAAAGCTCGATCGTCTCTTTACTCGGGTCCAGGCTCGCTACCGCGGCATGCTTGGTCGCAGAGTAAGTCAGCTGAGGCGAGAGGAGCGCATCTGGCAAATTCGAGTCGCACAGCACTTGCAACGCATCTTTCGAGGTCACAAGGTTCGCGAGCAGATTGCGCCTATTCGGAACGCAGTTAAAGCAGGCCTCTCGAATATCCAAGCTCGTTTCAGAGGCAAGATGGAACGCCGAAGGTACAATATGCTGTTGACAAAGCGTCAAGAAATGTCCATAGAGATAGAGAGGGTATATCGCGGCCACCGTGGGCGGAATATTTACCGTCGCAAGGTCGCTGAACGAAACGCTTCCACAAGAATTCAGGCTGTTGCCCGCTCTAAATTGGCACGCCAGCGCGTCAAAAAATGGAGGACGGCAAGACGCAAGGCTGAGCAAACAAGAATTGGAAAAGAAAACATCCAACTTGAAAGCGCAGTGCAAGCTGCAATGGAAGAGACAAAACGGTATCTAAAGACGAAAGAGGGGCGAAGCGAGCTCAAGAAGGAAATACAAAATGCGCATAGAGCTCGGAAACTATTGCAAGAGCAACGCAAGAAGATGGGCAAGCAGCAATTGGAGGTGAGCTACGCCGAAGAGGCCTTTGAGATGTTTGATCTGGATGGCTCAGGGGAGATTGATCACCAGGAGTTCCGGCAAGCAGTCAAGGAGTTGTGCCTTCCTCTCTCTAAATCGCAGATCCTTGATGCTCTTGGCGCGATGGATTCGGACGGAAATGGAATTATCACCGAAGAAGAATTCGTGAAGTGGCACTGTCATGCCATGGAAGCTTCAGACGAAAAGCCGCCGACTGGCAACAAGAGTAAAAAAGCAGCCTTGTCCAGCAGCGTAAGCTCGACTCTGGCTTCTGCTGTCAAGCTTCAACTAAAAGGATCCAAGGCTGTTCGTGATCTTTCCGGTGCAACGGATCGTCGCGTTGCGACACGCCTCATCTTTGCTCAGAGAAGCAAACAAGCTAGAGAAAAGGCAAGGGAGTTGTTTCGTCAAACTGAGCCAGCCGACCATTGGTATCAAGTTTATGTTCTCCCCAAAAAGCAGCAGGTGGACTGGAAACGAGCCTCAATGGTCAACCAAGTCAAGCCTGGCGTGACATCGATCCTAAAGAAGAACTGAAACGTTATCGTCAACTTGGCGTCTGAAGGTTTGGGGGATTTCCTTTGGTTCCTAAGCTTTTAATTGAACAGTATTTCGTGTGTGTTGTTTTTAAGACGACGTAATTATTGCTCCTCCACATGACGAAATGGATTTGTTAAGCTAAACTGTGATTTTTACACAATAGAAAACCAGGTCATTCAGCTGCTTCGCCTTCCACTCCCTCTCCCTCTTCCTCTGCGCTTCCGCTTCCTGCATCGTCTACATCGCTTTCAGCGCCAACAGCCTCCGCGTCTTCTAGTGCCCTGCGTTGCACCTCGTCAAAGCTCCACACGGACTCGCCAGTTTCTTGGTTGAAAAAATAAATCTTTTGCTTGGACTTTGAAAACTGCTCAGACCAGCCGCTCGGCAAAACGATTTGCGCCTTTTCAGGCTCCGACTCCTCTTGCTTGGACTCCTCTCGTTTGCTTTCCTCACTGCCCCGCGCGCTCTTCACCGGAATGGCATCTTGGCTGTTCTGTGACTTGTCATCTTTTGGCTGTGCGCCGTGCTCTTCAGCTTCCGCATTAATATCTGCAGCTTCATCATCTGGAGTCTCCTCCTTGGTCTCTCTAACGTCCATGGACTTTTCTTCTTCTTCTTCTTCTCTTTCTTCCTCCACCTCCTCTTCTTCTTCTCCATACTCAGCGACTTTACTCTCGTGGTCCACCTTGGCCTCTTCTACCTTCTCAGCACCGCGGCCAGAAGCTTGGGTGTCTTGAGTCTTTGCCTCTGCAGACGTTTCCTCTTCGGCAACGTCAGACTTTTGCTCGTTGGAATTTCGCGCGCTATATTTAGGCTGCTCGACTTCAACTTCGATTTCATGTTCATGGTCGTCTTCGTCCTTTTCCTCGGAAGGTTTTGGTGATGCCTCCTCTTCAGTGCGATCTGCATGATCGCCGCTGTCATCGTCGTCGACTTGATCTTCGGTTGCGTCCTTACCTTCGCTACCATGTGAGCGGTGCGTTGACGGTTTCTCGTGAGCAGATCTGCCAGATTTGAGTGCCTGTTGATCGCGCGGAGTGATAAGATCGGATATGACTTCTTTTGTTGCCTCCTCCTTCAGCCGCGCCGAAATTTGTGGCTGAGCGATTGTTTCAGACTCTGCGTCACGTGCAGATGTTTTACCCTTCGCTGTCACCTTGGAAGAACTTTCCGCCTTGCTCGTGGACTCCAGTCTCGGGATGTCTGGTTTTGAAAGCTTTGGAGAAGACGGCGTTGCTGCGTTGGAGCTTCCAAATCCAGAGTCCAATTGGAGATTGGTGGCTGGGGAATATTTTGGTTGAAACTCGAGCGCTACGTCGCCGTACGCCTGTCTGATACGACTGAACTGCTCCTTTTCTTTTTGTGCCTGTTTGGGGCTCCTCACCCTTGGCGCCGGCTTCTTCTTATGAGTTGACCCACTGCCCCCCTCGCGTTTGGAGGAGGTGGCCTTCCTCTTGTCGTCGACAGACTTTTTATAATTTTCTGCGGCATAAAGAGACTCCTTCAGCATGTGTGTGATGCCACTGCCAGGCTCCAGACTTCCCTCCGCGATCTTGACTGCCTTGCGGTACGAGTCCACCGCTTTGTGATACTCTTTCTTGAACTCGAGCTCAACTCCGATATTGTGGTATGCAATCGCCAAAACGGCGATGCGGTCTTGGCTTGGCTGAGTGCTCTTCGGCTCCCCCTCCGTGGGGCTCAGCGGGCCGGGCATTAGCTCCTCCTGCAGTAAAATAAGTGCTCGTTGAGCGTGTTCCAGCGCTTCTGTGTGATGGCCGAGCTGGGAGTGCACAGCGCACAAGTTGAGGTACGTATCCGCGCGGTTGTCCACGGTCTGCATTCCCTCCTCGACCTTTCGCGCCCTGTCGAGGTACTGAAGAGCGTTGCGCAGTTTGCCTTGCCGCCGGTAATAGCACGCCAGGTTATTGAACGTCACCGCTCTGCCTCGGTCATCCCTGTCAGTCAAGATTTCGGCCTTTTTCAGGAGCTCCAAGCTCATGGGGAAGTCGCCTTGCTGCAGGTATTGCATCGCGAGCAGGTTACACATTTCGCCCAGCGTCTTGCACGCGGCCCACACTTCTTCGCTGGACCTACCAAAGAAGCTCTGTCTCAGGATCAGCCCTCTTTCCATGCACTCCAGCGCCTCCAGGAAATTGCCTTGCTGCTGCAATCGCTTGCAAGTCTCGTCGATACGGTGCAGAGCCAGCAGCTCCGCGTTGCCTTCCTCCATGATCTTCTCTCCTCCTTCGACAAACACACTGCCGATTCGCACGAGCCTGCGACGCTGCAAGAAGAAACGTCGCAAGCTTCACAGCTGACGGAAGAAGGAAACGTGCTTGACTGCGAGTGTGCTGCCAGAACAGCGCAGGACACAGAGGCTCTTCGAACGTTCACAGTTTCGCCTTGGTATAGTGACAAAGTGGTCTCCCCTTTCTCCTCGCTGCGATGGGCGGTTGATTAGTTAGCCCTCTCTGTTCATGCGGACTTGTACACGAAATGCTTGCGAAACAAAACCAAACCAAACAATGCAATGCAAAGTAAGAAGAAAAGAAAGCAAAGCAATCCAATCCAAGCCGCCGTGAAATTGAATTCGGTTGCCACGAGTCTGGAGATAGCCCTGCTCTGCTGTGACCCGCGTTCACAATTTAAGGCTTTCAATTGAAAGTCGCAGAAAGAGCTGATGAAGACCTCTTTTGAGCGCACGAAAGTCGATCCAAACTGCTTTCGCTCGAGTTTATTGTTGCTTCACATTCACAGTCAATTGATTGATGAGCAAGGGCAAACGAATTGAATTTGCGAGCTCTTTCTCTTCTAAACTTTCATTTGATTGAGCAGAGTCGGTGTGAAGCGCGGTCTCACCTTCCTCAGCTGCAACGCTCTCTTTGGCATACTTGGGCTGAAGGTCTCGGACATGCCAACTTGTGATTTCGCTTTCGCATTTTTCATCGAAAGTGAAAGCGTCGTTGGTTTGCGTCTCAGTCCATTCAACAAAGAGGGCGCTTTCTATCGCTAAAAGCCTTCATAAAAGAGACTGTTCAGCCATCGATCGCTTTGCAAATGTATTGCAAATGTATTGCAAATGTATTGCAAATGTATTGCAAATGTATTGCAATTTCGCAATATGACCGTTGAGTCGAAATCGCTCAGAGGCTCTATGTTACATTAATCATTATTGACAGTCTGAAACACCGTCATTTTAGCGGTCTTTTACTGGGGCTTGGATGACTGCCTTTCTTGACCTCAGATTCTTGTCTTGAATGAAAATGTTTGGTTATTTTATCCAAGTCTTATCAAGTGCGCGCGAGACCTGATTGGCTGGCGTTCACAAGACTGGCCGCGCACGTTTCGAGAATGGCGCCAAGCGCGCCTCCTTTCAACCGTGCAGTCGTCGAGATCTTTACTAAAGTTAAAACTTATTCGTACAACTAAATTCTGAATTCTGAATTCTGAACTGTAAATTTCAATGATCATGATGAGTTAATTGTTTCATTCATTGTTCAACTCAATGTTCGTAAGTGACTGTGAAATATATGGTTTCAAGCAAGCAGCTCAGCGTTTGCGACTGCTCTCACCGACCGTACTCAGTACCATGAGCCATGTGCGTGCGCTTGACCCTTCGCGAAGGAAGCGCCTTCGGGAATGTGCGCTTCCTTCGCGAATGTCGAGAGGCGTCGGCGAATCTTCCGCGCAACATGCGTATTATCGATATCTGTGTCTGTCTATATTTTCTCTTTGGCAGCTCGGAATGACTGACAGAGCTGACAGAGCACGGTCTCCAACTCACTGGTTCCCAGCGGCCATCCATCGCTCTGGAACCCAGTGCGACCCAGAACGCAAAGGCTACGCTCGGAATTGCTCGGAAATGCTCGGGGATTCGAACGACGTAAACATTGCAGTCAATCAATCAAATTACCTGCAGCCATCCGCAACCTCCGTCGCTTCCGTCGCCATCTTCCAACACGCTCGTCACAGACACATGGCTGACAGCTTAAGAAAGTCCCACCGCGGAAGCGCATCCGACCGCCGCCGCGAAGTGGAGGTTAAAGACACAGACAGATGTATCTACTAGACGAGACCGAGGAGATTGGCTTCGAACAAACATCATACCACACCGGTGCCTTCGAGCATCTTCGATCTCGTTCGAGTGCCAGCCTGGCACAGCGACGGCAGACAGTGGCAGACAGCAGTATCCCAAGCGTTCAGCGTTGTTGTACTTGTAGTTGTTGTTGGACTGGATGGACGAATGGAACCTGTTCAATGAATGAAAAAGATTGGAAGAGCAAGGACATTTCCGCTGTCCCTTTTCGTCCTTTGCCATTTTTCACATTGTCACATCGTCACATTGACGCTCTTTTTCCTTAGTTGCTTTTCCATGTTCACTCAATTCACTCTTCGCATCGTAATCGCCTTCCATCTCGCCTCCTATTTCAGACCTTCATGCGCGTCTATTTTTATAGACTTTCGAGAAGGTTTCCTCTTACGCCTTGAAAAACGCGACATCACACACCACGACAGCAGCTTGGGGCAAGCCCGGTCCGGTGATACGGTGTACGCCATCAATTATTGAGGAAAGTAATACACGATACAAGCAGGCGTGGAAGGTGAATAGCGGACCACGCGCGAAACGAAGCGCGGCGCAATCGAGACTAGTTGAAGCTTGCTCAAGTTGAAGACAATTCGTACAACAAACAACACAAACAAAGACAAGAAAGATAACATAAGATAACACAATGACAACACAAAGACACAGTTCCAGCGGAGGCAAACGACATTGAGCAGTTGTAATTCCTGCTTTACAGTTAGTTTGGCGACAAAGACAACACACAGAGACAGAGAGAGAGAGAGACGCAACGTTGGCTCGCACTATTGGAACAACGCGGCAGCGTTAACGGCGTCCACGGTCAGTTCGTTCTCTGGCAACACGACTTTGCAGTCTTGTAGTCTTCTAATCTTCTAAACTTGCAGTCATCAGCAGCAGAGCGTGACTCACTTTACTGTACTGGCCTCCCTCGCGCTCGAGAGTGGGGCGACTGTGCGAGACGACGAGCAGCCAGACAGACCCCAAACGAACATAGCTCGCAGAGTCGAAAGATATAAAAGTGCTCACATCCGGCCGTTCATTGTGACGTCTGCTGGATAGAGACGCAGAGAGGAAAAGGCAAGTTGCACTCGGATTTCCTGCCGAGGGAGAATGGGGTCGCACGGGGATGTTGCGCCACCTGGAGCAGACGGCAGCCGCGAGTTTGAGATCCGTAAAATTAGAGCCGAGGATCGCGAGACGCTGAGGGAAATGACGGCAACTTGGTTTGGAGGAAACGATTACATCGCGGAAGTTACACCGGCATGGGCCGAAGCAGGTTACTTTTACGGGGTTGTGGACGATAAAGACGAGGTGATTGGGTGTGCGAATTTGACGACCGATGTCCAGGAGAATTACGCTTTTTTTGGCGGATTGCGAGTGTCACAAAAAATTCAGAGCAAAGGTCTGGCCACGCGCATGGTTCGAGACGTTTGCGCCAAGCATCCAGAGTTTCAGACGCTCACGTACACAACTCTGGAGGACAACAAAGCCTCCGCAGCAGTGGCACTCAAGAGTGGGTTCAATCGGCTGAAAGATTTCCAATACACGTCCTTCACCAAGTTGCCGTTGACTGGCGAGCCGTACGAATCCATTGACGTTGTATCATCGGCTGGCGAGTGGAGTCAATTGTTCGAGAAGGCTGCTGACCCTAGGACTCTGGTCGCGTTGGAGAGCGGCAAAGAGATCGTGGACATGATCCGAGGAATCGTTCCTGATTCCAAATACCTTTGTCAGAGTTGGGATGTGTGGCCATGCAAAGAGACTGTCGTCGATCGATTGCTCGAAAAGGGCAATCGTGTGCTTGCTTTTGAGGATGGCAAGGACGTATTGTCCATGGGTGCCGTAAGAAGCTCTGGATTTGGCAAAACCCTCTACGTGACGTTGTATGCCAGCAGTGGGCATGCAACCCCGGCTCTCGCTCGCCACATGGCGGAGTGGCTCAAGGAGTACGATGCACATGGTTGCAATGTATTATGCGCATTTCTCATCAAGCCAGAGTCGGAGCCAGTCTGGGACTCAGAATACTTTGGGCGCACTCGAAATGTACTCATGTTTGATAAATCACAAGGCGCTTGAGGATCGATCGCCTTGCGTTCATGATAGAGACCTAACAGATGTATAGAGCAACTGGAAAAGGAAGATCCCATTATCTTGGGATGCTTTCGTTTCTGCAAAGCACAATTCGTACCATCAGTATGCATGAAATAGGTAACGGCTAAGTAGCTTTTGGGTTTCAAAATTTCAATCAATCATTCAATCATTCTCGAAGCCACACCTTTTGATAACTGTGAAAAACAGCAAGGATAACGTGGTGTCAAAGGGTATTCGGCGGAACGTTCAAATCAATTCAAATGTACACTGCACAGAGATAATAGAGAAAATAAGAAAACGCGAGAGCAACACTGCCCAACGGACACGGAGTGCAGCTGCTTGCCACGCCAGCTCAGCTTGAACAAAAGAAATAATAGACTGCCCTAGGCGGAACAGCTCGCCTGACCAGTGATATTCTCCTCAACTCTCATGCAAAGATCAATTGTTTCCATGCTTGTTTTGAACTTCACTTGCTTTGAAGGCTCGCGCCGGTGAGTCAGCGGCGCAAGATCGTCAAGGAGATTGCTGATAGCTTTGTCAGAGTCCGACAGCATATCAAAAGTGAGATATCCGTGGACGTTTTCGAAATGGTAGTGAGTGCAAGAGACGCCAGCCTCAGACAACTTTTCGTAGTACATCAGATTATCGTCCTTCAACGGGTCGTCGGCAGTGAAAATGGTGGTTGGTGGAAGCCCATGGCAGCCAGCCAGCATCGGGGAGCATCGACGATCCGCGATGTGGCCCTCTGGGTCCCCGTCAGTGTATGCGTCCAAAAACCAGTGAACAGCGTCGCGCGAGAGGAATGCAAACTGCTTTCCTTCCATGAATTGGACCATCGAAGGGAGAAACGGGTTATGAAACAATGCCGCATATGCAATCACCTGGTGGACGATTTTGATATCATCCAAGTCGCGGGTCGGTTTCAAGTTGACGTCCAGCTTGTCTCTGTACAGTGAAGACAGCACGGCAGCAAAGTTTCCGCCTGCGCTGTCGCCGGCGAGAATGATTTCGGAGAGATTAGTGGAACTAGGCAAGTACGGTTTCGGGCCGCCGTTCGCCACCCACACGAGCGACTCGTAGCAATCCGTCAGGCCAGCCGGAAAAGGAAATTCTGGCGCAAGCCGATAGTCTACGGAGAGCATCACATACCCTTCGGCCGCCATCCTTTCGCAAAAGACGTGGTGCGTCATCGTGGAGGCCGAATTGAGGCAAAAACCTCCCCCATGGAAAAACAAGATCGCCCTCATCTGAGTAAAACCCGGGTTGCTATACAGCTGGTGAGCGCGTGCCGCAGTTGGCTGGAATATCCGCACCGTGAAATTCGGTGAAAACCTTACATCCTGAGACACCACGCCCATGCCCACCACCTGCCTCGGTGGCGATGCAATAGCCTTGTGAATCAGGTCCCACAGCCATCTGCGCATACGCACCTTCCTCCCTTGAATCCCTTTTGGCCTGGCGAGAGCCCTCTCCTTGAGCAGCTCAAAGTCAGCCCCCGCTCTGATCAGCTCCAGCTGCTCCTTGATCTTCTCCTCGCCGCCTTCCACGCGGCTCACCCCGACCGCCACAAAGATGAAGTGCGCAAACAATTCCATGAGCCGAAGCTGCAGCGGCTGGCCCCAGCCTTGTCCGAGGAAGACTTTCAACCGCTGCACCCAAAACAACAATGACGCCACCACATCGCGGGCAATCTTGGCAACCTGCATCTCCTCGCCTCCACTATCTGACAGTCCGATCTCCAACTGACAGCCAGCGGTATCCCGTTGCCCGGACCTCTACCAACAAACGCACCAGACCGTGAGAGACCGCGACCAAGTGACCAAGTGACCAAGTGAACGAGTGACCAAGTGCTCGAAGACGTTCGTGTGTCACCAACACTTGCCAGGACTCGAATAGCGCAAGCCGGCCGCGCTCTGTCTCTTTGGGCCACCGCCTCCTTCGTACTTTCGTACGATGGGATGATGGATGTGTACTATGTGTACTGACACTGTGAGCATCTGTGAGCACTCAGTATCTATCTATGCCTTTGTCAACCTGTGTGTCTCGCCAGTTTTGCGTGTTTATGGTCCACGTTTAGTATGTACCCGTTACGACATCGATCGTTGTATCGGTCGACCGTGATTGTGCTTGTACTTGTGCTTGTGCGACTTGTGCGTTTCCCTTCTTCACTTTCTATTCTTTCTTTTCTTCTTTTGTTTGTGGTTTGAGAGTTGTTTGTTTGCCATTGACAATTGACAATTGACATTTTGGACGGATCTTTCGTCTTGCGCATTCAAGTCCCAACACAGTGGGCCACGTGGCGCGTACCTTACCGGAACCGTAACATGATAGTTGTGAAAACCGCCTACGTTACGCGGGGTCTGGTGGGAAGCTTGGTGCTGGCGCAACCCAAACCGCTCGATGAGATTGGAGGATTGGAGGACGCATTTCTTCGTGGGCTACTTGTTTTGTTTTCGCTGTTACATTTATTGCTATTGTCATCATCGTCTTCGTCACTGTTGTAGTCCACAATTGCCGTTTCTTTTCTTTGTTTTTTATTTCATGTAACATGTAAAGGCGGGCCCGTTCGCACCGGCACTGGCCCGGGACGCTGCATCAAGTTCGTTAAATATGACTTCGGTGGCCGTTTTCGAGTGAGCTTGGTTTGTTTATCTCTGACTACCCTCGCAACCTTCGAGTGTCCTCTCGTAGGAGCCATTTCGCTTTCTTGCCAAGCTTGACAGTAAATACCGTTCGTGTTTTTTTTCTATCCGTGAGGGTGTTTCGAGTGGTTCTACTGACTGTCCTTCAATCTTTTGATATCGTTCTGTCGTGGTCGCAATCGAGTCAATGCCTGAGGCATCTTCCGCCGCGCTATTGAATCTCTTGGAAGGCCCTTCCACGTTTTGAAGACTAGATCTGCCACCCGAAGTTCCGGAGATGTTAAAGATTTCTTGCCACACATACTTCCAACCCGACAGCCTCGAATTTTGCTTTGGGCTCTTTCGATCACCTCCAATGCTTCAGGTTCACTCATGGCGTGACGTTGGCCCGAACGCAGGGTTCTCATATTCCATTGGTTCCACACCTCCCGAGAAACTGTACCCGCCAGCATGTTACTCAGGGTGGAACCAGGCCCACCTGAATTCCCTTCTGGCCCCAGAAATGAAATGCCAACTAACCCAATGTCGATAGTCTTTTTACTCCAGCACGTTTTTCAGAACAATTAGCTATATATGCTCACAGAATTGTGCATCTGACAGTTATGTCCGCTCAAACAATTTATGTTAGGTCTCAATTAAGTGCCTGGGCTCATTTCCTGACAAAGCCCGGTCACACAACGTAGAGCAATGTAAAATCAAGGACCCCACCTCATTGCAGGGGTTAAAAAATCAGAAATGAGAAATGAAAAAGAAAATGAAGAAAGAAAGAAAAGAAAGTGAAGAGGGAATCGTTCGCCTGCACTGCCATGCAATGCGCGGCTTATTTGCAACCTAGGACTAATCACTGCCACGATTCACTGGGTTGCAGCTACTCACTGGCATTCGCCGATGGAGAAGACAAGTATAAAAGGCGGTCACTCGTTTTATTCTGCTTTGTTCTGTTCTAAATTCTAAATATCTGTATACATCTCTGTTCACTGTCGGTTGCTACGTCTTCACCATCAGGTACCAGTGTTGGTACACGCACACAATGGAGTGCGACAGCAGCAGACTTCTGTTCATTCTCTGTTCACATTGTCTACTCGTGCTTGCCTCATAGTCAGGAGAAAAAGTACGGTGACTCCAGCACGTCATAGAGGTCCAAAGTGTTGGTCATCGGTGGCTCGGGTATGCTGGCGGTATGCTGCGGATACCTGGCCAAAAATTGGCGCTGCAAATTCATCAACAGCGGCTGTTCATGAAGTTTGACAAACTGCTCGCGAAGGATGTCATTCATGCGATCAGTATCTCCTGCGTGGGTCCAATAACTATCATGAACTGCAGTGAACATCATCCCTTCCTTGTAGCATTCGGTGGCTGTCATAAGCATGTGTGTCGAGTCGATTGAATGCACATAGTTTGGTGGGAATGCATTTCTCTGCTTGATCTTGTGCACTTGTCCGGTTTCATCAAACTCAGACAAGACTACCATTTGCATCCCAGTTGACACAGTTTTCTTCGTCTCATGCCTGTAAGGTTGCACAACAGGCAGCCCCAAAGGAGTAATCCACGAGACCGGCTGGCCCAGATTAGTAGCGACCTTGGCCAACTGGCCGAGCCACGCTTGAATCTCCTTGGCAGACTTGAATGTGGCACCGATACCCTGCATGGTGAGCCGCGCGACGTAGTTGGAGACCGCAAACAACTCTTCTGTGCTAAAAATATGCCCATGAGGCTCGTCACGGGACTTGGCAAGCAAATTCTTTTCGTTGATTTCTTCCACACGTCGCTCGATTTGGTCACGCGCTCCAATGAAAGTCACACCATACACGGAAGTCATGACTGTTTGCTTGACAAGTTTGCGGGTAATCTGATCCTTCATGTGGTGGGCAACGTAGTATTGCATACGATCAGTTAGACGGGGCACGGAGAAGTCCATATCAGAGCAACTGTATGGCACGTCTCGGTTTGGATCATAATGCTTGGCATCCTCTTCCATCAGTTCCCGAACCTTGTTCGCAACCGCTGTATAAACATCACCTGGCTTTTCTCCCTTCACCAAGTTCACCTGCTTGCCACCTTCGCGGTCACGCCCAAGGGCAGCATAGTGCTGTAACCCATTGCAGGAACCATCCTGATGAACTGGAAGATTGGAGACGAAATCGTGTGGACTACCGGATCGAATCGCGTTTGAAAGTTCCATGCAAGTTGCGAGAGCTTGCCACGGTTTATCAGCAGTGGCCCACCACTTTGGTTTGGAGGGATCACTTTGGTCCAGAGGTTCCATCGCTGAGTCAAGGACATGCTCAAGGCGGTCTTCGGTCCACTTGACCCGCGCATCAAAGGACGCTTTATCAAAGCCCATCTGGTTCGCCATGTGCACCTTTAGCCAGTAGAATCCGCGCTCCCCCAGGCGCTTTCCGTCCCTAAACTTGAGAAAAGCTCGCGCAAGATCATCTCCCATGTGACTGACCGGCGGGATCGGGTAGGCGCGGCCGCGAAAATCCAGCGAGTAGGGAAACCAAAACTGCTTGTAGTCTTTGACAAAATCAGCGAGGTCGAGTTTCGCAGCAAAGTCCAAATGCTTTGACATCCACTCCTGCTTGTCGCGACTTGCGCGCTCCCTGCGGGCGCGAACAGCGTGTAAACGCTGCCTGTACTCTTTGCTTGTCTTGGTCTCTCCTTCGAGGACCTTGGGGTCGGGTTCATGGAGAATCGCTTCAACGTTGCTGAACGCATCTCCGTTGAGGCGTGGCAATCCGGTCACTCCAAGATCGGCATGCTTGACATGGCGTGCGATCACCTCAAGATCGCGATTCAAAACCCACGGGACTTTTCCGAGAATGCTTACACCCTCGAATATCTTGTCGCACTGGTGCTTGTGCATAAGCTTGAGGGACTCATTGGTTCCGCGTGTCAGGCGAATGATAGGAAGCCTTGTGCTTAGATACCCGCCTTTGAATGGCCCGGTCCAATCCTTTGGGGGGCAGACCATCGGCCTAAAGTTTGGAGCGGTGAGGTGCATGATGATTGCGGTGTCCTGCGTGTTGAGTAGACGCTTCTGCAAAGTGTGGTGAATCGCAACCATACCGACGAATTGTCCATGTCGCATCGCATACGTGTGCGTAAACGCCGGGATGGGCTGAAGTTTCTCAAGCTCCCCCTCGGCAATTCTTCTCGTGTCCAGCTCGACAAAGCAATACTTGCACATGAGCTCCACCAAACGTGCTCCCACCTTGGTGTATACGGCGGAGCTCCAGTTGACGTTGACGACCTTTTCTCTGGCCCGGACGTCTGCGCGAGAAAGTTCTCCGCTCTCTGAAGCAAGTTTCCATCTTAGCTCATTCCATGAGTCCTGCGAGAGTTTGGAGTGAAGGACTTGGCACTCTTCGTGGATAGCCCTGCCGACTCTGGTCACGGCTGTGACGAATGGCACACCAATTTTATTCAAAAACATAAAGCCTAGAAATTCCTGGAGCGCTGTGGTCGCGAGAATGTCCGCAGGGACAACTCGAAACACAGGCAAGTAGTCTTTTTGGCCAGAACATTGTGGGCCTGACTTTTCATCCTCTATTGCCTGGGTAAGCGCTTTGAACCACAGAGTGTACTGCCTCAAGATAGAAGCGATTGGCAATTGCTCTTGTGGAATGTTGAGCTTGTAGTCTACTGCGGGCGTGTTGTCCAAGGACATGACAGCTCCACTGGCGTCGTGCAGAGGCTTAGACACAATGAGTTCCCTGTCCGGTCCACTGTCCATCGGAACCGTCATCAGAGCACGCAGCGCCTTCGCTGCTTCTAACCTCCTGTCGGACTCTACTTGTTCCTGCGCCTTCACCAAATGCACCATCTCTACCAGGTTGGTGAGGGACCCTGCCAGGTGAACGGCCACGGGGTCCTTGTTCTTTACTTGTTCACCCAGCACCTTATGCTGCATCTCTTTCTCCCACAGCTTGGACTGCACGAACGAGTCCACAGCACTTTGCCGCTGCCTCACCTGCGCAGACATGCTCCGCACAACCTTTGACGCCCTCATCTTCCTTGATGCAGCAGAGAACCAACAACTACACTACAGCAACAGCAGGACCTCTATTCCCGCAGCTCCTCGGCCAAAGCCCACCACGGCAAGATTGGCAGCGCTCAGTCCAGCACCTTCAAACGTCGAGCACGAATCAGCAGACACACAACCAGCACTTGAACACCATCAACAATCAACAATCAACAATCAACCATCAACCCGCACTCGCACCCACGGCACCGAAGTCCTCACTTCCACAGATGCACAGATACACAGATGCACAGATACACAGATGCACAGATAAACAGACAAACACTCTCCGCTTAACCGTGCAATTCCAGTTCACGACACGGGCTTGGTTTGTGCTTGGGCCAAGTGCACGCTCACACCGCAGACGGACAGATAGATAGACAGATAGACAAACAAACAAGCAAACAGACGACCCCTGCCACGAGAGACACTCGACACTCGACACTTCACCAACCGCGCGGGACAATGGACACTGGACAATGGACAATGGACACGCTGGAGGGACCAACGAGACTAGAGAGACTAAAGAGAGCGGACGCGGTGGGGACACCTGCGGTGCTTGACCCACTTTGGAAAAGCGATGGCAGCGATGGCAGCACGTCGATGGATGGTAGGTGCCTCCTACGAGCCGCCACGTTGCCTTCTAATTCTTCTAGTTGTGATTGTGCAGAGATGTGCAGAGTTTGGCTAACTTGTTCCTTTCTGGGCAATCTGTGTAAGTTGATGGAAGTTGATTGGAAGTTCACCGAGTTGGCATGAGTTGACTGAGTTTGTTGAGTTGGTTGGAGTTGATTGGAGTTGATTCACTGGCAGGTCTGAGCTTGCAAGATGGCTTTTGTACTTTGGCTTTTGCTTTTACCAAGTTGCGCGAAAGTTAGTTGTGGCTATGATTATGTGATTATGTGTTGATGTGATTGATTGATTATGATTTCAATTGATTGATTGATTGCAAAAGCAGCGAAAGCAGCAAAAGCCAGCGAAGAGTGTCTTGATCTGTGTATACATTTGCGAACGTTTGTTTCTTAGCTGCGCACATTCTCGCACTTCTTCTTGTTGAAATGAAACATGCCATTGTCCAAAGATGTTCAAAGTGGTCGAAAGAATGTAAATTCGACGGAATTCTGGAGATGGGGAAAAAAACAACGGAATTAGGGGAAATTTTAAGAGCACTATGCGGACTGTTATATGTTGCTAAGCAGGGGCGTAGGTGCACGGGCGGGAGTGATTGAGTAGGAGTGATTAGGAGATCGCGCTGATGGGCTCCACTCCTTGCAATTGCGTTCCGCGGATTGGTGGCGCGGAGGGTTCCACAGGCTCGTTTTGTTCGTGAATACTTCGTTTTGTTCGCTGGAGGGAGGACGAGGTTGGTTCCAGGAAGAGAAGCAATAATACGAGAGAGAAAAGGTTCAGAAATCGAAGAAAATGAAGTGTCTATTCGTCTATTCTTGCAAGAAAGTTTTCCTTCTCTCTACTAGCTAGAACTCGGCACGCCAAATTGGGATTCTCTGTCGATCGAAAAGTCCGTGGTGCTGTTGGAAAAGGCAATGACATCGATATTGAAACTCTTTTACTGGAGTCGGGCATAGCATCGTCGAAAAAAATAAAAAGCGCTCTACGCACTCGTGAGGTTTCGGGAATGGAGAGTCAAGGAGAACCAACACTCTTCTTTTGTTTTGAAGCTCTTATAACAAGAAATAGTCCTCCGTCACCTCTCGGTCTCCGTCCTTCGTCATGATTATTCAGATTTCGTACAAGTTGAAGATGTGCCTCTAGTTCAACCTTCGGCACCAATCAAGGTATCACCAAAGTAAGCTGCACTCGGATCTAATGGAGTGGAATTATTCGTGGAATTATTCACGCGGCGCGAGCCAGGAAAGCCATACTTAGACTGCCTATCGCAAAAAAGAGAAATTTGGCAATCCTGTACTCCTCATTTTCGAACTCGTCTGCCAAGATCTCGACAAGAGCGATATAGAGGAAGGACCCGGAAGCTACACTCAAAATGATGGCCTCTGTCTCTTCTGCAATCCCCCCGAATTGCTGCAGAGAAACGCCAAGAACAATCCCGAGGGGTGCAGCGAAATTGTAGACAAGCAGCTCCAGGATCACACCTTTGTTGAGAGAATTTTGAGCTGCGCTCGTTCCCAAAGCCAGTGACTCGAACACCTTATGGATCGCAACCGCTACGTATGCCGAGTGTTGCGATGAATCGGCAGCATCGTGAATTGTGCCAATTGTGAAACCAACAATGAAGGAGTGGATGGAAAGCACCACAAACATAAGGAACGTTGCAAATGTCATATGCGAGTGCTTCTCCGGATGGTGGTGTTGCTCGGGTTCTCTGGTGTACTCGTCAAGCTCAGAGGAACCGAGAGCTCTTTTTTCCGCGAATATCTCGGTAGCCGGGGCTTTCAGAACAGGTAATGTGTCATTGTCGTCAAAGTACACCAAAGGCGCAAATCTCATCGAGTTGTGAGACCCCACTGAGTTATAAAAGTCAAGCCGACCTTGAAGCCGAACGGAGCTGAGGCTTGGAATGACACACTTGCTAGTGCAGTTCTCATGGCCCATCTGATCGAGCACGTCTGGCAAAGAGTTCGCCTTCATGACCTTCACTTTCTCTGGGTTCTGGTAGCTCTTTGTCGCCTCATCAAAGCTCTGGCTTTTGGGTTTAATATCTTCGTCGTGCACCCTCGCAACGTGATCCGTGAAACAAAACTGGTGGCTTACTGGAAAGGGGCAAATGGACAGTTAATCAAAATTTTCGTTCGTGAGTACAGTCCCCGCGACGTGGAAAGCAGAGAGATAACGCCGGAGGGAATATTTCACTGCAAAGCATAATAAACTTACGAAGCCACCAAGTGAGCCCGCTCTTTTCGAGAAAAAAGGGTATAAGAATGCCGCTGAGGCACCCCATCAGCGGCTGAAACAGGGCGCTTTTAACATGATCATTATTTTCGATCGAGATCTCCAGTGCGTCGCTCAATATGTGGACTAGCCCCGTGGACAGCATCACGCCACCTGCGAAAGCGTTTCCAAGTGAAAGCGCTGTCGCTGCGAATTCTCCTGACCAGCTCGCCTTCACCTTCCCAAGAAGCCCAGACGACTCACCGACACTCTCATTCTCATTCTCATTCTCATGCCCATGCCCATGCCCATGCGAGTGCCCGTTTCCGTCATCTCCGTGGCTGTGCCCATGTCCGCCATGATCCCCGTCACTATTTTTCCGCAACTTGATTTTCCCCACCAGCAACAACGGCAGGACGGTCCCCACGACGCTGAAGGTCAGCAACAAGAGCGCCTGCAAACCTTTGGCGGCTGCTGTGCCCGACATTCTTTACAGCCTTCTTAACGTCAGACAAACGGGGCAGCTCAGCTTCAACCTCAAGCTGCGAAGATGCGACTTGCCAGCCTTTTGCAACTTCGACTCGAGCCTCGCCCACGATTGGAGCTCGCACAGCTCGCACACTGGCCAGCTCCGAGCACTCCCAGCTTGTCCGATAAGTCTTGCGCTACACGGGAAGATCATCCGGATAAGGCTCATTCACAGTCAATGTATGTAGATCAATGTAGTCAACTCACATGTCAATGTTTGTTTGTTTGTTTCATTGTTTCATTGATTGACAGTGTTCTGTGAATGAATGAGTGATGCATCATGATACTATCAATGACGGAGCAGATAATCAGAGTAGCGGAAGTAGCAGAAGTAGCAGAGTTGTCAGAAGTTGTCAGAGTTGAGAGAAGACATGAGAAGACAGTGAAATTTTTGAGGTTTCATCAGTGTCATGCGCGGGCGATTGTCGCTGTCGTTGCTCTCAATGACGCCGATAAACGCCGGCACTCGGGTGCTGTGCTGTCGACTGCAACTTGGGAGAAGGTGGATGGGTTAAAGCTGTAAAGAAAAGTCCGGTGGATGTGGTGGATGGAGGGATGGATGTATATGTATGGATGGACGACCGTTTTAGAAGTAAGAATCCTTTGAATCCTTTGAATCCCGCGAATCTTTTAGCTGCTTTGAAGACTCTGAAGGATGATGGGAAGCGCCGCAAGTGCGGAGATGTGCTGAGTCTCAAGACTCACGATTCAATTTCTTAAGGCTCAAGTCTCAAAACGCGAGACGGTGCTGCTGGTGCGCGAAAATGTTGTAAGTTGATTGGTGTCATTTGCTCGCGGCGCGCACCCTCTGCAAGGCGCCAACTGGTTGCTGGAAGGGTTTGAATTTTGTTTCCGGCCGAATGATGCGATCAAACGAGTGTACTCGAGAACCTGAACGCCGGTCAAGCCGTTCAAAGCAGGTTGGTTCAGGTTGGTCGCTATGTGTGCGTTCTCGAAAAGGCCGAGAGAAAAGCCCCAGCTCTTGCGTGCAAAAAATGTGCAAAACAACACCACAGCTTCGAGCTACAGTTAGTACGCACATACGCAGATGCAGCCTCTGGAGGCTGTCCCAGCGTGCATTTTGGGTACTCAGTGGGGAGTACAGTACTTGGCAAAGCGCAGCGTTCGCGATCAACTTTTGATGAACGTCAATAATGATCGTCATGTTGTTTGCGTAAACGGCGTGCGTATTTATCCACATCCACAGTTTTATGCCTGGAAAGATGTGGTCCGACCTTTTGCGAGTTATGTTGATGGTTAAGCCGGGCCCGTCGTTGCCTGTCCGGCGGGTGTCAGGAGCGGAAGGGGAGCAGTTTGGGGCGACGTGGAGAGTAGTAGAGCATTGAGCGTGTGCGCGTGAGCTGTGCCTTCGTGGAGACTCGGGGATTGACGGTATCTGAGCCGAGAATAAAATGGGCTTGACTCTGTATCATTGCGTGGGCGCTCGAAGCTTCAGAGCTCTGTGGGCCCTGAGGGAGCTCGGCAACGTAGATTATCGACTCGTGACCATGCCGTTCCCGCCTCGAGTTGCGTACAAGGAGTTTTTGCGTGTCAATCCACTGGGCACAATACCGTTCATGGATGACGGCGGGGTGAAGATGACTGAGTCGTGTGGAATCCCTCTGTACCTCGCAGACAAGTATGACACGCAGCGGAAAGTGTCTCTGGACTCTGCAGACCCAGAGTACGGCGCTTATTTGAACTGGCTGTTTCAAAGTGATGCAACCTTGGTAAGTCGATCTCAGAAGCCGGCAAGACACTTGCGAAAAAATTGACCTTGATGTGGCTTTGCAGACGTTTCCTCAAACATTGGTGCTGCGCTATGAAAAGTTCGAGCCAGAGCGTGGTTTCCAGGAGGTGTCCAGGGATTATCGAAAGTGGTATCTGTCGCGCCTTCGGATGCTCAACGCCAGCCTTGCCGATGGCCGCGAGTATCTGTGCGGGAATCGGTTTACCATCGCCGACGTTTGCGTCTCGTATGCTCTCTATCTGGGACTCGGGCTTGACATGGGTGAATCATACGAGCCCCAGACACGCGCGTACCTGAAGAGAATGATGGAACGTCCAGCATTTCAGGATGCGGTCAAGGAGGAAAATGCTTCTTTAAAAGAATTTCAGTCCAATCCTCGCCTCTAGTTTGATCCTTTACTACTTCGTATTTGCAAAATAACTATCTAAAAGTCGTGAAACCTGTTGCTCAACTTTTGTCCAGCAAAGCTAATATCTCGCTCGCAGGAAGTATCGAAGCAAGCTGGTTCCCACTTCCCATTGCTTGAGCCTGACCCGGCGATAGAATGCCTTCAATCATTCCAACAAGTACAAACGGGTCCGACGCGCTCGTGGCGGGCCCACCGCACATGCCTTGAGAGAGGGCTACGCGTGATTCTGCAAAAACGTGCTCGCCTTCGAACACTTGACCGTCCTGGCCGCGGCCTTTACTTGGGCCGTGCCACACCACTGTCCCGGCTTCCTCCATAGGCACCTGATATGACCTGTCCTCGTCCATTTCGAATCGTGGGACGACTTGATGCCCGATCAAATTTACTCTCGAGGCGTCAATCAAGGTCTCCGTTGGGTGATAGACGAGCACGCCATGCTTCTCGAGCCACGCTGCCGCGCTCTCGTCGTTCTCAAATGGTAACGACACGAGGTCTCTGACGTAATGTGGCACCTCTCCTTCCTTCTTCAAAAAGAGTTCATCCAGAACCTCTCCGTTCTGATCCGCCACGTGCACGGAACAGTGAACATCTCCGGGCTCAAGCGCATGTACCCAAGCTACCTCTTCCTGCGAACGCCAAGACCAAGATCATTGATGACGAGAAGACCGAAACAGAAACAAAAGTAAGCACACGCAATGTTTTGTCGACAGCCGAAACACGCAACGAAGTTCACCTCAACCAACGCCTTTACTCACCTGCTCAGGAGGATAATACTGCGGAAATTTGAACGGATGCACAACGTGCAGGCAGCCCACGGCCCTCAATTTCGGCCCGCTACGGACACACAGAGCACTACTTTTGGCCAGGAGCGCAGGTTTCTCAACGCCGAGTCTGGCGGACTTGAACCACACATTTAAAGCCAACGCCCCGCGCATCATTCGTTTACTTCAAGATGCTTCGAAATCGTCAAAGTATCGAGACTTTCGAGACTCTTTTGGCCGTCAAGGTCAGTCAGTCAGTCAGTCACACAATGTTTCACAACAAGACAAAGAATTTGTTTCGACTTGCGACACCCTCTCAACTAGAAATATCTAAATTCTACAAATGAATGAACAACCAGAAAGAAAGTCAATGCAAGTGTACTCGCATGTCAGCACTGATACTCGCGTACACACAGAGATTACTTATAATTAGCATTCTCTCTAACCCGACCAGCGTGTACTCGAGTACGCTTTCCACAATCAATCAATCTCAACAACAATCAATGAATCTAATCAATCGATGTAAAATTCCAAGAAAAAGCTTGTCACTTTTTGCCGACCTCTATGTAACAATTTCGGAACACAACTAATTCTAAATTCTAAATTTTAAGTTAGTTCAACGACATTCATGACCGCATGTCCGCCCTGTTTCATTAACTTTTCCTACCAGTATTGTTACTGGCCAAATACCCAAATCTTACGCCTCGCGTTAACGCTGCTTCCAATTCACAATTACCATTTCCTATGGAGATCATCGCTACCACCCTCGAACTCGCAATTAATGTAATACTTAGCTAAACGTTAGTCCAAATTTGAAAATCCTCCTCACAACATTTGAAATAATTGGAGCGATTTCTCAAAACTCAAAAAAACACTGTGAGAGAGAACTGAAAAAAAGAGTCCATCCGCGAGGACACTCCTCTGAGTGCCCGCGTACACTTCAGCAGTCCTACTGAAACCTCTAAATAAAGCAATAGAAGAGGGTTATTGGGCGCGGCACTCTTCTGCGGAAAAACAGAGAGAGAGAGAGAGAGAGAGAAAGTGCGCAACGGGATTCAGGAGAGGAAGATTTGACGAGGAACGTGCGCTGGAAAAGAGAGAGAAGAGAGAAAAGAGAGAGAAGAGAGAAGCGGAGGTTCAATTTGAAGGAGTGTAATTTGTTTGGCAAAGCGCACTTTGTTCCGTGGATTGCATTTCGTTTCTGTGATTCCTAATCTTGTCGTGGACTTTGGGCTGTGACTTGTGAATTGTCACTTGTGAATTGTCACTTGAGAATTGTCACTTGTGAATTGTCACTGGTGAATTGTCACTTGTGAATTGCGGATTGCGAATTGCGAATTGTGGAAAGCTCGGCTCACTGTGACTTGTGACTTGCGAATTGTGGAAAGCTCGGCTCGCGGTGACTTGCGAATTGTGACTTGCGAATTGTGGAAAGCTCGGCTCGCTGTGACTTGTGACTTGTGACTCGTGAATTGTAAATTGCGAATTGCAAATTGCGAATTGTGGAAAGCTCGGCTCACTGTGACTTGTGACTTGTGACTCGTGAATTGTAAATTGCGAATTGCAAATTGCGAATTGTGGAAAGCTGGGCTCACTGGAGGTAAAGTTGGTCAAGGATGGACGAAGACAGCAGCTCGCGAGACAGTCTCAGTGACAATGAGATGGCAGGTCGCGCCCTGGTGCAGGGCAGTATGGCCGTGCAGGAGTCTCAGGAGTGGGATAGTGACGACGCCGGGTCTGACGGTGTTCCTGAAGGATCAAGAGACAACAACACGCAAGGATATGACGGACTTGATGATATGGAGGATGATGAAGCTCGATCTGTGCCTGGCAATGATAACACGGCGCAGCAAAACGGTGTTCAGCAAGCCCAGTCCGGGAACGCAAATGTACCGCAAACGCCAGTGAGATCTCTGGAGAACGTGATGGGTTTAGAGTCGCCGTTCTCGCGCGGAAGCAGGACGCCAAACTCCCAGATCCCAAGAGGAGAGCTAGGCGCTGCTTCAAGGAGGTATCTCAGGCAGCTGGAAAGTCCGGCGAGCACAGCGAGCTCCATGAGCGCAAGATCTGCCGTCGGACAGCAGCAGCAGCAAAACCAAGCAGAGGAGCCTCAAATCGCTCTGGAGCAAGGCGGTTTCGGTGGAGGCAACGGTCTAGGCGTCGCCGTCCCGGCGGGTGATGGAATGGGCGACGATGACGAGCCTGGCGAGAACGCGCTGATCTTTGGGACCTCCGTGAACATCTACGAGCAGATGGCGATCCTTCGCGCATTTCTCAGGTCCTTCAGGTTGGAAGGACAAGAAACGCCCTTCTATATGCGCAAGCTGGAGGAGATTTATGAGTCTGGAGAAAAAGTCCTCAATATCGACTGCCAGCATTTCCGTGTGCATAGCGAGGAGTGTCGCAAACTTTACCAAAATCTGATATATTACCCTCTGGAGATGATTCCCGTATTGGATTTGGCGGTTCATCAAGAGTTCGTGGAGCGGTTTGGCGAAGAGGTCCTAATGGAAAGCACGCGCATCCAGGTGCGCACTTACAACCTGCACACCGTCCAGCGCATGCGTGCGCTGGATCCAGAAGACTTGGAGCAGATGGTTGCACTGAAGGGGATGATTATCAGAGTCTCGCCTGTTATTCCAGACCTCAAACTTGCGTACTTCCGCTGTACAATCTGCAACGATGCACAAGAAGTCGCCATTGATCGAGGTGTCATCCAGGAGCCCAAAAAGTGTCTAAAGTGCAGCAAGAAGCTAACCATGCAACTCGTACACAATCGCTGCCTGTTCTCGGACAAGCAGCTCATCAAACTGCAAGAAGCCCCAGAAAACATTCCAGAAGGCGAGACTCCGCACACCATATCAATCTACGCATACGACGCTCTTGTGGATGCTGCAAAGCCTGGCGATCGCGTCGAAGTAACCGGCATCTTTCGTGCGGTGGCTACGAAGAAACGGCCCACGCAGCGCGTGTTGACGTCCACGTACAAGACCTATGTCGATGTGCTTCACTTTCGAAAGATTGACAAAGCCAGCAATGTCGAGAGGGACAGGGAGTCGGACCGCGACACAGTTGACGCGAACCAAAGCGCCGACCCTCATCCTCTGGCACAGATGTCCCAGGAGGAACGAGAGGAGCACTTTCGAGCAATGGCGCAAGATCCCAATTTGTATGAGAAGCTGGCGCATTCTGTAGCCCCTTCCATTTGGGAGCTGGACGACGTGAAAAAGGGTGTGCTGCTATTGCTCTTTGGCGGCACGAACAAGGAGGCGGAACGCTTAGCAACCGAGGTTTCGAACACACATCGGATGCGTGCGCGCGGAGAAATCAACATTCTGCTCTGCGGAGATCCGGGAACGTCAAAGTCGCAAATACTTGGCTACGTTCACAAGCTCGCCCCGCGCGGGATTTACACTTCTGGCAAGGGTTCTTCCGCCGTGGGTCTCACTGCGTACGTGACAAAAGATCCCGAAACGAAAGAAGTGGTGCTCGAAAGTGGTGCTCTTGTGTTGAGTGATCGCGGTGTTTGTTGCATTGATGAGTTCGACAAGATGTCAGATACCACTCGAGCAATTTTGCACGAGTGTATGGAGCAGCAAACGATTTCAGTTGCCAAAGCAGGCATCATTGCGACTTTGAATGCTAGAACCTCTATTCTTGCGAGCGCGAACCCCGTAGAGAGTCGTTACAACCCAAAGTTGTCCATGATTCAAAACATCAAACTGCCACCGACGATCCTTTCCAGATTTGACCTCATTTATCTGGTTCTCGACAAGCCGGATGTGGTAACCGATCGTCGATTGGCGAAGCATCTTGTGCAGCTTTACTTCCGAAACCCGGCGCAGACGCGCTCCACATTCGACCGCCGCACGGTGTCCGAATTTCTTGCGTACGCCAAGAAAACCTGCATGCCGCAGATTGGCGATAATGCGGTTCGCAAGCTGATCCAAGGCTATGTGGAAATGCGGCAGCTGGGTGCCCTGGGAGGCGGCAAAAAGACGATCTCAGCCACGCCGAGACAGCTCGAGTCTTTAATCCGGCTTGCTGAAGCGCGTGCAAAGATCAGGCTTTCGCACACAGTCATCGAGGAGGACGTGGATGAGGCTTTGCGCCTCATGCACGTTGCAACTCAAAGGTCGGCAATTGACCCCCGCACTGGGACGATCGACATGGACGCCATCACTACCGGTGTCGGGTTCTCCGAGCGGACAATGCAAGAGCGATTGGAACAGGAGATTGTCAACTTTGTTCAGCAAAACCATGCTACCGATGGCATACGCCTTTACAATCTCGTGCAGCAACTTAGCGCACAGTCCTCCCAACCACTCACGCAAGAGCAGGTTACACGCGCTGTGCAAGCGCTCGCTGACAACAACCAGGTCCAGTACTCCGCGCAAACAGGACTGATCAAGGTTTAACGAACATTTGGAATCATCTCCGCCCGCGTTTCTGCAAAGCCAGTCGGACTTCCCCTGCACATAGAACACAAAGTGGGGAATACGCTTTCTTTCAGAATATTTTTTTAAAATAAAGAGTTATATACACACTACACACGCGAAGAAATCAAAGAAACACTCGTCCTTCGATTCAAATGAATGTTCTTGGCCACTTCGTGCTCGGGCCAAAGCACCTGAATGCACGTTGTGACAACGCCGTGCTATGAACACCAAATGACTACATTATAGTTTGCTGAAAAATCAGCCGTTATGGATGGCCTCTGCATGGCCACAGGTGCAATAATGGGGGTTCAACGGCGAGCTGGTGAAGCCCCTGCAAATACCGTCATCGCCACAAAAGCTACACCGCGAACCTGCTGTAGCGTTGGTTGCGCGCTCGTTACTTTTGAGAATATTTCTAGCGACATCTGCTGAAAAGTCGGGAACTTTGTCAGGATCGATGAGCTCCTCTTGTGTAAAAAGCTCCTTCACCTTTTTCATCGTTTGCTTCACTCGATCCAACTTGGTTTGCGACCTTTCTTGCTTTAACGAGATGTACTTGGCCTTCAGCTCAGCATACCCGTCTACAACTTCCTGATACGCTTCCAACAACTTGGCGAATCTTTGTTCCAAAACACGCTTATTGTCTGCTACCTCCTCCCTCTTCCTTTGCTCCTTTTGCAGTGCATATTCCGCTTCGACACGCGCCCCTACATACTTGGCTTTGTGCTGCTCTATGGACGACAACTTCGCTTCCAGCTGCTCCACTCTCTTTTCTGCAGATCGGCGGCCTCTGCGTTCGGTGTCGAGCTCAATCGTCAGCGCCTGAATTCTCTCCTGCAGATGGCCTTTCTCCGACGTAGTCCGTAAAGCTGTGGTCTCCCTGAATTTGTTCAAATAAATGACGTCTGTCCCATCGTCCCCAATGACCTCGGCCTCCACTTGCTCTTGACGCTGTTCCAGTCCAGCGCGGAGCAGAGTCTGTCGATGTTCCAGTAGCCTCTGCGAAAGCTGCTCGGCGCTCAGCATCTTCGCATTTGACCCACGACCCGCTGCGGCCCTCACAGTCGGCACTGCCGCGAGTATACGCAGGACATTCGCGCACTACTCCAATAGGTAGCTCACATCTACAAAGCTTTAAGCTCTCGCAACCAACATCTCGCTGGCACGCGATGTACTAATTTTTTGAGATCCTCGCTCGCTTGCTTGCACAATATCTCGCGGCCGTCCATACTTTTTCTGAGCTCGCCCGACTCAATGCATCGGACTGCAGAAACGACAGACTTTACTTGCCCTTGAATTTCTGTGACTTGATTGCAACGAATTGAACTGTAACTTGCATGTATCATCGACGATCATGATGGTGATGATGATGATGATCATCCCATTTGCCATAACGGCTAGTATTAAAGTTTAAACTAAATACATACTATATGGGTTCATGTGGATGACTTTGTAAGGTTGTGGAGGTCCGTCCTCTTGCCCGAAACGTGTCGAAATGGCTCGCGCTGTATCCTCTTTGGAGCACGAGACTCCAGCCCATCCGTCGTTTCCCGCGATTTTCACTTCTGCCGCGAGAAACAAACTGCAACCTTCTCATGTGGGACAAGATGTATCCATGAACCGGCGTTCAACTCCTCAAAAGCCCATGAGGTTCGGCGTTTGAGAAGCATTCCCAAGGTTCGACTTTGCACGCTCGGGCAAGAACACTCCTTCGTCTTCGAGAAGCATCGGACAGTCGAGACTTTCAAACTCTTCCACGCTAAAAACAGCTCAATCGAACAAAGAAAAAAAGTCAAGCATACACTCATCGCTTTCCCAGACCTTCCTTGTTCCCAAAGCTGCACAACTTGTCGAGTCGCTTGGACTGGGATGGAAGGGAAGGCAGAACAAGGGAAACCAATTGATTGCACTCAAGCATCCAGAACGAACTTGACAGGATTTCAAATCCTCAGAATGCAGAATGCAGGCGAAGCAGGTCCATCGAACCAACTCGAAACTGTCTTCGAAGCAAACTCTGACGTGCGGAAACTACAAGACGTAAAATGTAACATGTGAAACGTGAAACATCCAACGCAATACTCTGTTTTGCGACTGACGATCGACCGTGTTCACGGCCTTTCCAAACGAACAAGGAAAACTTGGTGCAAGTTCTGAGCGGATTCTGACAGTCAAATCTGAATCTGAATTTCTCAATTTCTGAATCTGAATTCCGACAACAAGACAGTCTGTCACTTTCACTGTCAATCGATGACGGTGAGCGAAACCCACAAAAAACAATTGTAATTGACAGAGAAACAAAATGAAACAAACCAAACAAACCACACAAACAAACCACACAAACAAACAAACAAACTGTGAAAAGGGAAGCCAAGAGAACTTCCTTCTCTCACCAAACACCAACGAAGCATAGCGAAGCCCTCTCCCTTTCTTACCATTCCTCCTACCCAATCCCTACTCTCTCCTCTTACTCCTCCGCCACTCCACTCCCCTAGTCCTTCCAAGCCCTCCTTACACCGCGTTTATACCCACAACACTAACCCACCACCCAACTCTTAGCATCATTACACAAACACCTACCCCGAGCTTCCTTCCCTTCCTCCCACCTCACTACCCCGCCCCTACAAACTGTACCACCATTCCTAGCTTAAAACGTACAGATACGGAGACAACGTGTTCTGTCTTTCGCTTTTGGAGAAGTTTTAGGATGTTTTAGGTGACAGAGAAAACAGTGAAAACATGTGAAAACAGCCATAGAGACAAAGAGACAAAAGAGACAAAAGAGATAGAAAGCGAAAGAGAAAGAAGGAAAGAGAGAGAGAGAGAAGGAAAGGTGGAGCACAGTTTGGAGCAGTCCTCGATCGATCGATCGATCGAAGGAATCTGAAGAGTGAAGGCAGGCGAAAGCAAGCAAGAGAGAAAGCAAAGCAGTGACAGGTAAGTTGCGGAACAGACCGAGTTGAGTGAGCGCTGAGTTGGAGATTGTTGGTTCTGAAGAGTGGTTTCTGATAGAGAGTCGTCGAATGTGTTTGTTTGCTTGTCTGCTTGTTTGTTTGTATGTTTGTTTGCGTGCTTGCTTGATGTGCATGTTTCGGAGCACAGCACTTATAGTGCTGTTGGTGGAGCTGTGCAGAGTGGGTTCCGGACGTTGGCGTAGAATTGCATTGACGGCGTCGGGGTCTTTTTGGTGTCTTGTTGAAGACTTGGCTGAGTTCTGAGTTCTGAGATTTGAGATCACACGGTTGTTAGTTCGTTGAAACGCACGACGGAGACTTTCTAGCGAGCAGAGGATGGCCAATGCAGAGCGAACGCACGTGATCGCGCGGGCGCTACCGTGGCGTTCCAAGCATGCTTCAAAGGACGCGCTCAACGACATCCTGGTCGGTTTGGAGAGCAACCTTCGCGAAGAGAATGTGAAAGGATGTATCTCGTCATGCAGGAAACTGGGTATCTACTTGGACCTGAAGGGGCTGCTGACGCTCGAGGAGCGCGAGTCTTTGCTCAGTCTTTTGTTTAAATGGATGTTCTTGGATTCGACCACCACGCTGACTCAGATCAAGCTGATGAAGGTCGTAAGGCGGCTGATCGACAAACGTTACGTGGGGCTCAAGGTTGATCTGCAATGGAGGTCCCTTTGGAAGTTGCTGAAGGAGGTGCACATTCGCAAAGATAGTCCCGGCGAAGTGGCGAGTAGCTCTGTCCGCTCGGCGCATGCAGTGGAGCTTGCCGGTCTGTGCCGCGCTATGCGCAACTACTACAACGAAGCGGTCATCGACGAGGTCTGTGAGGAGGCGTACGCTCTCATGACAGACCCGCTCTCTAAGGATATGTTCCTGGGACAATGCATCTTGGTGCAATTTGTTCCTTCGTGCAAGTCGACCAAGTTCGACAAGCACATCGAGCGATGGATCCTGACTGAGTGGGACAAAGTGGAGATGTGCGCAGAGTGGGACACAGCGTGGCTCCATTTGGTTCGGCGCGCACTCAAGTGGGGAGGCGTCGCAGGCTTGAGCCCTGTAGCCATCTCGTGCTTATACCGTCGCATCATGGCCGGTTTGAGGCTCGGATCGCCATCAGGTTTCGCCATCCCTTCACGTGTGACCTGCCCTTTGTATTTGACTCCGTATGCTCCGCGCAGTTCGAGCATGGTGTACGCAGCCAAAATATCTGTTCTCCTAATTGGCTGTGGCACGGCCACTGACTATTACAGCATCCCCGACGGATTTGACAGATTGACTCCTAATAGCAAGGAAGAATTGGAAGCTTGCCTCAAACAGGATGAGCGACTCAGCGCAGGAGCAATCTACTTGAGCAGATTGCTAAGCTCGATCCAAACGCTATTCCACCCCAGCAATTCTGGGCGGCACTCTTCCAATGTAGCGAGCTATGCAGAAACCCTTGCGAGCGCGTTCTGCGTGCGTCTCGGACGGGATCGAGTGCCTGAAGCTTTTGGAACATTGGAGGAGATGTCTCACGAGGACAAAGCTGCGTTCGTCTCAGACCTTTTGCCACTCTTGACGATGGGACTTTACTCAAAGGTTCGTGGCGTTCAGCACTCTGCCCAAGGCGCATTGGGCCACCTGGCCTTTGTTGCTCCAATCACCGTTTCAAAGCACTTTTTGCCACTCGTGTTTGGCGCCCTTGATCCGAACAACCTCAACCAGACCCACCAAGCCCCAGCAGCAATCCGTATCCTGACGGTCCTGATCCAACCTTTGCTTCAGGTGAAGCCAATCCTTGCCGAGCACCTTGCTGAACTTTTGGAGCTGACTTTGCCTGGCCTCGACTCTAACGATGTCACCAAGACAATGACCACTTGTATGCTCTACCAAGTTGTGTTGAGCTGGGTGCCCATCGTCGATGTCGACAAGTTTGATTTCCCATCGAGCACGTCGTTCCCATCCCATGATCATTCGTTTGCGGAGAGCTACGGAGTGGATGATCCTGAAGAGGAAGCTCGATTTGATGAAGCTCCGATGCGCGACGCCATGTGGCGCAGTGCCCCTGCTCTCGTAGACTGGAGCCTAGAATGCCTCAATCGCATCCTGCAATTCATCGGAAATCAGATCCAGCGAGCAAAAGGAGGTCTTGCAGAGCAACTCGATAACGCTGTCTTTAGCAGTCTCGCTCTGACGGCACGTCTCCTTCTCTCGCAGATGAGCCCCAATGTGCTGCGGAAGGCTTCTGCTAAGCTGAATGAGTGGGCGCTGACGTCCATGAATTTGGATGCCATGCGAGAAGCAAAGTCGCTCATTCGCTCCTACGCAACAAGCGTGATGGCGAGCCAGTCGCCAGAGACCGTCAAGGATCTCATCATGACTGGCCTCTTTGAGCCGCTTCTGTCAGTGGCCCTTAGTAAGGACACTTCTGTTCGTAAGCTGGAGTGGTCTTTAATGCTACTCGGGGCTCTCGCGCGCGTGACTGGTCCGCATTTGCCCGAATACGAGGCGGAGCTCATGAAGGTGATTGACATGTCCATCGAGCACGAAGAAAGCAAAATTCGCAAGCTCGGCGGGAAAATTCTGCGTCGCGCGATGCGCGGTGCCTCTGAAATTTATGTACCCTCGAGGTCGAGCACCGGTCTGTTGAGCGAGCGCTCTCCGAAATCTCTCGCCACTGCTGCTGTGAGCTGGGCGCAGCCTGTGGACTGGAAGGATACTTGTACCAACGTAGACTGGCACATTCCGACAAAGAATGAGAAGCAACTTGCTGAGAATCTCCGCGACAAATATCTCCCGGCTTCGCTTGAAGCCCTTGATGAAGCTCTTTCCAACAAATCGAGCACCGTGCTTCGCGCAAAGCTAGAAGTGGTCTTTCAAGTCGCGCGTGGTATGGCTGGCTTCACGATCGAGCGCAGCGAGCGTTTGCCCGTCCTTGAGAAGATGTGCAACATTCTACCCACCATTGTGGAGCAGCGTGAGTCCGACACGGTTTCCCACCGCCGTGTGATGAAGATTATTCGGGTGCTCTTAACGTGCTTTGGTGCAAACACCAGCCGCCAACAGAAACTCAAGGGTCGCAAGCTCTGGTTCCGCTTCATGCGAGACGCGATGTCCCCACGTGCGTACGTCGCGGAGAAGCGGGCGAGATGCACCAAAGGTATTGTCGCGGATCGAGAGGACTGGATTGTACCACGGTATCACCAACTCGATGACGTGCAAACACTATTTCAGCTTCAAATCCATGAATTATCCTATGAGCAAGCTCGAGCTGCTAAGGATGAGAATGATGAGAGTAGCTTTGAGTATTGCTTCGACGTGCTACAGATCGCCAACTCCCACGATTGGGCAGATACCAGGAAAGCCGCTCAGGAGGCCATGAAAGACCTCATGAGCAAGGCCCCTTGGTTTGGGAAGGCTAGAGTAAGCTCTATCATTCCAAGGTTGGTTGCAGATGACGAGAAGTCTTATGGCCGTGTTCTCGGCGCTGCTCAGCTGATGGGATGGACGAAGATAGTTCGTTGGATTGCGGGGGACTGGAACCTGATGGACGACTTTCTGCGTGCAGCTACTTTTGATGTCTCTGACGGCATCAAGAAGCTGCCCGAGGACAAGAGGAAAGAGGTCAACGAAGCAGTCCAGAAAGTGATTAGTATGGTTCTCAAGTCGTGGAGCACTGCTCCTTCGAACGAGAATCGCGACTACGAGGAGACAAGGGTCAAATTGATGAAAGACATTACCGATCAGTCGAAAACAAGTGGGCTAAGCTGGCGCCAACAGCTTATAGCATGCGTGTCTCTTATTACCCTTACGCGGCCAAGCGAAGACCCCGCCATTGACTCGGACATGCTCCAATGGGTTCTTAAGCGCGCACTTTCGGAAATGCTTCCTCTTCGCACCGCCGCGGTCTTTGTGTTGGTGCAGCTTGTCTCGAGATCCCCGGCAAAGCGTCAGAGCAATTTTATGAAGCAGCTCGACCTTGCAAATGCTAGTCGCAATGGGGACGAGGACTCTACCTTTTTCCGATTGTTTTGCGACGCTCTGGCTCAAGACCACACCAACGCAAGCGTCTCCGTCGATGGCCCCAAGTCGGCCAAGCAAACAGAGTATTCTGCAAGCATTAACGACTTGCTTCGTTTGAGCCGATACCCTGGATCAAAGTTCTTTCCGAAGACTAGCTTGCATTCTCATTCCAAGAACTTTTCTGTGTCCCATAAACTCTTGGTGGAGCGCCTGACGGAGCTGTTGGGCTTCAAAGAAGCCATGGCGGCTTTCATGCCAATTATTGAAAAGTACCTCTTTGAAAATGAGCACCTTGCCGAGCATCCTTCCAAGGTTTCGGCAGCAGCAGAAATCTTCAGTGGCTTGGCTTCTGTTGATACCGAGAGCGACCTGATGGAAGCTGTGAACAAGAAGTTTTTCGATTCTAGTCTCGAGTCTGCAGACGTCTGGCTCGACGCCTACAGAATGTGCAGCAATGCCACCGTTCAGACCGAGGCGTTCGAATCGTTTGTGAATCGTCTCGAGCAATCCTTGAGTGATCGCGGCAATATGTCCAAAGCGGTTTTATCCTGCAATATTCTGCGAGCTTTGCGAACAATTACCTACGAAATCGATCCGAATACGATCTCGAAGTTGAGTATGGAGGCGCTTAGCATTTGTCAGAGCAAAACTGACCATCCGTACGAGAATGTGAGGAAGGAGATTGCAAAACTCTTTGCAACCATGTTCGAACGTATGGTGCAGGCAGACGGGCATGAATGGGTTTCGGATGTCGTATCGAAGCTCGTCGGCCAATGTAAGGATCTGAAGCGCGAGAAAGAGACGAGCCCAGATACTTGTATTCTTGAGACCGTCATGCTCACTGCACTCTCGGTCGTTCTAAACGGTGGCTCCGCCCGAGACAAGTACACCTCGGCGTTTGTGCCAGTCATCCTCGGCGCTCAAGGGCATCCAAATATTGACGTGAGCAAGCTTGCAAAGCCTGCGGGAGCTTGCATCGCAAGTTCCCAATTTGTTTCTCGGGAGGCCGCTATCGAGCTCACTAATACCATCTCGGACGCCGGGTTTGCACTCGAGGAGAATTGGTACGCGCGCCAGATGATGGCGCAGATGCTGAGCTCGATTCTTGTGATCAACAATACCACTCTGGGATACGCGGTGGGCCCCATTCATTGCCGCAAGGAGGTGGAGAAACTCTTGAGAGACCAGCAAGTAGAGGTCCAGAACAGCGCTAGCTCAGTGCTTACCCAGGTATTTTCCGGGTTTCCCGAGCGATCTCCGAGTTTGGAGGTCACGAAGGACCGATATTTGAAGCAGGCAAGAACGAAAATGAAGAAAGGCGAGGCGAAGACCGACGAAGGAAAAGAGCGGCTTAAGAAGCGCATGACCGGAGTCTTGGGCCTCGCTGCTCTTGTCCATGCTTTCCCGTACACTGTGCCATTTCCAGATGCCGTTGTGGCGCTCGCAAAGCGTGTTAGCGACCCAAGCCCTGTGGGGCCAAGCGCCAAACTCGCTGTACAGCAGTTTAAGCATACTCACACTGATTCTTGGGAGGAGGCAAAGACGCACTTTACCTCGGAAGAGCTTGAGGACCTCCAAGACGGAAGTTATTCTGGATCACATGCTTGATTTTCCACAATCCTTTCTGTACTGTAAAAGCAATCAAGGCATTTACCGACCGGCGCCCCTGAGTGTCGTCTTCCATCTTCGTAAAATCTTGCCTTTTTAATGAACCCATGGCCGCCACACCACATGTTACTTTGGCCGGCGAGTACAAGTCTGGAACTCTGATGGGGCAATAAACTCTGACACATACACACACGGAGAATGGTCGAACGATGGTGTTCACTGGCGTTTGTACGTGTACATAAGCCTAACAAACAGTCTTGTCCAAGGCACTTTTTAGAGCCATATATTGCCATATTCTTTTCAACTTTGACACGGACCCGATTGAGAAGAATTTAGGTTTCCAACTTGATATTCCCACTTCAGTTCAACATTTTCTTATTCTATTGCAATGATTGATTGGTTGATTGATTGATTGATTGCTTTTTGATTGATCAAGAACAGTCAATAATAATAAAAAAGACAATTGAAAAATTGACTTTTACAATGGTTCGCTTCTCTGATGTGTGAAATGTGAAAATCTTGGAAAGGTGAGGTAAAATGGTGATCGTAAACACTAAAGTTGATCATGCAGAAAACACTAAGTGGTTCAGATCGGCTGTTTGCAAAAAATATTCTATGCGCACAAGACTCTATTTAAGCTATAATATACTATATAATAATATCTATCTATAAATTGAGTCTGGTATTGGATGATCCATTTGAAGTGAGCACCTTGTGCCACCCGGTTTAAGTTGCTAGGGCAGAAGATATCGATCGTGCTGCGAGATCGGGACGCCGTACTTTAAACAAACGGAGTGAAACCGCACTTTTTTGTGTGAGGGCGGTGAGAGGGCACGTGCGAGGCGGACGAGAGTGTGCACAGACACCAGCGGCGGGGACGGTTTCGCAGGAGCGCGCGCTGGATCAATTTAGTGAGCAGAGTGTGCGGTCCGCAATATCTCCAAAGTGTGTCCTCGGGGACACTTGGTGGCGGCGCGGTTTAAGTTTCGCGGAACGTTTCTGTGCAACGTCCAGAGTCAACTCGAAGAATCTGCTGAACTGCTCTTCGTTTGTGCGCAAAAGTAACTTGTACTTGGCATTTTGGAGACGCCGCAATTGCATTCCGTGATCAATTTGAGCCATTTGAGCCAATTTGAGCTAATTTTGAAAGCGGTGGAAGATCGAATACGTTCCTGAAAAGCACTGGTCGCGCGTAGAATCTATTTATATGTTTGAAGGCTCTCAGAATTCAGGTTGTTTGGAGACTCGAGCGTGTTTGTGTTGAGAGCGTGACGGACAAGATGGGCGACGAAACCGAAGATGTGCTTTCGTTCCGCATCAATCAGTACGAAGTTGGGCGCCTGCTCGGAGCAGGGGCTTTCGGCGATGTTCGACTTGGCAAAGGCAACGATGGGAAGGAGTTTGCGGTGAAATGCCTTTCGAGGAGCTTTTTGAAGAAGCAGCGCGAGTTCATCAAGTCTGGCGGTGGAAGGCCAAAGATTAAGACTGCTCTCGACGACGTGCAGCGTGAGATCGCCATTATGAAGAAGACGGAGCACCCCAATTTGGTGAATTTGATCGAGGCAATTGATGATGAGGCAAATGATTCGTTGTATATTGTGTTGGAGTACGTCACAGGGGGTCAGACCATGTACTTCAACGGAGGTAAGAAGGCTTACTTTACGAAAGCCGGTGACGCTTACGAGGAGGACCGCGCCAGAGAACTGGCTTGTGACGTGATCGCTGGACTTCGATATTTACACACTCAGGGTATCATCCATCGTGATCTCAAGCCAGAGAACTTGCTCTTGACCGACAAAGGCACGTGCAAAATCGCGGATTTTGGGATTGCGCAAAAGCTGGACATTGAAAAGCGCGACAGCGCGTCCATCACGAACATGCAAGGAACTCATCAGTTTATGAGTCCAGAGATGATTACCGAAGCCAAATACAATGGCTACATGGTAGATATTTGGGCATTTGGCGTCTGCTTGTATTGCTTTGTGGCGTCAAACCTTCCATTCTGGGGTGACACGCCAGAGGAAGTCTTCAAAGCTATCACTGACAATGAGCTTGTCATTCCATCGAGTCTGTCTCCAGAGTTGAAGAACGCTCTGTCGCACATCTTAGAGAAAGATCCTGCGAAGCGATACAGCATGAGCGACATTCTTTCTGATCCATTCTTTGAATGCGGCTCTGTGGAGGAGATTGAGACTGTGGAATTGACCGAAGACGACAAGATGAAGGCGATCACCCCCAAGTTGGACTTTGCGCAAGCCGCAGCACTCAAGGTGAAAGTGAATCGGTGGAAGAAGAATGCCTCAGAGAGGAGCAAGCATTTCAGCCAGAGCTCAAAGAGTATGGGCACCGGGTCGGAGACATCGTCACCCTCACTGCCAGTGTCCACAGAAGACGAGGACGGTGCTGCTCTTAGTAAAGAGACTGAAAAGGTTGCAGATATTGATGACGTGGAATTGGACGTACCTAGTATCGCCCCTCAGAAGAAATCTGACTCCCCTAAGAAGGCTACCCAGGCAGCAAGCGCCGCCTCGCCGAAGAAGACGGCCTCCCCGAAGAAATCTTCTTCTTCCCCAGAAGCCGCACCCACTGCTGCTTCGGCAAACGAAGGTGGTGCATCAAATTCAAACGCGAATGGTGAAAACGCAGCCCCGAAAGAGCAGCTAAAGCAGCCAAAGGATGACGCGAAAGCATGTTGCACAATCGTTTAAATGAGATCTGTCTCTTAGCCTCTCGAGCTTCTTTCGAGCCGAAAAAAGTTTACAGAGCAAAAGTTAAGGAGAACTGTGTTTTTTTGCCTTTTCAAGTTGTTGTTGTTTTTGCCTTTTCAAATTGTAATTATCTGTGAAAGTTGAGGCGGCGTTGAGGCGGACTGTACGGCGCTCAACGAGAAACATAGAGCCAAGAAAGCACGCACGAAATGACGGCAGAATACAATTATGTATGAATTATGCTCTTGCTTACAGAACTGTTGGGTACTCCTTTCGCTTGATCAACCTATCACAGTGAATGGTTTGGGTATATGGTAGGTACGAGACATGGAAAGGACGGACGACATGGTGGTCGCCAAAATCCTTGAGCTTATCCGCGGCATCCTTGAGGGACTCTGCAACAAAGTACTTTGGCTGGAAGGTGGTAATTGGGTAGTCTGTCTCGGCGGCAACAGCAGGGTCCCATGGAAGGTATTCAGGAGCGTCTTGGCCAGGTTTTTTCTCTGCGCAAGCATACTCGAGTTCGTCGAATGAAGAAAGAAGGCCGGCTCCGTAGGCCTTGAGATCTTTGCCTTCTTTGTAAACTCCAAACTCGATTGTGAACCAGTAGCAAGTTGCAAGGCGCTCGATATCGCGGTCGCTAGCACCAAGAGACGCAAGCCCGTACTGCTGGCTGAGGTTCGCAAAGTCAGGGTCCGCGAGAAGTGGTGCATGTCCCATCAATTCGTGCACGACATCTGGCTCAGGAGTGTACAGCGGAGAGGAGTGATGCCTGATGTACTGTGTGGAGAAGAAGGTGCGGAAGGCAAGGGCGTTGAGGAAGTCGCGAGCCGAGAGAAGACCGGACACTGGGCGGAGCTGGAAGCCGGTGCACTTCTTCAAGAACTGCGACACGTCCTCAAGCTGTGGGATGTTGTCTGGGCCATAGCCGCAGTTGTGCTCGAGCAAGGTGACGATCTGGTTGTACTCCTTGCAGGCATACTTTGGGACCATCTCGCGAAGCTTGTTGTAGACAATGCCCCAGGTCTCAATCTCCTCCTTGCTGTAGTCCACGCGAGGGATTTCCTGGCCAAATTTGTATGTTTTGGCGTTCTCCACAATCTTTTCGCGGCGCTCGCGATAGACCTTGTCGTGGAAGCCTGGGTGGTCGCTCTCGAGCTCCTGCGTGGTGGGTGGGTGGGTGGATGGTGAACAACAATACGAGTTAGCAAAAGTCATAGCCGGGTGTTCCATCTCACGATAAAAGAAGCGGGGATGTGTGAACTTGATCAACTTACAGCTCCTGCATCCAATGTTTTTTGCGAGAAAGAGTCCAAGTCAGAGATGTGTCGAGGGAACCAAGGTACAGTCTTCGCGCTGCACAACACAAGGTCGGTGCAGCTCTTCTCCAGGCTCGCGATGAGCTTTTTGACAACAGGGCCCTCCGGCTCGGCCTCAAAGTCCATGAAGAACTCAAACTTGGAGTTGTCAAACTTGCATGGGCGAGATTCGATGCGAGTCAAGTTGAGGTCATTCTTCCAAAACAACCTCAAAACATCTTCAAGCGCGCCAGGGCGGTGCTCCACCTTGAATGTAAGGCTCGTTCTCTCCGGCTCTCCCGAGCTGATGCCGCTGTTCATCCGCGCCATGCCGGCATGCTTCACCTCGGTCGCCGGCTTCTCTTCCGCGCTGCTGGACATGAACCTCACCGACACCACCGCCCGCCGCTCAGCGCGCTGGCTGGCGCGAGCGAGACCTTGTGCAAACCTGCTCAGCATTTTTCTGCCTGTCCTCTCGTCGCCCAAACTCAATCAACAGCAAAACAACAACTCCAACAACTCCAACAACGTCCGAACGCTCAACAGTCTATCGCCGATTGGGGACTGCCTCTCAATTTCTCTATCTCTCTGTCTCTCTATCTCTCTTGGCTTCGGTGACATTGGTGACATGCGTAGATTTGTGCATGCAAAGGGATCGACCACCAACAACTAGTTAGCCACTTCGAATTCGATAGCTCGCCGATATGCGCCGCCCTAGCCTCGGCTTCCACTACCGCCTTGCGCTACGCAGCGCACTCCGCAGTGAGTGAGTGAGTGAGAGAGAGAGAGAGAGGAGCCTACCTGGCCTCTCTGTTTGTTCCCATGTAACCAACCTAAAAGACTCCAAAGTATCCAAAGTCACGTTCAAACTTGAGCTCGGAAGGATGTTGCGAGGGTAACAGTCAAGCAAATGCGACATGGCGATCATCGTGGCTGCCACATGATCGAGGGACGCGCTCGGAGAAGCTGCGCGCAGCTGCCCGGACGGACTCGGACCCGCGATGGACCGTGCGTGCATTACGTGCATGGCGAGCATGTTCGCATTTCGAGGTTGGAAACACTGGGGAGGTAGGTTTGGTAATGGAGTTGGAAGTGGAAACGCAGCGCCAAACCAAGCGAGAACGTAAACGTAAACGCAAATATGATTGTGATTGTGATAGTGGCCGCTTGTGCCAGATGGAATCGAGTTCCTTTCTCTTTGCTCGTTGTTATAGAACCGGGAGGGCTTTCGCGCCCGCCGCGATTGGCTTGCATCTCCGCGCGACACCCGCTTCGCATTCCGCATTTTGCATTCCGAATTTTGCATTATACAGTTTACATTTTACACTCCACAAGCCAAAGACAAAGACAAAGGCAAAGACAGAAATTGGCTTACAAAGCGAAGACCAGACCTCAGAACAATCAGAACTGAGAACTCACATCGATTTGATACCGACCGATTTAGAACATTTCCATCTCTCATATTTCTTTTCAAAAGCCATCAAAGAAAGGCAAGGCAGCTAGCCTTCTTTCTTTGTTTCTCTTCTTCGCAGTCACTGTTCGCATGCGATGTAATCTTAATTCAATTTTCTGTTCATGCATGATCATCGAAGTTACTGTTCTTTCAGATTCAGAAAACCATTCTCCCTTTAGTTGTCGTGAAAATTTTGATGGTGATGAAAGAGCATCACAGCCTCCAATTAGAGTATCCTCTATTCATGGCTACCGAGCTGGTGTTACAAAAGTTTTTCTCGACTAGCGGGTCCTATTGCAGAGCTTCGTGCATTGCGCTATTCGGAGGCGCATCCGGGCTTTCGCCTTTATGAGAAATTTCTTCGTCCTTTCACCTTCGCCATTCGATCTGAGTTCTGAATTCTGAATTCTGAACTGCTTTTATCCGAAGACACCCTTACGGATACTCGAGTTCCGGCTCCAGAGCTACAGTCACTGTGGGAGCTCTGTATAGTCACCGTCGCCATGCGATCTGCTTTTATACGCGGACGCCATGAGCTCTGCATCCACCAAGTTATTCATTATGAACATCATTCTGAATTCTGAATTCTGAATTCTGAATTTTATAGATACGAATGGGATTGGAGCGTGGCTGTGATGGGTTTGATGAGCACATTGGATCGTGTATGTGTATTATGGGAATCATGGGCGGTGAAGATGTAGCAGATAAAGTAGCAGCGAGGAGTGCAGGCCGAGGACGCAGAGCGTGGCACTCGCGGTGAGCGGGTGTGGAGGAAAGCGATGCTATTCTTTGACCGTCTTTGACTTGGCGCCATGATTCTTTTCACATATGTCTGGCCTTTACTTGCAGTGCGAGGCGTTCATCGTTGAACGGATTGACTGTGAAAGCAGGACGGCAATCCCCCTTTGCTTTCGTGAGTACCTTATCTCATCCATCTTATTAATCCTGGCGTGGGATTTTCTGCAATGTCTTGTGCAGTTCCCATCGTTGACAATCGGCCGAGCCTGAGTCATCCGACTCGAACACCCATGCGCCATGCGCTGAGGCGGCTCTTCTCTCGCCCATTCCGAGCGAACGTCGTCTGGTGCGAGGCACAGATTACTGCAGCTCGGCGTCTCGAGGCGGTGAGTTTCACTCTTTCATGAGCACCTCACCTCGTCGCCACAATGAACATTTTCAAGTACTGACACTCGTGTGCATTGCACTGCAACGGCAGACGTTCCTGCGATTGTCGCCATGGGCGATCTGGAAAACAACGGTACCAGCTTGACCAATTGGCTGCCTTCCACCCTAACCTCGTGAGGCGCCATCAATGCCATCAGTGCCATCAGTGCCATCAAGGTGGGCAAACAACGCGGTGCTGCCAAGCAAGGGAGCACGAAGACGTGAAAACCTCGCATCGGGTGCGAGAGCTTTTCGAACGCAAGGAGTTACCGGTACATCCGTGCCCGTTTCCGGTTCTCGTCGAGAGTCGTTGCAATGTATATGTACTGGCGAGCCAGCGTCTTGAAACGCGCCGCAAAACGATCTAAATTCCGTTCGCGCTGAGTTTGTCGTTTCCATCAAGAGCAAAGTCACAGTCACCGCATCACGACACATGCTGCTGCGCTTTGTCTGTGTTTGTTTGAAGTACTCTGGTTGGTCGATGATGATGATGCACAAGTCACCGAAGAAGTACGATTTCCCACCTCCCGCTTTCAAGCTGTGGCAAGTCATCTGGCACCGTTCGCAGTTGCTTCACTGTCCAACGTTTTTTTCAAAAGTTCTTTTTCTTTTTCAGCCTTCCAAAGCTGTTTGATGAATTGTAAAATGGTTTTTGGTGCATGGGAAAGAGTAAAAGTTGTGAAAGTTGATGTGAAAAAATGAAAAAGATAAAATTAGGAAAAAGGGTTCGAAAATTCAAAGGAATTGTCCCCGAAATTCGATCCATAGTTCTCTATCCTTTCTTGCTAGTGGCTCGCTAGAGTATATTTCCTAGCTTGTAATAGGAAAGACTATCGATCGCAATCGAGTAACGGAAGATAAGAGTCGGTTATAATCTAGCGTATAACCTATCCGTTGTGTTATAATCATACTACTACAGTACTAGTAGCTGCCCCTGAACACTTTCCTGTGTCCTTCACCACCTAGTCCTATATAGTCCATCCGGTAGATGAATTGTACATGCTAAGGGCTACTATTCAGGTTCATACCAGCGTCTACGAGCAAAATGCTCGAGCGAAATATTCTTACCATATACGCTGGGAAGGGCTATGCGCCAATTTTTTCCGCGTGTGTTCTAACAGTAAATTGTGCTACTGCATTCATCCATCCATGAAATCCATGATGATGATCGCGTTCGACCCACCAGCTAGTACTAGATACCGTTTACCTTAAGAGAGGCAGCGATTTCAAGTGTCGAGAGTGGGAAGATCTGAACTGAAAAGACTCTTTGAAAGCGTTAAAAAACGTCAACGATAACGAAGAAATCATTGATGCTTCGGAAGGGAACAGCAAAATATGATATCGTTTTTTACTCTTTTGAAGTCCCAAAAGAACGGAACTTCATAACAAAAGACAAATGTATCCAAACGAAAAACACTGGAAATGCTATTTGGGTACACTGGCCCAACAACTAGCCTCTTATCACATGCCTTAATCATTACTACCCACCGTCCCCTCACCAGCCTCGTTACTGTTGCCACTATTCTCACTCTTCTATGAAGTATATACTAAAACCCGTAAAGCGCATACAAGTACACCTGCCGTCGATCTGTGTACGAAACCCCTATTGTAAACCATACCATCTCACTATCGGAATTCGGCATGGACAAACCATTAGTAACTCTTACGTGTACATACACCTCACCTGCCTCGCCTCCGTTGCGAGCAAAACACGCAGTCCTACCATTTACCCTATACACCCCTATCCGTCGCGTGAAGGCCTAGCCGCACATCTACCGCTTTGCGTGAGACTCGGAACGAGGATGGGTAAGAGAAGTTTCGCGAGGGCTATGGTAGGCGCACGGGTAGGCGGAAGGGTAAGACCGTGAAGAGGTGAGATGGATGTGAGGGAAATGAGAGCAAATATGTGTGAGAGATATGTGAGAGAGAGAGAGATCACTGACAGTCGGTCATTCGACAGAGAGGAAAACAGAGAGAGAGAGAGAGAGTGGCAGATAGTCAATCAACGCTCGCGTGTTGTCCGTGCACGTCGCGACATTGCCCAATTGCTCTCACTGTCAATTGTCAATTGTTCAATTGTCAATTGTCAATTGATCAGTTGATCAGTGAATTGATTGGTTTGGTAGATCAGATCGTTCATTGGCTCATTCGGTCGTTCGTTCATTCTTGCGTTCGTACACTCCATACATTTGAGCACTCCGTCGTTCGTGCGTGGGAACTTGGGAACTTGGGAGCGTGGATATAGATAGTGGAGGCAAGCTTGCACGTGATCTCGCCGATTCGCTTGGTCGTTGGTAAGCGCTGTGTGGATACTGTGCTGTGAAAGTCGTTTGCAAAGGGAGAATCATGATGGAGGAAGAAAAGTCCGAAAAGAAGAAGCAGGGAATGGCGTTCAGTGCCAAGAAGAAGATGGCGTCCAAGATTGGAGAAAGCAAGCTGGGACGATCGGCGCTGATCAAGCTGATGGGCCAGGAAGGAGATGCCATCGTTGGGGCACTGAAAAGCGCAGTCACCACTTACAAGGATAAGCCGACCGCCAAGGAGCTGAAGAAGGACCTGATGAAGTGGGTGCTCAAGGCTTCGCTTCTCTTGCAAAACAAGAGTCTCACCGCGGAGAACATGCAGCCACTCCGCAGGCCGGTGCAAATCTGCTGCGAGAGGATGGTGGAGACCTGCGACAAGCACGAGGCAGGCTCGAGGAACGTGAACAAGATATCGGAGGAGATGAACCTCATCGCGCCAAAGCTGCGCGAGATCCTGGAGCCGCACTCGCAGGACAAGAACGTGGACAAGGTGGAGAAGCTTGTACGATACTATTCCGATGTCAACTTCCTGAACAAATTATTCAATGACAAAGCTTATGCTGCAGAGCTTAAGATCATCATTGACTCTCTGCGCACTGTGCTTTTGCCGCTCCCAAGCGCGCTGAATGACGAAGAGTCCATCCGTAACGCCACAGAGCGCGCGAAAATTATCAAGACGGAGCTTGATCACCCAGACTTCTCCCTCTGCATATGCAAGGAGCATCCGCAAATGTCTCTTCGGTTCGCCAACCACCTCGACAGCTTGCAGGACCCCAAGCTCGGAGCGGCCCTCCGTTTCTTGATTTTTGAGAAAGACTTTGCGCAAATCACTGCTCCTAATCTACGCGCCTCTCGTGCCAAAATTATGTGCCAAAAGTTTCTTGGCTACGAGAACTCTGACAGCGCGACTGCCAACGGCTCCACCATCATTGGTATGGAGAAAGCAAAGATGGACACCATCCACGATGCCATCGACAATCAGAAGCTGGGTAAGAACGCTTTCGCGGACATCCGCTCGGACGTCACCAACATGCTTCAACAACCATTCGGAACCTTTCTCGCGTCTCCAGTGTTTTTGAACTACAAGAAGGAGCTGGCCCAAGAATTGGCGGATCTGGAAGATCTTTACGGCAACCGCTTGACTGCCAACATGTCTCCTCCACAAACACCAAACCCTTCTACGTCTGGCAGCGCGGAAGGCTGAAGAAGCGCACTGACCTCTTGAGGTTGCCATGCCCCCTTTCTGCGGCAACGGAAAACAGGATCGAAAGCCTCGTCTTTTCGACGAGGCAAGAATGCACATACACATACACGTTGTACGAGCTCGTACTACATTCACAGCTCAGAATAGAACATGCTTTTTGAACGTAAGAAAACTGAGCATCAATTGCCCTTTCAACAAGATTAAATCTTTGTATTTAAAATTAGGCTTTCCCGCCCGCCTCACTTTAGCTTGCGGGTGAAACGGGGTGGTCTTACAGATTTTTGGAGGAGAACTAATGACGTCGTTCATTCATGTTGCAAGGTTTCCATGTTGTCTACAGTGTCAAAGAGGAGGGAAAAGGCGAGGAGCTACAGCCATTAGGACGACTATATCTGGACGCTCAAAAACACCCCACAGAACGCTCAGCAAAGGCAGTGAGTTTGTAGGATCCGTTCCCCATCTCACGCCGAACACAGCCGACGTTGCGAGATTTACTGATATACAGACTCCAATGTGGACGATGCGATTGTATGGCATCGAGTAGCTTATGAATTCCTGGCCGCCTGGTTCTTGGCTCCGTTGGTACAGCACGCTTGACAGAAACGTGCAGGCAACGTAGATTCCCAGAGTCGCAAACAAGAAAACCCACTCGAGATCGAGCACCAAAGCGCTCAAACGTACAGCTACGGGAAGAGAGCCAAGTCCCAAAAGCGCGTGCACTACAGGTGAAAACGTCGAGCAACCCGAAACCTTTTCCGCGCAAGCACTGAAGAGAACACCAACGCCAATGAAAGCCGTCAAAACTCCAAGGGAGATGAGAACACAAAGAGCCTCCAAGCGCACAATATTGAATCCGATGAACCAGCTGTCGTCCTCCATGAGTTGGCCGAATCCCAAATCAAGAACCGCAGCAATACACAGCGGGGGCACGAGTAGCAAGTAGCCTACCACAACCACAGCTCGCGCGATGAGACTTATTTTCTCTGTGCACGTTTTTGCCTCGCCAGTTTCACCTTTGACTCGGAACTCTTCCCACATCTCATTCAGCCTGCTCTTCACGAAGAATGGTAGATATTCCCGGAATTGTCGCCCTCTACTAATCACACGATTGCACGCAGGGCAGGCATTCTGCTCGAGTGCAATTTGCCGACACTGCTCGCTCTGGCAACACACGACGTGGCCGCAACTTGCGAGCGACCTGGAAGCCGTCTCGTAGTTGCAGATCATGCAGGCCCTTCGAGTCCTGGGCAGAACGCTGCCGAGCGAGGCAGCCATCTCTTCGTTCAACCGCCTTGGCCCGATCCCGTCAGCCCATGCCAAGGCATCAGCTTCGAAGCACTTTCGCCCACACTTGGCATCAACAGGTTGGTTTGGGCTGGGTTGGATTCTCGACCTCGACTGCAATCTCCAATTCTTCCAAATGTTCCAGCCTGCCTACTCTTCTTGTACTCACTCTTTGTAGACCAGTGTACGTGTACATGCGTTGCACGTGGGCTCGTGAGCTCGACCTAAACTGACAGTGTAAACTCTGTAAACAATGTAAACGCAAACACCCAACGCTGGATGCGCACACCTTTGGCCATTCAATCTATCTATCTCAATCAATACACAAGGCACAGTCACCATGATTACGCGGTCCCTACCGTCTCCGTCGTGAGGTATTAGTATCAAAGCTGTACAGACACTTTTCAGTTGGGTGGGTATAGCTCTTTCATCATGAAATGCGAAGAAACGCCGTGTAATTTCGTGTAACTTGTTGGTCAAGTGGCGAGTTCATGTGATGGTGCAGAGTCTGTGTGAGTTTAGTGTGAAATTGGGAGTAATGCGTTTCGAGAGGAGCTCACCAGCCAGTGCCACAGTGGGCAAGGTCGCTGAGGCACTGCGACAGTGTCATACGCACAGTACAGTCTGTCGAGTGACTGAGTGATGATAGACCTGCGCAAGAATGGATGGATGGTTGGATGAATGGATGGTATTAGTAACTTTTCAAAGGCATTGTGTATCCGTGAGCTCCTGTGAAAGTGTAATTCGCCCCTGGCGAGTCAAGCCTTTCTTCTGTTCTGAATTTAAGTGTTATCGAAACCCGTCGATGAGAAGGAGTGGTGGCCACGTTGACAGAAATTTCTCCACACCAAAAGTCAGATGAGAAAATTTGACTGCAAAAAACATTCATCACCCGTCATTTTGATTTGATATTACTTTGGCCGTTGTGAACACATAGAGAGAGAATACCGGTGGGTACCAAATCAGAGCCTTAAAGTTTCTGTTTTTCGGTCAATGCAGCAAAGATTTTTTATTACACAAAAAAGTGCCGCTACAGGTAGCCTTGGACTGGAGGGTTCCGACTGTCCTGACAGGGCATGTCTAATTACAACATGCGTCACAAATTTAGGCAGGTGAATCGATCTACGAGCTCTGCTGGTCGGCACTCAGACATTCGCCGGCAGGATGCGTTCCCGCGTGCCTGTATAGGACAATATTCCTGCCTTCAAAATCGAGAACCTTCTTCTTGATTGAAGGATGCTTCTCGAGCAAGTAGTTCACAAACTGGTCATAGCTCCTCACACTCGTGCCATCCTTTAGTTTTCGTTTGGTGAACAGATTTCCATACACACAGCAAGGGACCACCGCAAACGGTTTGTCCAGCCCCAGCGCGAGGTCGACCAGACACTCTGTGGCTTGATCCGGGTGCATCCCAATTGCGAACGAAAAATCTCTCATCCGGCGGAATATGTCGTCAACGTCTGTACATGAAACGATAATACTTTTCGCAAGTTCCTCCATCCGAAGCTTCTCTTCTTGCTTGGCGCTAGCCTCGTCAGTTTCTTGCTTGCCGCGCTCCTCGTCAGGCGTAGCTGCTTGATCAACATCACCACTACCTTGAGCGCTGTGTTCCAAATCAGAGCTTTTCTCAGTATTAACGGGCTCAGCTGCGTCTTGGGTCTCGCGTTTTTTTAGGCCCTTTCGAGACCAAGCAAGGTCCTTGGCTCGATCAAGAAGGGCATCCATACTTGCCTGCTCCATTTCTCCTCCCGAGCATAAAGTCTCGATAAGATCGTCGGTGACAAACAGCCCAACATGATGTACCATACGTAGATCGTCTTGCGGCGCTCGGTCTACGTATCTGCTCATGACGATGTTGCGATGGAACATGCCCAAGCGAAATTTGCGCACGCTCGAATAGAGGTACGGGATCCGAGGGTCCACAACAGTGGTCTCGATTCCGCACAAGTTACTGAGCTCAAAGCCAATCTGGCCTTGCCCGCCAGCGATGTCTAGGACGCCCGACCCTGAGTGCAACAAATCAAAGCCAAACTCCTCGATGACAAAATTGATCAAAATCCATGCTCGATTCGTCTTGCGCACCACTCGCCTGCGGCCGCCCCACGTCCGCCTTTCGCTCTGCTCCGAATCGGCCCCTTTTAGCTCGGGCGGGTGCAGAAATTGGCACTTGTCACCAAACATGCATCTTCCCTTCATTCGCCAGTGCTTGCACGGCTTGTCTGTTCCTGCAGGTGCTTCATTCGCCATGCCAAACTTCTCGGCGCATTCCATGTGCACCCAAATCCTCGAACCCCCGCTGGCGCTCGGCTGCATTTCCACCACGGCAATCTCCTTTACCTTTTCGCGCTCCAGCGGGAGCACTCTGTGCCCAAAGTCGCAAACATTCCCGCACAAAGGGCACCAACTTTTCGTGTTGGCCACGAAACCTATCACACTCATTTCACCACAACTCTGTCAATTTAAGCGCAATTTGCACCGTTCTTTCACGCAAGCATTCCTCGTGACACCGACTTCAATCTCGTGTTCCCACAGTTCGCCGCGGATCTCTTACTGTTTCCGCGTACCTCGCGTACGCTCGCCACTTCACTTTCGCACTTTTGACTATGCACATCTCTGCACTCATTTAGCTCATTACATCTCATTACTCTTCTCCACCTCCACATACATTTCACAACCAACCACAGACTACCGATTTCGCGTAGAAACGCATATCATTGCCCCACTAAGTGCGTTAGAGCATTTGGGTAGTATAGGTAAGGCTCTGTGAAGGCGAACTTTTGCGTCACGAAGACGTCTGTGTGACGCGAACCGTCCACCCCTTGTCTAGCGTAACGGTCTTCTGAAATATTGAAATCTTCTGAATTCTGAATGAATGCATTGTGGACCAATGCAATGTTCTACTAGTAACAGTTGAAAGCGTTTGACCAGAGTTGCGTGCAATCACTCACTCCCTCACTTACTCACTCACTCACTCACTCATTCATTCATTCATTCATTTTCACTCATTTCATTCACTCACGTGTGCCAATTCTCTCTGGCGACTCTCGCAACATCAGTCACGAGCAAGCGTCTGTCTCACTGTCATTGTCATTGTCATCGCCATAGTCACTGTCATTGCCACTGTCATTGTCATTGTCATTGTCACTGTTGTTGTCATTGTCACTGCCATTGCCATTGACTTTGTCATTGTCATTGACTTTGTCATTAACTTTGTCATTGTCATCGCCATTGCCATTGTCACTGAGGTTGCTTGTGTCTAGTCGTCGCTGTCGTGAGTGGATCGAACGAGCTCTCGCGGTGTGAGACCTTCAAAAGGTCGGCGGGTGACTTTGGAGAAGGAGTATCGGCAATACCGGCAAGGCAATCGTTCGAATCGAGTCACTGTGGGTGACACTGGCGGCGTCGAGGGACTGGGAAAAGTGCGGCTATTCGACCGGCCTGCGAGTTGTTGTTGTTGTTGTTGTTGTTGTTGTCCATTTGCTGCGCAGAATCTTGGGCAAAAGCAGGGCAGATCGGTGGGACACCCATAACGCGAATGCGAGTAGATTGTAGCTGAAACGTCCAACTCTCGGTGCTTGGTGGTCATGCGAAACCGCTGGTAAAAAAGAAATTGGGCAGCACGGGGCGAGCTCTCCCGGTTTAAAGCGAGCGAGAGCTGTCTCGCGAGAATGGGCGAACGAGATGCCGAGGATGTTCACGCGGAAGATGCGAGTGCAGGGGGCGAGCTCCACGCGGACAGAGACGTAGACGTAGAGGGTAACGATGCGGACGCTTCAGCGCAGGAGAGTTGCGTGAAAGTCGTGGTGCGAGTTCGCCCGCTTTTAGAAAAGGAGATTAAGGCCGGTGCGCAAAAGAGCGCGCTGATTTTAGAGGCGCAGGAGGGTCTCGTGCACTTGGATTCTTTAACGGACTCTGAGCCGGCAGCTACTGACAAGATTCGAGCCAAAAGGAAAACGTTTCGGTTTGACACTGTTCTGGACGAATCCAAGTCACAGCAGGATGTTTTCGAGATGGCCAATGTGAATGAAATTGTGGAAGCGGTACTTGATGGCTTTGATGCCACAATATTTGCTTACGGACAGACCGGGAGCGGAAAGACCTTCACGATGGAAGGCTACCAATACGAGCAGTCCATTGACGCACTCTCCGCAGACAACGACGTGAATGTAAGCGTGAACATCAAGGGGACCAACTCTTCGCGTCTTGGACTTGTGCCAAACACTGCCCGGCTTCTTTTCGAGAAATTGGCCCATCGCGCTGAGAGCCGCGAAGAAGAGTTTCGAATCCGGTGCTCTTATATTCAGTTGTACAATGAGAAGATTCTTGATCTGTTGAACCCAGGGCATCTCAACATTAAATCGAAAGGCAATGCAAGCAGGCAAGAGAGGCATCCTCCAGTCACAGATATACAAGATATGACGGGGCTAAAGCTGCGATACGATAGTTCAAACAAGCGCTTCTTTGTAGAGAGCTTGATGGAGATGGAGTGCTCAGACCCAGTGCAACTCTTGAAACAGTACGAGAAAGGCGTGAGGGCCAAGATCATGGGCAGTCACAAGCTCAATGCCTCGTCTTCGAGATCTCATTGTATCTTCACCATACATGTGGACCTCATTGACCCTCTCCAACCAAACCAGGCCAAGTTCTCCAGTAAAATGTACCTTATTGATCTTGCAGGTAGCGAGCGTGTGAGCATGACTGGCGCAAAGGGCAAGACCTTGAAGGAAGCAACTCACATCAACAAGTCCCTGTTCGCACTCCGCAACGTGATCACCGCAATCTCTGCCTCTCAAGGGGACACATTGAGTGCAGCTCACATTCCCTTCCGCGACTCGAAACTGACCTCCATGCTGCAACACAGTCTCGGTGGCACGTCTCTTACCCTCATGATTGCGTGCATATCGCCAAACGATGCTCACTTTGATGAAAACATATCAACGCTGGCGTACGCTGCCAAGGCAAGTAAAATTAAAAATAGGCCGACACGGAACGAAGATCCAAAGAGCAAGCTGATTCGTAAACTCCGTGCGGAAATCAAGCTTCTCAAAAAGCAGCTCTCCCATGCTCAAAATATGACGGCTATAAGCTTGCAGAACAAGCAGCAAATCCTGAGCTCAGGCGTTGGAGGAGGAAATAGAAGCAGCGCTGCCGAACAAGCTTCGTCAGTGGATGAGCTCAAGAGAGAGCTTCTTGGCAGCATTTCCATGATGAAAAGAATGCACGAGATTGAACTAGAATTGCGGGATCGGATGGAGCATGCAGAAGAAAGGCTCGATGGACTTAATCTCGAAAATGCCAAACTCATGAAGGAAAACCAAAACTTGCGAGATCACGAGCAAGTCTTGCTCCACCTTTTGGATGCAAACGACATCGCGAGACCAACGGGAGAGACTGGCAACGAATCAGAGCAGGAGACAAGTTCCAATCCGTCTCAACTGCTTGTGAAGGAGATGATGGAGCTCAGAGCAGAGAACGAAAGGCTGAAGGATACAGTTGCAACTCTTCACGCAACCTCTTCACTCTCTTCGATCCCATCGATGATTTCGCTTCACCATCAGAGCGGTGCGGCAGAGACGGAGAGGAGAAATGTCTCTCCAAAGAAAGAAAAGCGAGCAAGCAAGAGCAGCGCACCGTCTGCCGGTATGGATACCAAGATGCTCGCAGAGCTTTTATCCTCTCAGGTAGCCGCTGTGGAGTCGAAGGCCCGGAAAAAGTCCAAGCGGAAGAAGGACTCGAAACCCCAAGTCATGTCCATCGATCAACTCAAGTCTTTGTTGCAGCCAGAGACCAACGCCACACCAGCGCCAAGACAGCTAGAGCCTCAGATGCACATGATGGCGCCACCAAGCTCCGGTTTTGCTCTTGACCACTTTCGTAGCTCCCCGCGAAGAAATGTAATCATGAAGCCTGGCGGTCAATCTGACACCAGCGCAAACGATCGCGAGGAGCAGGACGAGGGTGCACGCCAGTCGTTTTTACCGAAGGTCTCAAGCTCGGTCATGTCTCCTCTCCGAAATACAACCCTAGGCCAGAATTTCGCCAGATCACGCTCGCCAAGCGACTTTGTCGGTGGCCAATTTCAAGCTGCCGCAGGGGATATTGGAGGGGAGCATGCGAGCGCGCAGGGCCTCTCTAGTCTCACAGAGCTTCTTCGGAGTCAGGCAAATCTTAAAAAGAACCGAAAGGGTTTCTTTGGTTGAACGCGTTTGAACCTGTAGGCCTGTGAAGGCGGCCATGAGGAGAGAATCTGACGAATGGATGGGTGCTGACTACGAGTACATGATTTAGATGTGTTTGTTTACAAAAGAATGCGTAACAAATTGTATTTGCTCCTCAACCATGTAGCTGACAAGATACTTGGCTTGCCAAGGTTTTTGAGATTTTGAGAACATCATACCTACGAAATCGAATTTTCACATTTTAGCACCTGGCATAGCTATGAACAAGTCCTCAATGTCCGCCAAGTCCGAAGAAACATTTTGGACTTGGAGTCCCGAACGCTCTTTCAGTAGCTCTTCTTTGTATTCTTCAACTGTAAATATAGGGGACGCACCCCTAGCCTTTCGCCGGCTTGCGTCAGCGTGCTGGAAAGGACACCCAAAATCCGCAGCGGGATCAACCGTGGCAATGACGCACAAATTACAGCGGATGCACTTGCTCTCTACATTCTCCGGCTCGGCAGGCAGACGGCCTTCGTCCTTGAGCTCAAGCAGTGCAGTGAATTTGTTGACAAAGTCAGGTTCGCGGATCAGCGAACGTGCTACTTGCACGAACCTAAACCCTTCTTCCAAAGCACCTTCCATCTCCGACAGAGCACTGATGCCTCCCATAAGGCCAACGGGCACTCGGCCGTTGATGTGCTTGAGCATGACTCTCGCAGCATCTCGAAAAAAACAGTTTTCGAACTCGATACTTGGCGCGGCGAGAGGTCCAAACACCATCATGGCCAGCTTCTTCCAAGTATGAGGTAGCGCCTGCACAAGACGCTCTTGTGGGGTTGACCCCCGCAGCATATAAAACGCATTTCGAGAAACAAATCCACCGGTCAGCACGAATCCGTCAGCCGAGGCTTCCATCAAGACGTCGGCAGCAGCCATTGCACCTCGGAGTTCGAGCCCACCATGAAATCCGTCCATCATGTTCAGCTTAACAAGAATGGGAAAATCAGGCCCAACAGCAGCACGGCATCTCCGGAGACATTCTGCTGGGAATTCAGCACGTTTTCTGTCGTCCCCTCCGTACTTGTCTTTCCTGATGTTTGTCCAAGGGCTTAGGAACTGCGAAAGCAAGTATCCATGACCACAGTGCAGCTCAATAGAGTCAAAGCCAGTCTCCTTGGCAAGTAGGGCAGCAGCGGCAAAATCGTTGGCGACTCGATCGCAGTCTTTGCGCGTCATGGCTTTCGGGAAGTCCATTCCTGCAGGATTGAAGACCTTGCTTGGGGCAACCTGCTGCTTAGCATCCCCAATGCTCTCTCTGTCGGCAAACGCTCCCCCATGCGTCAATTGCGCACAGACCGCAGCGCCGTTGGCGTGGACTGCCTTTGTCACTTGATTCAAGAAGCTCCGCCGGTCCTCGCTCATGAGAATCTGCCCGTCGAAAGTCCGTCCGTCTGGAGACACGCTGCAGTATGCGACCGTGGTCATAGCAACCCCTCCTCTCGCCTGCTCGGCATGAGTCCTGATGATCTCTTCTTCTCGCTCTCCATCAAAAGCAGCGCCGCGGATCACCGCATTGCGCATGGTCAGTCCGTTGATCCTCACCGGTTTGAGCACTCGACTCGATCGGGCACCCTCGGGAGGATGTGCGTGCACAGGAGCGGTGAGATTCTTCCCCGGATGCCGTCCATACGAGCCAGGATCTGCCTTCGCTCCACGTTCCGAGGCGTCGCTCAGTTCTGCAAGTTGGCGACGGAGCCCATTCTCGTCCTCAGGCACATACGCTGGGACCCAGCCAGTATGCACGAGGTGCCTGCAAAACCTGAGCCACTGTTGGTACACCGCCGAGTCCGTGGCATCTTTCCAGGTAAAGTTGCTCATCGACGCATGCGCATTCCACGCAGCTTTGAGGATCGCCGCCAAGCCTACTGCCTTGACCAGCATCCTCGCATTCTGCTCTCCTCCTTCCCGCATTCTGCTTCAACAACCTCAAGCTCCGTCACCGTTCACCGTATCAAAATGTCCTACCTTGTCACCTCTCCTCCTTGTCCGCTCTCGCCACTGTATGTTCGTGCGTGCTATCGCATGTCCACAGGCAAGCACACTGTGCCCTTTTCCTTTCACACACTTGCGGGAGACCCACACAGCTCTCGGCGTTTTCGAGCTGCTTGCTGCGGGAGAACGGCGGAATTAGCTTAGTTTGCTGTGGGAAAGCAGTGAACTTGGTTTGCGCAATACTCTGTGCATTGATTGATTGACTGTGAATCAACGTGGGGGTTTGTTCGATTTGTTCGTAGTATTCACTGTCTTTAAGTGCTTTAAGTGCCTGCTTGAGGAGGTTGCTTGCGGAAGGAGTCGGAGGAAGGGAAGCTCGCAAGATGTTTCGAGGTTCGCAAAGTGTGTTGACTTGAAGTTGACGTCGTTTGCTTGTTTATATTCCCACTCACTGTTCAACATTTTCTTGTTCTTTTTATTTCGAGAGACTTGACGAGGTAGCTTTTGCGGAAGTTCATCTTGGAAGGCGTTCGGATGCGTGCATGAGAGAGACAAAATCTTGAGTGTAGATGCCTGCGCTCGAGTGTGCCGTGAAGAAACGAGATTGGAAGTTCGAATCGTTGAGCTGGGTGCAGACGAGGCACGTTTTCGTTCATGCTTGTCATTCAACCGATAGTCAGATGAAATCAGACCAGATTCTTGTTTTGTCGATCAAGTTAAACTTGGAATGTAAAATGTAGTGCGGTTGTCCTTGCTGTATCTCTGTCAATCAATGCATTCTCGATTGTTAAGGTACACGCGCTCCGCGAGAACTCGTGTTTGTCCTCTTGCGTTTACAGTTGATTGAATTGTAATCACCATCACTTGTTGATTCCTCCCTGCAAGGAGAGGATGACTTGTCGCGAGACCGCTTCTTCCCAAGCGCTGTACGCACCTCAAAACGTTTCGCGACGCACTCTTCCGTCCGCTCGCACTCAATTGCAACACCATTATTATCATTGCAGTCGAGAGACGTTCCGAGGAGCCATTCTGGACTGCACTCAGACTTGCGTAGTAGTGAAAGTGAAACGCTACTTCTCGATACGTCCGCCAGCCCATGCACATTTGGATCCGCTTCACATTCTTGATTTCGAATGGGGTCGTTATATATTCCTGTACTCTGATCATCACGCGTCACTTGTGCTGGTTGAATGGCCATGAAAGCCTCAACTTGTCGAGAAGACGGTATATTGCCCTTGGAGGATTTGCTATTTTGCTTCAAATGAACTCTTTTAATGTGGTTGCGAAGACTTCCGGCTTCTCCAAACGCTTTGCCACATTCGCCGCACTCATGATCCTTTTCTTTCAGGTGAACTGTTTTGATGTGTACCCGGAGAGTTCCAGCTTCTCCAAACGCTTTGCCACACTCGTCGCACACATGATCCTTTACCTTCTGGTGAAAGCTTTTGAGGTGTCTGCGAAGATGTGAAGCTTGTCCAAACGCTTTGCCACACTCGCCGCACTCATAATTCCTTAATTTGAGATGAACTGTTTTAAGGTGTTTGCGAAGATGTGAAGCTCGTCCAAACGCTTTGCCACACTCGCCACACTCATAATTCCTTAATTTGAGATGAACTGTTCTAAGGTGTCTGCGAAGATCTCCAGCTTGTCCAAACGCTTTGCCACACTCGCTACACTCATGATCCTTTTCCTTCCGGTGAAATTGTTCGAGGTGTCTGCGAAGATTTCCAGCTAGTCCAAACGCTTTGCCACACTCGCCGCACTCATAATTTTTTTCTTTCAAATGAACTGTTTTGATGTGTAACCAAAGATCTCCAGCCTGTCCAAACGCTTTGCCACACTCGCTACACTCATAATCTTTTTCTTTCAAATGAACTGTTTTGATGTGTACCTGAAGATTTCCAGCTTGTCCAAACGCTTTGCCACACTCACCGCACTCATGATCCTTTTCTTTCAAATGAACTGTTTTGATGTGTACCCGAAGATTTCCAGCCTGTCCAAACGCTTTGCCACACTCGCCGCACTCATAATCTTTCTCATTCAAATAATTCCCTAATTTGAGATGTACTGCTTTGACGTGGCTGCGAAGATGTCCAGCTTCTCCAAACGCTTTGCCACACTCGCCGCACTCGTGATCCTTCTCTTTCAAGTGAACTGTTTTGAGGTGTCTGCGAAGATTTCCAGCTTGTCCAAACGCTTTGCCACACTCGCCGCACTCGTGATCCTTCTCTTTCGAGTGAACTGTCTTAATGTGATTGCGAAGTTGTCCAGCGTGTCCAAACGCTTTGCCACACTCGCCGCACTCATGATCCTTTTCTTTCAAATGAACTCTCTTAATGTGATTGCGAAGATATCCAGCGTGTCCAAACGCTTTGCCACACTCGCTGCACTCATGATCCTTTTCTTTCAAGTGAACTGTTTTGAGGTGTCTGCGAAGATTTGCAGCCCGTCCAAACGCTTTGCCACATTCGCCGCACTCATGATCCTTTTCTTTCAAATGAACTGTTTTGATGTGTACGCGAAGACTTCCAGCCCGTCCAAACGCTTTGCCACATTCGCCGCACTCATGCTCCTTTTGATTTTCTTTCAGACGAACTGCTTTGACATTTCTCTGAAGAGAGCGACCTTCACCGAGAGTTCTCCCTGACTCGTCGCGCTCCACCCCGCTGTCGCCCATCGTCTTCCAGTCCTTCAGTCTTTCCCTCTTTCCCTCCTTCCGTCCACTATTCCACTGTCTCCAAATGTCTTCAACCAACTAATCTGCCACTGCAAGCTCAAGCTCACTCCGCACGCAAGCAGTCTCTTGTCTCTCTTGGCCACCAAACTAGTCTGTCTGTGATGATGTGATGATGGTCTGATGGTCTCTGTGTGCCAGTTGTGTCAGCAGCGGAAGTGGGATAGTGGAAGCGAAGGATAGAGAGAATAGAGAGTGAATAGAGAGCAGGGGTGGGTGGGTTGACTATGGTTGACTGCACGTACCGAAGGCTTATTTCTTCATCTAAAGCAAAGAAACCACACACTAATCAATCCCCCAGCACGTGGGAAATATAAGGTGAAGGCAGCGGTAGCTGCCTAATCTCCCAGCAAGTGGAAACTGTATAGCGAAGTAGCTTTCCTTACCACTGCTCATTCACTGTACAGCGAAGGCACGTCCAATTCTACGGTCGTGTAAATCATTGCTTAGAAATCTTCACCTCCGAATCAAGGCTTCATTTGAACAAACACCTTAAAAAGCAGTTCACCTGAATTCTGAATTTTGAATTCTGAGAAATGGGATTAGTAGTGTGGCGAATGTGGGAGCGCGTTTGAACACGCTGGATATCTTCGGGTACACATCAAAACAGTTCATTCGAAACAAACAAAGGATGAGCGCAAACAACTCAGAAATGTTCATTTGAATCACCTCTCCTCCTTGTCCACTCTCCCCGCTGTACGTTCGTGCTTGCAATTACGTATATACATGCACTTACACTGTGATTTCCGGTCCCCTCGTCCTTCCACACACGTTCGGGGGACCCACACAGCTCTCGGCGTTTTCGAGCCGCTTCCTGCGGGAGAACGATGGAAATAGCTCATGAGCTGTGGGAAAGTAGTGAACTTGATTTGCGCAATATACATGAATCAACGTGGGATTGCTCGACTCGTTTGTAGTACTCACTGTCAGTGCGTGCCTGAGGAGGTTGCTTGCGGAAGGAGTCGGAGGAAGGGACGCTCGCAAGATGTTTCGAGGTTCGCAAACTGTGTTGACTTGAAGTTGACGTCGTTTGCTTGTCTAATTTCCAGAGACTTGACGAGGTAACTTTTGCGGAAGTCCATCTTGGAAGGCGTTCGGATGTGTACATGAGATATGAGAGAGGCAAAACCTTGATTGTAGAAGCGTGCGCTCGAGTGTGCCGTGGAGAAACGAGATTGGAAGTTCGAATCGCTGAGCTGGGTGCAAACGAGGCACGTTTTCGTTCATGCTTGTCATTCAATCGATAGTCAGATGAAATCAGACCAGATTCTTGTTTTGTCGATCAAGTTAAACTTGGAATGTAAAATGTAGTGCGGTTGTCCTTGCTGTATCTTTGTCAATCAATGCATTCTCGATTTTTAAGGTACACGCGCTCCGCGAGAACTCGTTCTTGTCCTCTTGCGTTTACAGTTGATTGAAATGTAATCACCGTCACTTGTTGATTCCTCCCTGCAAGAAGAGGATGACTTGTCGCGAGACCTTTTCCCAAGCGCTGTACGCACCTCAAAACGTTTCGCAAAGCACTCTTCCGACCGCTCGCACTCAATTGCAACACCATTATTATCATTGCAGTCGAGAGACGTTCCGAGGAGCCATTCTGGACTGCACTCAGACTTGCGTAGTAGTGAAAGTGAAACGCTACTTCTCGATACGTCCGCCAGCCCATGCACATTTGGATCCGCTTCACATTCTTGATTTCGAATGGGGTCGTTATATATTCCTGTTCTCTGATCATCACGCGTCACTTGTGCTGGTTGAATGGCCATGAAAGCCTCAACTTGTCGAGAAGACGCTATCTTGCCCTTGGAGGATTTGTTATTTTGCTTCAAATGAACTGTTTTAATGTGCCTGCGAAAACTTCCGGCTTCTCCAAACGCTTTGCCACATTCGCCGCACTCAGGATCCTTTTTTTGTTTCAAATGAGCTGTTCTAAGGTGTACCCGAAGATCTCCAGCTAGTCCAAACGCTTTGCCACACTTGTCGCACTCATGATCCTTCTCTTTCAAGTGAACTCTTTGAAGGTGTGCCCGAAGATGTCCAGCTTCTCCAAACG
>BLSF01000090.1:0-100265 GCA_012862575.1 Parietichytrium sp. I65-24A
TACAGGTTAACTCAAACCATTTGGTTGGGGCCATGGACGCAGAGGTTTAACATCAACCTTGTGGCTGAGACACTTCACTCGAATCTGCTTGTCGTCTGGGCTTTCTACATTTCATTCTGTACTCAACGCCGGAGATTTTTATTTATCGTCGTGGTGGAGCTTTGTTTGGCGTTGTCTTTGAGTTCTGTTTGAATTAATTATTGTAAAACCTTCCGGGATGTTGTCGGTGCCGCTGCCGCTCGGACTCCAAGCAATCCAGAGCGCAATCATGGCGCTACTCACGGTTGGTGGTCCAAAGAGCGCTAAGTTACACGATCTCTGCCAACACCTCACAAATTCTCACAATCTGCATCGGCCATTTGTGCACGACAAGGTGCAAGGCGTGGGCCAACGACGCGGGAAAACCATGAAATGAGGGCCTACGAACTAGTCTGTGGAGCACTGTCGAACTTGTCCAACGTCAGCGAAATTTTCGCAGGTTGTACTTTGCCATGCGTCGCAGTGAATCAGTAGTAAGTCAATTTCACTTGCTTTCGTGAGCTTGTGCTAGCTGCAAGTCCTTTCATCCTTCCCTCCACATCCAGTAACTTAACATCGGGAGGTGGGGAGTAACTTTGGGCGTGGCTATAGCTCTTGCTTTTGCATTCGCACGCTTTCGCACGCTTTTACAGGTGTCCGAGACCTTACTATGGTTCGCGGCGAACCTGGTGTGCCCTGGTGTGCCCCGGGTACTGAGTACTAGCTCTGTGTATTGTGTACCTCGCAATACTCTTACCGGCAAACGCTTCGCTTTCGTACTTTTGCGACACGCTTTGATTTCACAGCCAATGCCCTTTCTGGAATCGCTTTGCTTCGCGCTGCTTGCGCTGACTCACCGATTGCATAACTTGTACACAGAAACAGTCGCGACTTGCTCCTGTGCGCTAGTACACTAGTCTGTCTCGACAACTCCAAAGTCGGTAGATCTGCGCAATGCAAGGCATAGACAGACAGACATCTTCGTATATTTTCGTCGCGCGCTGCTGTTGTCTCGTCACTTTCATGCACAAGTTCAATTATCATCCGTGTATCGTTTCGTTCGTTTTCACAGGTTTTCATTGTCAACTCTGACTTATTATTTCATTATCTCTCCAACGGACGATCGTCGCTTGCGCAGACAACGCCCTCACTTCATATGAGAAGGAGGGATGAAATAGATCAAGATTGGAATAGAGAGGGAACAGACGGAGCGAGAGGTGAGTCCCGAAGCCCGCAACCAAATACCAAAACTTGAACATTCAACATTCAACAAAGAAGGTGTATGGTTTGGTTTGCAGAAAGGTGTGTTCACAACAGTCCACGAAGAAAGAAAAAGTGAAAAATGAAATACAACTCAGACAAACAGAAACAGAAACAGAAACAGAAAGAAAAGTGAAACAGAAACACTAACGCCCCCATCATATCGTTTCTGTTAACACACATTATACAGGCAGTCCTTCGGATTAGACTATATCGAGGTGCATAGAAGCTTCATGTCTTATCAGCTTCTACTTGGATCATTAGAAACCTTAGGAGCATACTTGACCACCGTAGTAGTTCTGTAGAACAGGCCATCTCCAACCATCAGCTCCTATTGGCCACTTACCAACTGCTCTATGGCAGCATAATACCACGCCGTACCGAACAGCTGTACAGTCGACATTTCCTCTGCTTGTGGTAGCGCTATTACTGAGTACCGGTAAGGAGAGTAGGTCCGAGTCTCTGATGAAACAGAGTGAGAGAGTCTCCAACATTTTGGTTCATTTGTTGTGGTGAAAATGGTAAGCGAAATTTGACCTATTTGACCTCTGCAATCAACTCGTGGGGTCCAATGGCCCAACATTGGCCGACATGGCCAAGAATTGCACACTGGCAGTACTGGCAGCTGCAGCTCACGTCGAACTCGGCCGAATGATCGCTTTTTGTTCAAACTGAATTAATTATTCTGTTAACTTCGGGGCGATTTGGTGAGTCGCATGTCCGGCGAGTGATGAGAGTCCCAATAAAAATTCTGTCAACATCTCACGCTGTGTTCGACATCGGAAGACGTTGCCATTTGTACATACTCTCTGGATTTCTGCATTCTGCATTCTGCTTCTGCATTCTGCGCTGTGTCAGTGCGAGTCGACTTTGGAGGGAGAGGATGCCCAAGATCTCGAGGGAAGGCCGAGGCGGAAGTTGCCGGCACTGGAGACCTAACGAAAGAGTACATCCCGCAAAGACCGCAAAGGCATGAGAACTGATGTGAAAGATGTGAACAGGAGGAAAGGCGCAGAACTCACTGGCGCAGAAGCAGAAGCAGTAAGGACTCTTGTCATCTTCTGAATTCTGAAGGACAGGTTTCTCGAAACTTAAAGACGGCGAGCGAGGAAAGCGAAACAGTCGGGCAACAAGACTGCCAACACATTCGGAGGGAGTGCTGGCCTGTCGTTTGCAATCGTTTGACTTTTTGTGACGGCCAACTTTGCTTCAACACTTGAGATGTTCTAAAATTCTACATCTTACTGAGATTTACTGCTCGGCTACTTTCACAAAAATGTGTTTCCGACACGAGTTGTCCGATGGTTGGCAACGGAATCCAGGAAATACTTCCATCCTTTATACAAAATCAAAATTCAAAAGAAAACTGAATGAAAATACATCATGACAACAGGTACAATAGGGCAGGAAGGAGTTCAGAATTCAGAATTCAGAATTCAGGAAACGCAAGCAAGCAAGCAAGCTCCGGTAGCTAACACTTATGCGTAGTTGTACTTTTCAAAATCGCTCTCATTCGCCGAGCTACAGTCAGGCCTCGCGCTCCTCTCATCTCTGCCCTCTGTCTCCTCCGCCGACAGGTAGCCGCTTGATAAAAGCTGCCCTGGAAATCGCCCAAAAGAGACTGGGCCTACGTAGTCCTATGGTACTCTTTAGCCGCGAGTGGCGAAAAGAGTGCCTACGGCTCTTATGACCAAGTAAGACGGGGCGTCAGGATCAATCGAAAAGAGCGCAGTACTAGTGTTTTTAGTATCAAGCAAGAGTACTGGCGGGGGAGAAGGCAAGTTATGGCCGTGCTTTCCAACCACCACACGGACTAGCACCTCTATAAGACCCCCACTCCTCCTCTCAAGGGGTGCCTACCGGGACCAGTAGCACCGCTTATGACCCGGCGCGAAATGAAAAAAGGAGTGACAAGTGTCTGGGGGCACTTTGCAGCACCCTCTAGCGCCAGTAGCGTCAATCATAAGAGAGCGTCCTATGCTACGATTAGCAAGGTCGATAAGAATAACGCTGAGTTGTGTTCCGAGTTTGTCGCTGACTCACGAGGCCTCTTGGGAGTGTTGGGAGAGTTGGGAGTTCCGAAAACAGAGTCACAGAAAAGAGAGGAAGAGGAGAGTTTCAAACGCAGGACAGCCTTTTTCATTCACATTGCAGTCAGACTGCTATCCAGCTTTGGCCGATTTGTCCATTCACGTGCTATTAGTAAGTACAATTAAATCAAAAAACGCATGTGTCGCGGAGAGAAAGAGAAGAAGAAGAAGAAGAAGAAGAGTCAAGAAAGACTCAGTCTGCCAATCAATCAATCAGACAATCCTTCCAACTCTTCCGAATGCGTTCGTCATTTCAGGGAGTCAGGTGAGTCAGCTGCACTCTACCGGATTGACTAGTCCCCCTTCTAGCAGAGACGCAAGATCGCCACTGACAGAGGGTAGGTATCCATAGCAACTGCTACCCGAGGTACTAGTACCCAGCCCCTGGTACTAAGCACAGAAATATCGTGCTCGCAGCGGCCAGTGCTAGCGGGAATTAGTGCGGAGGAGTAGCGGAGGTCTAAGTTGAGCTTTCTTCCTTTCTTTCTTTCTTTCTTTCTTTCTTTCTTTCTCTCCGAGTGGATTGTTGTTCGATTGACTGCGACAGAGCGAACGCTGCGACGCTCTTCATCGCTCTTCATCGCTCTTCTTCGAAAAAAAGCGAATGACTGCAGAGCGTCTTTGGAAGTTGGAATTATTATTTTGGGGATTTGTTTGATAGTTTGATAGTTTGATTGTTTTGAAGGCGAAAGAAACTTGACTTTTCAAGAAACCTTCCTTTCCGAAGAACGGCAGAGTGTCAGAGACAAGTCAGCGCAAGAGGCAGAGAGGCAGAGACATCATGATAGAGGCTCTGGCTCTGGCTCTGGCTCTGACTCTTCGTTGTTGTTGTTGAACGACAACAAAAAGAACCGAATGGGACAGCTCCTGAAACTTGCATGAATGGAATGAATGGATTGATTGGAAGAGGCAACCGTTGTTCGCAATTCCCGCTACCCTTTTGCCAAATTATCAACTTGAAAAGGGGTCTTGTCTTCTCAGCGCCCTCGTAAAGCGAGCTTGTGAACAAGTCATGCACGCTACATATCCATAAACAAAGAAAGGAAGCAAGGAAGCAAGGAAGCAAGGAGGGAGGGAGGGAGGGAGGAGAGGCCAGCTGTGAAGCTTTTATTTGAAACGCTGTTCTCATTCATTTCATTTCATTGGGTGTTCGATCGATGGATTGATTGATTTCAAGATGTGAGCAATGTGAGCGAGTGAACCAGTTCAAGAAGGCTTTGGAGCGAAGGCAGCAACGTGAAATGGGAGCCACGTAGCTCCCACACACCACGCGCAAAGTCAAAGGTGTCATGCATCAAGCATACAAATGCATATGCAAGCATATGCAAGCGCAAGTTGCTGTTTGTTGATGTTTGTTGCACTGCAAGAACTGCAAGGCTGTAAAAGAAGGAAGGAAAAGTTGCCACTCAAGAAACTTGAGAACAAGCAAGCTATAGAGATACTCGAGTAGGCTAATCATAGACAAAACGCTTAGGAGGGAAGCGAGATGGTGTGAGTGGGAGGGGCGGTTGCTAGTGGAGATTAGCGTGAAACGGTAGTGGGGATGATATGTCCGGCTGTGACAGTGTGACCAGCCAAGTATAGCCAAGTAGAGTGTATGAGATGGAATCTTCGCATTTGGGAATTCTTTTTCGCGAATTGGTTTTGGCCCTCACAGCGCGAACACCAGCGGTGAGAGGGGCCCACACAAAAGCTCCGCCAAGATGGCATCGCGGTTGTGAGGGCGGCGTGCGCCCCCCTCACACCCGCCACCGAAATCCCACCCAACCTTTCCTCCATCGCTCGTGAGGGCAATCCCGTCCTGTGAGGGCGCCCGGCTGTGAGGGCCGACACGGAAACCTCTCCCATTCCGCGCACTTGCGAGATTTTTTCACGCACCTCCTACCTGCCTCCTACCCCCTCCCCTTACCCCTCCTCCCCCGCCACCACAACGACAACTTCTCCTCCCCTACCACCACCGCTATCCAGCGCTACGCCTCCCGCCAGAGGGGCGTCCAAACAACCAAACAACCAAACAAAGCGCCCCGAAAGGAGAGGGAGGAAGAACGGGAGGAGGAAGGGGAATGAATCAACTTGCGGAAACAAACAAGGGAAGAAAGAAAGAAAGAAAGAAAGAAAGAAAGGAAGAAAGGTAGAAAGGTAGAAAGAAAGGAAGAAAGGAAGAAAGAAGAAAGGTGAAAGAAAGGAGACAATTGAATTTATGAAAGTTTGCAACGCCACCACACAGCGCCTCTCTCTGTCTCTGTCTCTTTCTCTTTCTCTCTCACACACACAGTCGCTCTCACACTCACACGCGGACGTCCTCTCTCGCTCGCGCGTACCCTCACTACCCTAACCGAGTACCCTGACCCTCTCCGCGCACCCTCGCGGGTTCGGGGACCAGGAACTGGGTCCGGGACCCGGAAATCGCCGGTTCCGGAACCCTTGGTGCAGTGCGAAGCGTCCCCGGGGACACCGGACGCGTACTTGTGGGGATACCTGTGGGGAGTAAGAGTGTGGGGGGAGCACCTACTTGCTGCGTTGTTGCTGGATCGTTGCGGCGTGGCGGAAATTGGTCTTGAGTGTTCTGCTTTTCTGAATTCTGTATTCTGAATTCTGCTTTTTTGGTGATTGAATATTGACTGCGATTCTCTTCTTTGAGCAGAGATACTCCATTAATTTATCAGGAGGGAAGAAGAGAGGTGTCGCGACACACGACTGAAGATGGCATTGGAATGCGTGGAATTGGAAGGCAAGCTGGAGCGAGATGGGACTGGGCAGTGCCAGGTTCGAGGCAGCTGGATCATGGGCTTGCACGGAGGGTCGTTTGCGTGGAACTGCGATTTTAGCGGGCTGCCTGAGAGTGGGCTCCCAAGCGAGATTATGTGCTCGGGCACGTTCACTGCTGGCCATGTCACGTTTCCAGAGGTCGGCATCAAGCTCAAGCTGAGGAAACGGAGACAGCGCAGAAGCGAGGCGTCCGGGACCGACATGGTGTCGAACCGGCATTCTACTTCCTCTTCGTCGTCGTCATGGCCGCCCTCGTCTTCGTCATCGTCCTCGTCATTGCCAGCAGATTCGTCGCCTGCAAGCGTTTCCAGAAGGTCCTCCTCCTCATCATCATCATCATCATCATCCTCGTCGTTGTCGTCTTCGTCGTCATCCTCCTCGTCTTCCGCACCTTCGTCATCACCACTTGCGAATGCCCAGGAAGGTTGTCGGAGAGTAACCCGGTCGATCAGCCGCGCCGAGCGGCATCTCGCTGCTCAGGGAACCGCTGCTGAAAGCCGAGCTGGTACATCTTCTCCGCAAGTGAACGCTGTCTATGGACTGACAGGCACGGGCCGGAACAGTCTAGGGAGGTTTCGGGTCAAGGGCGAGCTTTCCGTTTGGAGGGACGGCCAAGCGACATTCAAGGCCAGAAAGGTATATTTGTTCGCTTTGTCCCGGCAGACTGCCACGTCGGAGAGTGAACAAGAGCATTGCGCAGCTTCTGGAAAAAATCGCCGGAAAAGACTGCGCTCGTTTGAGATCGATCAGGCTGCTCAAGAGGAGGCAAGACTTCGAGCGCAGCAGTGGCGCCAGCGGCAGCACATCAGCAAGCTCCAGAATCAGCTTCGGTCAAGGACTTATATATGCTGGGGCACGAGGCAGTCCAAGCGCAGTATGAAGCTGCCCACACCGCAGATTGTTCGTGTCAAGCGCGACGAGAATGACGCTCTTCAGGTGGTGTGGCAATTGACATCTCAGGCTGGTGAATCATTTATTAGGTTTGAAAATATCGAGGCAGAGATTTGCATCGAAGACGAACAGGACGGGAGATTCTTTTTCTGTTGTGCAAGCCCTGTGGAGATAGCAGACCCTGGGTCTTTGCAATGTGTACAAAATATTGGTGCTTTGGATTCAGGAAGCTATAGGCTTAGCGTACGCGTGAGAGAAAAGGCGCGCAATGATTCTCACCCAGTCTCAAGCCCACAGCTCGCCATCACCGTGGACAACAGCAATCTAGAAATAACTTCCATGACGTCCCTCGCCTACTCGCTACCTGTGGACAGCTTGCAGTGCGCTGCCAATTACTCCTTCTCTGTAGTCAGCTGGCGTTCGATCTCGCAGAAGACTCCTTCTTTCGTGGAGCTCCAAACGGAGACAAAAGCCTCTCTGGAGGAGTCTTGGTCGATTGCGCAGGTGGACCGTTTTGCGCCATCCGGTGCAAGCTCTTCGCGCGTATTGCCGTATGATGCGTCCAGCTCATATACCAGATTCGTGGGGGCTCTCTTTGCTCGCGATTGCGCAGGTTGGCGAAAAGGAAAAACTGCGAGCTCTCGGGAGCTGGTTTCAGAAAAGAAATCGAAAGAACCCGTGTTTGCCTCCGACGAGTGCGCGATCTGTGGAGACTCTCTGCGGTTTTGCTCGGCCACACCCGAAGAGAAAGTGCACGTTGGTTCAGTTGTCGCGCCATGCTCGTGTTCTCACATTTTCCATGCTGGCTGCTTGCTCGAGTGGGCCAAGAAGAAATCTAGCTGCCCTCTGTGCTGCTCTCGTTTCACAGGCATTCACCACGTTCGTGCAAACGCCACTGCCGAGTTCCTCTCCGTGATGGACGCCCTGGAAGGTCTTGGGATGTTGGAACGCGTTGCAGAAGAGTTCATTGCCCCGCTGTTCCAGAGCATGAGGCAAGCTTTTGCGCAAGGCCGTGGCCTGGACCCCATGGTATGGTTCCCTCCTGGGGAGCTGGCACTTGCCGATGATGAGCCGTGGACCGCTGATTTTGATCCAATCATGTCGGAGATAATCGCTCAAACCCTTACGGAGCATTTGTTGGAGTAAGTCTGGACAGGTGGGGTGGCGAGCCGCGCTGGAGATCCCGGACCAAAAGTTGATGAAAAGTCCTACTAGTGCTTTACTTTCTCTACACCGTGGGCATCCTAAAAGCGCGAAGCAGAATGAAACAGCTTTTGAGCTGAGGCTATATATATATACATAATATGACCGGAATCGGCAATAGTTATTTTTTATTTTCCCACTCACTCACTGTTCAACATTTTCTTGTTCTTTGTTTGTCGAGAACAAAAAAACAATCCCAGTGGATAAAAAAAAATGCTTGCATCACATGCTCCTTTATTACACAAAACATAGTACAACCAAAACAAAGGGCAAGGGAACACCCAACAACGAACCGGGAAACAGAGCCCGGGCTAAAAGCCACCTCTGTTCACGATTCGTTCCACAATCTCGCGCTTTTCCACACAACCGATTACGTTAATATTTCGCTGCCTGGCAATGGACTTTAGCTCAACCACACTCAAGTGGAGAAGCCTTTGAGCCTCAGCGTCCCGGGAGACCGACTCGGAATATCGCTCAAACGAATGTGGGTTTCTGTTTGCTTGATCCGTCGTTGTCTCCATGGCGCGCCGATTTGCCGTGGAGCTAGAAGATCCCACGAGGGCCCTCCAAGCGCGATGCGCAAAATTTCTCTGTCTCGGTTGCTGCGCTTCTTGTACACCTTGAGTGCGAGCCTCTTCTACAGTACGCTGCTGCTGTTGCTCGCGTTCACTGCGGAGGGCTTGCTGGCGCTCTTGCTCGCGCTGCCTTTCTGCCCTTGCGAACTCGTACTCTGGATCATTGGTCTCTAGCTCGTATCTGCAGCTCGGGCAGGAGTTGTGCTTCTTGAGCCACGGTAGGACACAATCAGGATGAAAAAGATGTTTGCACGGAAGCTTCTTCACACATTCCCCGATTTTCATGTTGTCCAAGCACACAGGGCACATGATGCCCCCCGGGGAGTTCTCCACCAGCAGGTGGCGTTCTTCGATAACCACGTCCTCAAGCTTGTCGAGTGCGCTTTTCGCGGTCGGCACGGACCCCACTGGCTGGGAAGGCCGAATGAAGCTGGTGTATCTCCGCCAATTCTCTCTCGCATTCTCCGGCAGCATCGACAGCACCCATCGGTTCACGTACGCCCAGCTGTGAAAGGCGATTATCGGCAGGAAGAAAAGCGAAAAGGTGATCACAAAGTCCGCTATCACGCTCCCGCCATAAGAGCCGTCAAAACCGTCCACTGAGCCTGGTCTCGGGGTCCCGCTGCCCTCGTTATCCATGCCGCTCGATCTGTGCTGACGAGAAGATCTTTGACGCTGGGGATGGATTCTGTCTTGATAATCTGCGTCCACGTCGCCAGTGTAGTTCATATCCTGCACAATCCAGTACACCATCAGAAGGAAGCCCCCGAACACGAGCCAGTTCTCCGTCAACCATTCGCGGCACCGCTCAAAGTGCGCAGGAAAGAAAGAAATCAATACGCCGAGCAGAGGGATGATCGGGGCAATATCAGACAGCACCACGCTCAAAACCATCATCCCAAGCGAAAACATCATTCCACGCCTGTCCATTTGCATCCCTTGCGCATTGCCACGCAGCATATTCCCCGTGCCAAACACGCCCATGGGCCCGGCCACAAAGAAGAACACCATCTCCCCGCTTCTCTCCGCTCCGCAACTTTCCCCGCACACTTGCCTCCAGAGCCCTTTCAAACGAGAAAGCAAACCCCAAGCCCAGCAATATTCGTATTCGTATACGTATTTCTATTTCTATCGCTCTTGCTGCCTATCTCCCACCATGCACATGTGCAGCATCCACCGCCTCTTGCCCGCTCTCAACACTTGCCCTTGTCCTCCTTGTCCTCCTTGTCCTTTGCGCTCGCGGTCTGTCTTCTGTTTGCTTTGCTTTGCTTTGCTTGCTGTGTCTGTGCCTCTTTGCTTCACTGTCAATCAAGTTGTATTGTACAAATTGCTCATTTCATACATTTCGTTTAGCCATTTGCGCATAAGTACTTATTTGCTTCAGTATTTGCCCTTGCTTTTGGCTTGCTTCCACTCTACTCGTGCGGCTAATGCAACCTTAGCAGTGCTCACTTGGAGCTGAGGACTAGCTATCGCCATGGAGAGGACAAGTAGGAAAAAGTGTAAGATGTAAGAATTGAACTATTTGGAGCATTAGCTTGGACTTAGGTTTGTCTATGTGACACTGTGCCGTGATCTAGGCAGCGTAGCTGGTTGTAGGCAGCTTATGGCATTACTGTAGCAGATGTACAATAGTACTAGCTAGCGTCTTCTTTGGAGAGGAGAGTGTTTACTTTTCGTTTTGCAGCATTTGATTCATTTGTTTTGATGATTTGTTTCTTTGAATGAATGTAAGACCCAATTTAGAATAGTCAATTAATATTATTTGAAATTGAACAGGTGTACACACGTGGGTGTACACGTCACTTTTTCTCACTGACAGAAAGAAATTCATGCACGGTCGTTTGCGAAAACAAAACATAAGAGAATACCTGAATTCTGAATTCTGAATTCTGTTTTCGTCCCAGGCCGATGCGACAGAGAGCACCGGAGAAAGGCTGTCCTCGCTTGTAGGAGTTTTTATATATGGATTAGAGTACGCGGAGCGTACCGTCGAGATTCAAGCGAAGACTTCTCTCCTCTGCGCCGTTGGGTTCCCGGTTCCCACTCGGCACAACGAAGTGACAAGCTGGCCACTCCCGCCGAGACTACAGATTATGATAGTAGACTATTACTCCCATCATACGGCCCAACTCGCAATCTCGAGAGTGTTCCCGAAGTTTCTGAAATTCTGGTTCTCAAGAACAAAATCCTAGACACTTGTTCTCCGGTACGACTACCATATGTGCTATTAATAAATTCACCCTATAGGAAGGATGGTAGCAAGAACTGTAGACCGACTTCAGTTGCGGCTCCGAATTCGCCTTAGAATTGACTGTGTTTGATTCGAACGCTGACTCTGCTTCTCTTTGTTTCGTTGTGGTTCTGAATTAACTGAATTAACTGAATTCTGTAAATTTAAATTATCCCGAGTCTGTTCTGAATATGATCTTTCTATCTTTCTTCTCTTGATTATGATTGATCAATCAATTGAAATCAATCAATCAAAATTCATTGATTGACAACAATTGATCAAGAACAAATTACATGAAAGAGTCCTTGGGATGCAAGAAGCAAGCTAGCTAGTAGCTACTGTGATCTTACTCTAGCTCTAGCCTAGGTTCAGTAGTACCCCACGGAGCGCGAACAAGCTGTTCAGTATGTTCAGTGCCAGTTCGCTAGAACGTTCTATCAACTGTTGGAGCCCAAACTACTCGTACTTGTACACACTCACACACGCTACGCATTACAGCTACTGGACATAAGAATATATATAAGTTCAGAGTACCTGGGAAGAAGAAGGTACACCGCTACCAGTTTCCCTTAACTGCGATATCATAGCAGCGAATACCAACTACAAATAGGCCAAAGCACACACACTCTCTTCAATCGGCGTACCACAACTTACTGAAAACCACTACCAACACCGCATAACCCACAACTATCCATCCCATAAGCGACTGGTTAGCGTAATTTATAGCACTCGGCGACCCGGCATACGGGTGAACCTAGTGAACTTAGTGGACCACTCAATCACCTTTCGTGAATCGCGAAATTGGGAGGCGCGCTGTGGGGAGTGTGTTGAGTGGGGAAAGTGTGGAGAAAAAGATGTGTGCGGCGGACTGCGAATCACAGGCGGTGCGTGGCGCTCGCGGCAAGGAGGAAGGCAAGTGCGAAGAAGCGCCGGACCAACAAGAGATAGAAGAAACAGAAGAAACTGAGGAAGGGTTGACGTTGTTGGAGAAGAATGGAATGGCGAATGCGAGTTTACTGCATCGGAGAAACGGAAATTTCAGGAGACTTCGCAAAGTTCGCACGCTGGAGAAGCTGCGGATTGAAGATGGAACGAGTGGGATCAAGATCGCGCGAGAGGATGCACACGGTAATGGGTTGGCGGACGCTGGCGGACTGATGGGTCGGAAAGCGAATGCGAGCGTGGATGATTTGTGCAAAGCGGCGGTGGCTGCACAGGTCACTCAAAAGGACGTCGTGGTCGTCTTTGCCGAGATGCTGGAGCGGATGGCAGTTCAGAACGATGCCGCGATCGCGGAAATGTGCAGGCTCAAACGGGTGCACCCGTCCCTGCATTTCTTTCAAGGACAGAACGCGCCAAAGGTGTCACTCAAGTGGTATTTGTGGCGGATTGTTTACTATCTAAACAAGTATCCCAAGGTAGAGCCCACCTTTTTTGCGGGTGACGAAGGCACGATTTCGGCTGACTTTACTTCTGGTAAGGGCATCCAGTCACACGGAGACACCTCCGCCTTGAGCCGCGGACTACGATCGCTCCTCTTAGCCCTTGTGTATGTTGACCGCGTCACAACGCTTCATCCTTCCTTTGTCCTATCGTCGCTGTCTCTGCACCGTGTCATGCTCACAGCCATGCTTATCGCCACAAAATTCACGGATGACTTTCCCCTAGGTGTGGATGTGTTTGCAAAGATCGGAGGAATTAACGCACGAGATATGGGCAAAATGGAGTCATGCTTTTGTTCGCTCGTTGAGTTCGACTTTAATGTCTCGGAGGAGGAGTTTGCAGTCAAGTGCATGAAGCATCTCTCTCTTGCCTTCGACATTGCTTCACAAAGGGTTGGAAAAACGTTGAGGGCAATTCCGTCTCCGCGGAGAAAACTTGGCGCCTCGGTCGCCTCGGGACTGGTGCGCAACAGCAAAACTAGGCTGCCTTCTCGACTCGTATCTATACCGGTGGGAAAAGACAGCGAGTAACTGGTTCTCGGGTCGTTCTGCCTCTCTGTGTATCTGTGATATATGTGTGCAATCTCTTGGTTATGTAAAATTGTCCTGAATTCGACTTTTTTTTTTTTAATGAGTACAATGTTGCTTTGCGAAGAAGGCCATGCTTCGTGCATAAAGTGAGTGTTGCTCTATCATGATTTGATTAGTATTGTCAATCATCGTTCAATCAAACCATCTTTAGAAATGTACAAAACCACGGTGAGCAGATTTATTCTGCAGGGTGCTCCATGTCAATGACAACTTTGCCCTTGGCGCGTCGTCCCTTGAGAAGATCGTACCCTTCCTCGACTTGTTTCTCGCCAAATGGCAAAACCGTGTCCAGAACTGGCTTGAACGCGGGTTCTTTGCTCCCTGCGACCTGCATAAGCTTGACAATTTCTTCAAGTTCTTTGCCATTCTGTTGTTTGAGCCACATCCTGTGCTGTTTGCTCTCTAGGTGAAGAAGCATTCGAATCCATGCGGTTGGTGGCCCGTTGATGGACACGTACATGCCGTCATCCTTGAGAACCCTCTTAGACTCCTTAATGTAATCCTCACCTCCACCAGAAGCAGTGGCACAGTCGTACACAAAGTCAAAGTACTTTTCGCCAAATTTATCGTGAATGGTCTCGCTCGTGTAATCCACGACCTTGTCTGCGCCGAGCTCCTTCACCATTTCTATGTTTTTGGTGCTGCACACACCGACGATCTCTCCAGCTCCCAGCGCTTTCGCGATCTGCACGGCTGCCGTTCCAGTGCCTCCCGATGCTCCAATCACAAGTAGTTTCTGGCCCTTCTCAAAACCATGGCGTACGAGTGCTTGGTACCCAGTCAAGTATGTTGTTGTCATTGCCGCTGCGTCTACAAAAGAGAGCTCATCTGGGATCTTGGCCACTTTGCTTGGATCGCACAAAATCTCTTCGGCAAGAACGCCGATGGTACCTCCAAAAACGCGATCTCCAGGAGACAAGCCTTTCACATCAGTTCCGACTTGCTTTACCACTCCAGCAAAATCCTGGGCGGCCGGCTTTCCGTGCAAGACGAACTTTGGAATTTTGTAGTCCACTGGATTCAAGCTAACAGCCTTGACCTCCACGATGATCGCGTCGCTCTTCAGCTCAGGTCGCTTTGCGTCGCTTTTGAACTTGCGTCCTGTCGACGCCCAAAAATCATTCACCACCGCCTTCATCACTGACATCTTGGCCTCGTTTCGTCTTTCAATGTCTCAACTACGTGCACTTTCTCGCTGCCGAGAGTCTGTTATCAATTCTCAAAATGTCTTTTGTTTGAATCACTTGAGTTTGGGGATTGCCGCCGCGCATTTTTGACCCAAGTCAATTTTGACTCACAGACAAGATAGGAGTGCCGGTACTCACACCAGTACTGGCTCCCACTGCCAGTGCGTTATAATGCTCTGCACGAGTTCAGAATTAACATGTAAATCAGATCAGACATTGATGAGTTAAACAAATTGAACAACGAACATTAAAGTCAAAGAAGACCGATCGGTGTCGTCACAGGAAAGACTGGAAAGACCTTTGGCCACTCGGCTCGATCCAACTTTCAACCCGGCGCTCTCCTATAGAGACTATCCTACAGCCCATTAAAGTTTGCTAGCTTTAATGCAGTAGAACCACTCGTGCTCAGGTACTACCTCTAACTCAATCACTAACAGCGCTTTTGTCGATAATTATAATGCCATACTATCGTAAATGTTCTGTAAACTAAACTAAACTAAACAGTACTGTACTGTAGATCTTACTAGTGCGATAGCCGAATTCTGTAAGATGCTGCAAGCCTGTGGAAAAGTATTTATCCTCGATCCAATCCACGAATGTGCTGGTTGAGCTTCTGGTTTGCATTCTTTTGAATTAATTTGTGATTTGAAATTGAGATTAGTTGTGGAATTTGGATGTGAAGACAAAGAAGATCTGCACAAGTGAGCATTTGCTTGTGACCGAGAGCCAGAAAGAGGTTAGCGTTGGTCGCCTTTGTTGTGCTGGTTTTGGTCAGAATGATGCTTCTGTGATTGAAGTTAACTTGTTCTCATCTCGCGTCACTGTTACTGGAAGCGGGTGCTGAGGTTTTGTTGGGAGGCGAGTGAGTGACTGAGTGAGTGGCACCTTGTTGGGAAAGAAAGAAAGAAAGAAAGAAGCCCCGTAATTGATTGCAAAGGAGGTCAGTCACAGGTGTCACAGGTGACAGGAAATGCTGTTCTGATTTTTACAGAATTCAGATTTTTCCAACCGGGTTAGTTCAGTTTCTCGATGGTTCGATGGGATTCAAGCCCTTGATTCGGACCTTTGTTACAATATTGTCGGGTTTCGGCGGGGTGAAAGAGCAATTTCAACGACGATGAAAAGCGCGAGAGATCCCGAAAGTGCACATAAAAGAGGGAGCGAGCGAACAAAGTACTAGTACTCATTTCACAGTGGCGAGCAGTTCTTTGTTCGCAATGTGTCCGTTTGCTGGTTGTAACGCCGCTGTCGGGGTCTTACGACCATGGACGGAAAATTCTCAATCTCAAATTCTGTTCAAATTTCTGATAAAAAATTTCAATTCTTGTGCGCAAACTTCCGTCAATCGATCCAAGACGTTTCCACGAATTCCTTCAAAGCATCTCAATTGAAACGGAGACTCGGACAATACCATTGCACTACAAGGTTTGATGGATAGATGAGATAGATGGATGGAATGGCCGATGCAGCCCCAAGAGCGTCGCTCCACGGTACACAAACACAAACGGCAGCTATCCAAGCTAGCGACCAGCTCAGCTGTGCTCAGTTGATGTTAAGAAGGTGCAAGGCGATACGAAGGTCCAACTAGCCGCAAACGCAACGAGCAGAGGGTGAAGAGCCACTGCAAAGAGCGCATCAATCAGCCGTCTCGGTAAGCAGCAACCCAGGAAGCGGTGAAACACACCGGAACATTTCGCAGTCCTTAGGACGTTGATGCTCGCAGGCCGCAGAGAAGGCTCAGGCTCGAGAGACTCGAAACACGACCACGGAAAGGCAGATGCTTCGCTAGGCGGAATATGGGCCTGGCACTGTCAGGAGGGTACGCCGAGCAGGATGTGGAGCTGAAGGCGATCGAGGAAGAGCAGCATGAGGTGTCAAGCAACTCTGCGATGGCAATGCGTCCGTCGAACTCGTCTTCGGGTATGTTGAATAAGCTTGAGAAACAGCTGCGCGATGATGGCTTCGGGGTTTCGCAGGAGGAGGAGAACAAGATAGTAGAGGAGTCGCGCAAGACCTGGGCCAAGGTAAAGCCTTCACAGCGCACAAGCTTTATGGAGAAAGACCCTTCGCTATTTGCGCTTCTCAACTCCCTGAATGTGCGCCCGGTGCGTGAAAACGGACCGATACAAGCCATCTTGGACCTCATGCCCTTGTGCGGGCCGGGATTTGAGCACTACCCTCGAGTGGACCACTTTGTAATGCGAATCCTTCAGAGCGCAATAGACGCAGGGGATGTGGACTTTCGAGCTCCGGTGGATAAGAAAATGAACACGCTCTTGCATCTCGCATGTCGGAGAGCGAGCCAAGAATTGGTCGCATACCTCTTAAGCAAGGTCGGGCTTAGCGCGATGGCCGTCAATGCTCGCGGAAGGACCGCAATCCACGAAACTCTAATTGGGATGGAGCAGACGAGCGCTTGGGTAAACAAAGAGTGCTTTGAAATCGTGGAGGAGCTGTTGCGGACTGGAGCGGATGCATCAGCGCTAGACATGGAGCGGGTAACTCCACTGCACCTTGCCGCAAGAGCGGGAGACGCCACCTTGGTGGGTCTATTGCTGTTGTACGGGGCCGATGCCGACAAGGAGGACCGAAACGGGTGGGCTCCCGTTTCCTATGCCTTAGCAAACAACCACACGAAGTGCGCCGCTCTCCTCCACACAGACACTCGCTGGAGCGAGTTCCAAGACCGAACAACTGGGCGTCTATTCTATGTCAACTCCGTCACAAAAGAGGAGACCATGGAGCGCCCACTCTTATTACATACAGACTTTGCTTCTGTAGTGCACCAAGTTCAGAGCGAAATAATGCATCCAAGGGCAACGGGTGGGACGGTGGAACAGAACACTGAACAAATTGGCAGCGATAAATCGGAGGCTGTCAATGTAACCGAGAAGCATGCAATTCCAGGACAGATTCTCGAAAATTTCGAGGAGACAACGATAGAGAAGTGTGTGCAGACACGAGACTCCGAGCTCGTCTCCCAAAACAGTACGTTGAGTGACGCTCGAGTGCCGTCCGAAAGCGCATCATCCTCGATTTCATCTTTCTTGTCGCGGCGGAGCTCTACCATCCGTGAGCTGCTTGGCCAAGGTCTGACTTCCCGCATGCAAATTTGGCGAGAAACTGCCTGGAGGGAAGGAATCCGAAATGCGTCCAAGCGAAAGGAGAAGAGGGCGTACGACGCTCTCCAGCAATACCGGGACTCTATCCGCAAGTCCGGCGCCATTGATCGATCGCGAATCGAAAGTCTGAAGGCAGAGCTTGAAGAGCTAATCCAGGGCAAAGAGATGACTTGCGAGCAGATGCAGCAACTTGAGGCAAGTCTCGAAAGAGAACGAATAGAGAAAGCGGCAATTATGCATAGTCTTCAACTTGTCCAACAAGAGTTGGAAAACGCGCAGCGTCTTCTTAAGGATGCCGAATCTGAGCAACGGGAGGCTGTTTTGAAAGTCGAGCAAGCTAGCGCTTTGACGACCACCGTGGAAACACTCAAAGAGACTGTCCGTGCGCAAGAGGAGGAAAATTCGAAACTTCGGAAAAATTTTATCGCGGAGCAAGAGCTGCGCAGAAGGGCACACAATCAAAATCTCGATCTTTTGGGAGCCATCCGAGTGTTTTGCAGGATCAGGCCTTTCAGTTTGGCGGAGCAAGAGCAAAATCGCAAGTCTGGCCTTTATGGTGCCGCTGTTGTTCCTGGGGAAGGAATGGAGCTCGATTGTGCTGTCGTACCCCTGAAGGAGAAAAGCTTTCGATTTGATGCATGCTTTGGCCCAGAAACCCAGCAAAAGGAAATCTTTTCGCAGATTGAACCACTTTTGCAATCAACTTTGGATGGCTACAATGTTTGCATTTTTGCGTACGGGCAAACAGGAAGCGGTAAATCTCACACCATGATTGGGTCACGGGACGGGCCTCGCGAGAACTGGGGAATCGCTCCGAGAGCCATGGAGAGGCTCTTCGAGCTTTTGAGGGCACGTGCGACTGGCAACTTTACCGTTTCCTGCTCTGCCATAGAGCTGTACAACAACCAACTTCGAGACTTGATGTGCGATGATCTTGGGGTAACAGCCAAGTTGACCGTGAAGCGCGACTCAGCTGGTGCAGTGTACGTCGAAAATGCAACTGTGAAAGAGATGGGAAATGCCGAGTCAGTTCTTGACTGTCTTGACGAACTTCTGGGCCGCCGCGTTGTGGCAACAACCAAAATGAACGCGGAGAGCTCAAGGTCGCACCTAGTGTTCTCTCTGCACGTTGTCATTAAGCATCCTCAGAACAAGTCGTTGACGAAGGGCAAGCTAACGCTCGTCGATTTAGCAGGTTCGGAGAAGGTAGCACAATCGGGAGTTTCGGGTTTAGGTCTGAAAGAAGCAGTGTCAATTAATCAAAGTCTCTCGGCTCTCGCGGATGTAATTTCCGCTCTGACCGAGAAACAAAAGTTCGTGCCTTATCGGAATCATCTATTGACGCAGCTTATGGCGGACGTTTTGGGGGGCAACGCAAAGACGCTGATGTTCGTCAACGTTTCGCCGCAGCCAACGTCGGTAGCGGAGTCCTTGAATAGTCTCCAATACGCCACTCGTGTCAAGAAGGTCAAGAACAATGCCAAAAAGAACGTCGAGACTGCGGAGATTCAAAAGTTGAAGAAGCAAATAGAGTTCTTGCGCAAGAAGGCTCACATAACAGCGGATGATTTTGACTTTGATTTTCCAGTGAGCGAACAAAGCTAATGCTTGGTGTGCGAATGAATGTGGTAAAAAAATGGAATTTGAACTACTTCGCTCCATGTTTTATTGGTGTAATAAAAATCTATGTCTATTTTTTTTTGTAAACGTGAGTTGTGCGTACTAAAAAATTATAAATGCCATCTTTCTCATGATGAACAGCGACTGATATTTTACGCCATGGAATTATGTCTGTCATTTTACAACAACTCAAAATTTAATGTGCAAAATGGAGATGCACTCACTTATAGAGCAGTATGCTTGCTGAGAATAGCATCGCCAATCTTAACAAGCTCTTGCACGCCTTCGATCTTTGGAGAGGCAGGCGATAACGGTGGAAGGCGGCTCCGCTCTTGCGAGCCGCTATGGTCCACGGAGGTCATGACTGTGAGCTTGGATGGGTTAGACTCCGACCTTCTCGCGGGATCAATCACTTTAGTGTTTATGATAATGCTGCTGCCGCTGCCACTCTTGTGCCCTTGGTTTGGATGGTTTTTGCTCGAACCAACAGAGAGCTGGCTGTCCTCTCGCGTTAGAGTCATCTTGCAGCTCATCGAGTCCGCGGTGTACGGGTGTTTGACCATGTCCAACGCAGAGGACCGCAGACCAGGCTCGATCTTGAGCAACGATAGCAAGAATTTGCGGCATTGGTCGGAGCGGCCGCGCTGCTCGCGAAGCGCACGAACGCATGCGGGCTTGGCCTTGTGGTTTTTAAACAACAAAGAGGTGTCCTGGGAGTCGCAAACGTCGGCGTTTTTAGAAAAAACAATCTCCATGGCGTGCAAACACTTTGACAACTCGCGGCTGAAAACGGCGGGATCGTGCAGCTGCTCATAAGCATATGCAGGCATCCATACCTCAGCAAAGCGGACATGGCCCAACAGCAGCTCTAGCAACACGCAACCAAGACCCCAAACATCGAGTTTATGGCTGTCATACTCTTTGCAGATGAGCATCTCCGGAGCAAAGAAGCCTGGAGTTCCACAAAAGTCGTCCAAGTTCATGCCCGAGCGATGCTTGGTGCTCAAACCAAAATCAACGAGCTTGACATGGTTCTGCCCATCCACGAGCACATTCTCCGGCTTGAGGTCACGGTGAGCAATGTTGTGCATATTAAGGTAAGCAACAGCACTTGCCAATTGGGTGATAATTGTATGCGCAAACGAGTCTTTAGCTGGGCCAGGGTGCTTGCGATAATACTCAAACAAATCCATCCCACCCCGCTCTTGAACTATGTACAAATAATTTGGAGTGTGCAAGACTTGAACGAGGTTGACGATGTTCTGATGCTCAAGGTCTCTGAGAATCCCGATCTCGTTGTTTATGCGAGAAGCGTTCTTCACATCGGAAATCTTGTCCTTTAGAATTCGCTTGATGGCGAACTGTTCCGCTTTCTGGCACTTTGACGATGGCCCCCCGCGTACCTCCTTGACCACCGCAAATTGGCCTTCGCCGAGAATTTTGCCTGTTTGCCAATGGCCGACGCGATCCTCGCTCTCCTCGATTTCGGGGTTCATGGCCGGTATGTTCTCAAAACCTTTTACGTTGCGCGGGACGTATTCCCACAGTACCTTTCGCATTCGTTCTTTCAGCTGATCATACTTTGAGCGTAGGGCCACAAACTCGTCAAAGAGTTCGTTTTGCTGTTTGTGGAACGTTTTGATTGAGTCCATGGCCACCGCGAGGTTGTCTTCTAGCGTCTTGATATCCTTCTTCTTCATCATCAGCTCGCGCTTCATGGCGTCTGAAGTGGGCGAGCTTCCTCGGCTCGCCGCGATGCGCACATTCACGACACTTTTCTCATCGCCTCCGCTAATCGATTCCACCAAGTCACAGATAATTCCGGCTTTTCTCAGTGCTTGAAAAAGTATTTTCTCATTGCTTTCTCCGCCGACGCTTCCAGAGATGTTTACAACCAGCTGCATCGCGCAGCCACACCTTGAGGGAGTATGTCTCGCGTGTGTGCCCCAGCTTTGATGGATTCAACCGACCGATAGACTTTCTGCGCGCCGCCTTCGCTCGAGTTTCACTTGTTTCACTTGCAAGTCCGCAGCTCTCCGTCCAAGTCGCTCGTCCGCAAACGCAGCTATACTGTACTGCGATGGACCGCGTGTTCTGAATTTCCAGCTTTGCAAATTTCAACAACACAGCAGCTCGGTTGTCGAGAGACCACAAGCTGGCTATTCGCAGATGCGAATCACTCTCCGTTTTATCTCGTTGGCTCAATCGATGATGGATGCCACTGTCACGCTGGATACCTTTCGGAGTTGGGGTCCTACGCAGGTCTAATCGGCCACCTCCCCTCGCTCTTCACTCACTCACTCACTCACTGGGAAGTGAGTAGGTAGGCAAGGAAGGAGATGCGTCTCTCTTGGTCCTGGTCGCCAAACGCCACGCCCGGAGAGGAGCGATGGAGCCCACGAGTTGACGGACTGTGAGCGAGGAAAGTTCTAATGTCCACGTCGGACCTCTTGACCGCCGTCGTACTATTGCTACGTGCGAGCGTTCTTCTTTTCTTCTTTCTCTCGCGCCTATTGCAATTGCAGATCTCGACGTGCGTGCACAATGCACTCAAAAACTCAGTTTTGAATAACACGTATATAGTTCACATTCACAGTGTCAGCACATGTCCGACTCGTCTCTGCGACGACAAGGAGCTTCTCCTAACTTGCAATTCTACACAATTAGCAGCGCCACGTTGATAATCTGTCTCAGTCTGAGATCCATCTGGTCCATCCCATGCACCGATCTCCCGGCACAATCCGCGACGACCGTGGTAAGAGAGATACTATTCTCTGTCAATACAGCTTAAAAGCGTGGAACCTCGGAGAAGAAGCAGGAGACTCGCGCCAGCCACAGCCAAAAATGTGCATTACATGATGTATCTCATTTCATGAGTTGACGCGAGTTGACACTCAATTTCCTGCATCGCCAAGCTGAACCTGAAATAATTTAGCAATCTGACAGCGAGTCAACTGTAAATCGCTCTACACATCACTCGCATTCACATCGGCAATAAAGTTGAGCGCACTTACCTGTCCTAACTTATCCTAACTTTATTGCTTTCTTTCTGTCTTTCTTTCGTTTCTTTCGTTGTTGCTTGGAGGAAGAAAATGTAATGCAACAAAATCGAGGAATGTAAGGAAATCGTCCTACTTGCTAGCTACTCGTTACTCAGCGGCGTAGATGCAGATACGGTTACACTGTGCGGCGTGGGTGCTAGCAATGAGGATAGTCACTCGAGTAGCACTCGATTTCCGCATCGGGTCTGCGTTGGGGCATTAGGCGTTGAGGCTATGTAGCGTTATGAAGCTTTCTTCCCGCGGAGAATCCATTTTCTTCCTTCCCCTTTTCTCTTCTCTCTTTTCTCTTTTTAGTTTTTGCTCTGTGAGTCTGTGAAGGTTCTGACTGTGAATCAATGTCTTGACCGCGTTCGCCGAGAGACCGCGGGAATGGTGAGAAACACGCAGAACGCCGCGATCGGAATTGCTCGCTACGGCCACCGCCAGCTTTGGATTTTGATGAGGCTGGCTCATAAGGAAGGAGAGCTCCAGTGTTAAGCGGTTTAATAATGAATGGCATTCCGCGTCGAGATTTTAGGCGGTCCAAAACCTCCAACACACTCTGCATTGCGTGTCGTGCTCCGTTAGGTTGGCGATATTTGCAAAAAGAATTCCGTGAGTCTGCAGAGTAGAGCAGGATTCAACAGCGAGGACATATTCCTTTGCTCAGGTGCATCACATAATCAACAGGAGAGGAGAAAGACAAGAGATGGAATCAACTGCTGGAAAAGGATTTTGATTTACGTTAGGAAATTTCGCGGCGTAGATTCGAAAGTATACTTAGACACAGGGCGGAAATAAGAGAATATTGAGTCTAAATCGAGGTGTTTGGATGGACTTGCCGAGCTGAATCGCTAGGCCCTTTCGGCCCTGTCACGCCAGTTTCACTTACGCCAGTTTCACTTACGCCAGTTTCACTTACTGTCAATCTTTGCCCACACTCAATCCCAGAAACACCTTCCTTCTACTCAAATTGACTCGAAGGAGCTCTGCGCGGAGGGAGATGGTAGCAATAGCTGTTCGAGACCTACTTTCAAAGTTCCAGATTTGTATTCTGACTGTGAATTCTGAACTTTCGAAATGATTGGACTCTCGTTGTGGATTTCGGCGGCATAGGCTTTGGTCAACGATGGTCAACGAACGCACAGTATTCCCTGTCAAGCGCGACCCATCGAGCGCTCGGCCAATGTTGATTTGACTGTGAACAAAAGTATTGGGTGTACTGAGTTCGTTCGATTTCTCAACTCCAGTGAGAGTTTCGCGACACAACACACGCATCTTGTAGTGAAGTTGACACTGAGAGCCTCATAGGCCTGACAGTAGCTCCAGAAAAAGAGCGATATGTTATTATTTTGACTATCACAGCTCTATCGCTGGCTCGCATCGTCGCACATTTCAAGGGTAATACCAAACACAGCGGTAACATATAAATTCTAGTGCTATACTGCACGTTGTCTTGTACGATCATGATCCACCTTCTCACGCGGAGCTCGGAGAACAACATAGAAGGAATATTGATCGCGAACAACGAGCCAATCCATCAGCGACGTCATCGTGGTGACGCATGATTTCAGTTTGAGGAGCGAGGCATTTCTTCGTGGAGAAGAAAGGGCACACCTGCAGACTAAACAGCCAAGTAAGAAACGTTATTTATCATCATCACAATATCCTTTCTGGCCTGTCTCCAAGAGAAAGAAACTTTTAAACTTTTAAATTTTAACTTTTGCTTGTGCTCGTATGCTTACAAAAGCTTGCAACGAAACACAGCGGAAGCAAGTTCAGAACACGCCAATGACATCTTTGCTCTCCAAAATTGAAAATTGTTTTGTCAAATTTTAAAAACTGATTCTGTAAGAAACCTTAATTTTTGCAAACAATCAAAAAATCGCCGTTGACTGAGTGTGATTGAACTCACTCCAACGAAAGCGTTAGTCCCTCTTCCTATACTTTACCATAATAATATCCCTCTTAGATTCCATCCCGACCTGTTCCTACTACGAGCTTATAAACCCCTACGCCCCAAGCCAGGTAAGAGAGACTAGTAAATTCTTGACAATCTGACTGACTATCCTAAACCTTCTCGACTACTATGCAAAGGACTAGTCGCTGTAGTCCCAGTTGTGTGTACTATAGCAGTAAAGCGTTGGTGTACTTAACAGTAAAACAGTAAAACCAAAGCCCTAAATTCCCCAAACAGAATGAGTTGTCTCAGGTCCGAAACTTTCTTTGCAATGAAATACGATTGGTTTGGAAAGTTGAGAGTGAGTGAAAAGCCTTTCGATTGATTGATTTGCTTCGGTCATTCATTCACTCATTCATTCACTCATTCAAATTGAAATGAGCATGAAAGTGGTCGAAGTGGAGTATCTAGGCGATCTACATGAACGACTTCAAGGAGCAAGAGTGCGAGAAGTAAAAGTATGTTAAAGCGTTAAAAGCTGCAAAAGCTGTAAAAGCGAAAGCCCATCTGGAAACCATAGAAACGTTCTCAATTCCTCGATTCCTCGATTCCTCGATTCCTCGTGCAGACATGAGACTGTGCAGAAGAAGACTGACAAAGCATCGGCACTGGCACTGACATGCGGGTACGAGTAGGTACGGACAGCGAGTGCCCACACAGCCCCAGCCCACACATTCATTACATTCATTCATTGAACACATTGAACGCATTGAACAATCACTTACTCCACATTGTCACTGTCAACTGATGTCAACTGGTAAACTTGTAACTTGCATTGTATTGCCCTCGCTTGGTGCATAGAGTGCATAGAGTGCGTAGAGTGCGTAGCCGTCGCCCCGGAGAGACGCTGTTGACTGACAACTGTGCTAAGGTGTCGTTTACAACAAACAACCAAACAAACACCTCCCAACACACGAGCTTTGACGTCCTCACCACCCGGTTTGCCCTCGCAGTCGCGGTCAGTGCCACGAGTGCCACGGGGCGTAAGGAAGTTTAGGAAAGCGTGTTTCGAATCCCTTTACAGCGCGGCGCTCGCGAACTGAAGACGCGGAGATACGCAGTGGGAGAAGGAGAGAAGGAGTGAGTGGGTGGAGCAAGAAAAGTAGAGGGCCCCGTACGTCCCGGAGGAGAGACCGATTGTGGATTGGACTGCTGGATCGTGGAATAGGCAAGATGACGGCCGGATTTGAAGAAGTGATCACCATGAAGCAGGTGAAGGACCGGAATACGCCGGACGATGCGTGGTGCGTGGTGCATGGCAAGGTGTACGACATCACCAAGTTCAAGAACGCTCACCCCGGTGGAGATATAATCATGTTGGCGGCTGGCAAGGACGCCACCATCCTGTTCGAGACTTACCACATCCGCGGCGTGCCCGATGCCGTGTTGCGCAAGTATCAGATCGGCAAACTTCCGGACGGAAAGAACAAAGAGGGCGGCAACGGCCTCGACAGCGCCTCGTACTACTCCTGGGACAGCGAGTTTTACCGCGTCCTTCGCGAGCGCGTCTTGAAGCGCCTGAACGAGCTCAAGCTGTCCAGACGCGGAGGCTTCGAGATTTGGGCCAAGGCTATCTTTCTCTTGACCGGCTTCTGGTCTTGCCTCTACCTCATGTGCACACTCAACCCAAATGGGCTTGCGATTCCTGCCGCCATGATGTTGGGAATCTTTGCTGCCTTCGTAGGAACCTGCATTCAGCACGACGGGAATCACGGTGCGTTCGCCCAATCTTCGTGGCTTAACAAGGCCGCTGGTTGGACTTTGGACATGATTGGATCCAGCGCCATGACCTGGGAGATGCAGCACGTGCTTGGACATCATCCGTACACCAACTTGATTGAAATGGAGAATGGCAATCAAAAGGTCTCCGGCAAGCCTGTTGACACCAAGACTGTCGACCAGGAGAGCGACCCTGATGTCTTTAGCACCTACCCTATGCTTCGCCTTCACCCTTGGCACAGCAAAAAGTGGTACCACAAATACCAGCACATCTATGCACCATTCATCTTTGGGTTCATGACCATCAACAAGGTCATTGCACAGGACGTCGGCGTTATCACACGCAAGCGTCTCTTCCAGATTGACGCCAACTGCCGCTACGCTTCTCCGACTTACGTCGCTCGCTTCTGGATCATGAAGGTTCTTACCGTTCTCTACATGGTTGGCCTGCCAATGTACATGCAAGGTCCATGGGAGGGTCTCAAGTTGTTCTTTATTGCGCACTTTACTTGCGGCGAGCTGCTGGCCACAATGTTCATCGTAAACCACATCATCGAGGGTGTCAGCTACGCAAGCAAAGATGCCATCAAGGGCGAGATGGCTCCACCGAAAACGGTCCGCGGTGTCACCCCAATGCACGAGACGCAAAAGGTTCTCGACCAGCGCGAGAAAGACATGGACGAAACTTCTAAGAAGAGCCGCATCCCTCTCAACGACTGGGCCGCTGTACAGTGCCAGACCTCCGTGAACTGGGCTATCGGTTCTTGGTTCTGGAACCACTTTTCCGGGGGCCTCAATCATCAGATTGAGCATCATCTGTTCCCCGGCTTGACTCACACCACCTATGTTCACTTTCACGATGTGGTCAAAGATACTTGCGCTGAGTACGGGGTTCCATACCAGCACGAGGAGAGTCTATACACTGCCTACTTTAAGATGTTGAATCATCTCAAGACCCTAGGCAACGAGCCAATGCCTGCCTGGGACAAGAACTAACAGTAAACAAACATCACGCGTCCTCAAAGCCTGACTATCGCGGGCTGCGCTTTCACTTTGCCTGCCGTTTTGGAGGATATCTGCTTTTGCGATCAAAACTAGGAATGGAGTGTACAGCCAGCCACTCGTTCTTCAGTACGAATCAACGAAGACTTTGTCTCCTTTCCTAAAAAAGAGGATGTTTTTCTTACCTAGCTAACAAGGCGGTGTCTGGCCATTGTACCTTTGGATTCGCTACATACACACATACATACACGCCTTTCGTTGCGCTGCTCGAAATTTGTAGTGACGTGAGATGAAAGATAAAAAAAAATAGAATTCAGGTCTCGTTCAAAAGTTCGTAATTCTCTTCTCCAATTCCATTCGTCTCCGGAGAAAGTCTAGGTCGGCATTCTGTATTGAAGCAATGTGCAGGAGCGAAACAGAAAAAACGAGCAGTCAAAAGACTAGCTACTAGTCTTCGAGTGGATCGCCCCCAGCCAATCTCAAATACATCTTTGCGAAAACAGACGCTTTTGTTTCCTGAGAGCTTTTGATGAAGGTTTCCGTCAAAGTATCTGACGAGGCGTTGCACGGGTTCTCGAAACCCGGCAAAGCAGGTAGATCTAACTTTCTGAGGCTCTCCATAAAACCCTGCACACGATCTTTGGCTTTTGGCTCATTCGTCAAACGAAACAAAATGCCAGGCTTGTCGTTGGTTCCAACTACGGTTGTAAAGTTGTATGGCGAGTGCACTCGTTTTTCGTCGAACCAGTCTGGATGCTTCTGCATCATGGCTTTCTTGAAGGCAACAGTTTCCGTGAAAGTAGACTCCAGGGCTGTATAAGAACCTGGAGCAAGGGTGGTCTTCATGCCTTGCTCCATCATGTGGATGACACTGTGACTCACAAAATTGCATCCAATCTCAGACATGTACATATTGAGGTTGTAGTTTTCCGGATCCGTCACGTTGGAGATGGAGATTCCGCTCGCCGAAGCATCGCAGCAGTACCAATGACTTGAGCGATCCGCCACCCAGTGTAGGTATAGTCCAAATCGTACAATCTCTTCGGGGACAGGATCCCCGTTGATAAGTGAATAAGGTGCGCTCGAGTTGAGATATTCCCCAAGCTGGCTTGCTAGTACTACATCCGTCATCTTGTAGTTTTCGTTATGGTCTGGGTCCTCGCAGGTCCCGTTGCAAGCGCAAGCCGGATCACAGTTGTAGTTGACGTATTGCTCACCTAACATCATATCTCCTCCGGCGAGAGGGATTGGACCGCTCACCAATTTGGAGATGTGTTTAGAAGTGACGGTTCCGCTTTTAGGGCAGGTCTCGCCAGTGAATGGAGATCCATCAGGGCCAATGCTAGTATAGCCTCCAACACAAAGCAGATCCGTCTCTCCAAAAGCCCATCGTCGAGCAGAAGCGAGCGCACCCTCGTAAAAGTTGTCGTCCATATTTGGGGCCAGGCCCGGGCAATGCGCACGGTAAAACTCATACGACTTTTTGAAGCGATATCTCTGACAGTCACCCTCCTTGCCACCCGTGTGCTCCTTGGCGCTCTCGGTTAAAATGGAGCCATTGAAGTGTCCGATGTACGGGATTCCTAAGTGCCGCTGTGTTCCTCCAAGCTTGGTGTTTGTACGGAGAAAACCTCTCATAGGTGGAGTCCACCATTCCAATCCCATGTCCGCGCCACAGCTGTCAATTGCGCGGTACTGTACGAAATCAATCGCCTGAGAATACGCGGCCATGAAGTAAGCGTACTCTGCTTTGAAGCCCTGTGCCACAGCAATATAATAGATCGCGTAAAAGTGAATGAAGCCTCTGCAGGCGGAGGTATCGTTGAACCCGGTTGTCATCTGTGGGAGCAGACTTGCCAGGATGCACTTTGGACGCCAGTCATTGTACGAGCACTCCAGTGCCTCTCCAAGCCTGTAAAATGGCTGCACAAAGCCTGCGAGCACGTCCCGCCACCCACCAGTACTCGCGTCCCCGCGCTCATCTGCGTGACCATGCTCATGCTTCTGAGCGACAATCTTGCCACCTGGTTGCACGCAAATATCTTCGATATGGCCACGTACCGAGCACAACGTCAGTGCCACCGCAAGAACAGCCGCCAGCGCCCGGAGTCGCATGTTTGTTCTTACTCTGTCACTTCCTTCCGAATTGTCTGCTGTCTTCGTGATGAGCACTGGCTGTGTGAGATTTGGGTGTCTGCTGCGAGTCCGTCTGACAGTGGCAGATCTTTGGATCCTTGTTGGAAGCTCTTCAGCTCAAATACCTTTGCCCGCCAAAATAGCACAGTTCCGGCCATCTCATCTGAACCTTACGCTACTCTACGACTCGGATGTTTTTTGAACACCGGGTCACTGGACGCAAGCGAAGAGAGAGAAAGAGAAAGAGATAGAAAAATAGTTTTTTCATGCATCACTTGGATATATATCCAATGTCATGTTCGTGTAAGTGAAGCCACGAAGTGCAGCGTAAACAAACCCTATCGGAAGGTGGGGTACGTAAGAACTTTTTCAGCTCTCCTCTTGGAGAATGTGCATTGGTGCTCGTACTAGTAAGCCACAGCGCTACCGGTACTCACAGTCAGTACAACAATCGATGTCATCGTCAACCCGAGATAACCCAAGCATGAAAAATAGAAAATGATTGCTGGTCCAAGGATATCCAAGGTCACAGGAATGTGTTCTAAGTTTACAGTGAACACTATACCGGTACCTGGCCTTACCATAACCAACCCGCTGATAATCATCCTGTACTGAACAAAGCGGTGCGCTCGGTGTGAAATCCTTATTGAGTTGATCTTACTTGTAAAAAAATCAAATCCACTCCTTCTTTCGGTTGCCATCGGTTGCCATCGGTTGCCATCGGCTGCATGGAACTGAGGAACAAACGATGGTTAAGTTATCGCTGAAGGGAAGTTGCTGATGTATTGGTCCAGAGAGAATAAATACAGGTATTGGCGGGCGACAATTGGTTCAGGGGTATCGCGCAGTCGACTTGCGCTCCAGCATCTGGCTTCACTGCTGCCATATTTTTTAGAAATGCTCACACCCTGATTCAACCCAGACGTCGCATGCATCGACACCGAGCACCCAGGAGACTGCACGAACGAGCCAGTCTACTAGGCCAGATAGGGGCGCATGGAAAGCATGACAGCGTTCACGTCAACTTTGAAGCGGCCTTTGGCGCCCGATTTCTGATAGGCAGGGGCGATTTGAGGAGACTTGCCTCCCTGCGCCAAGAGAATCATCGACTCGGTTGAATCTTCAGTTGCCGACCTTGTCTTTGCACGACTGTTGGGCCTGCTCTGCGGCCTGCTCTGCGGCCGACTATCCGGGCGACCTTGGGGTCTGCTCTTGGCCCTGCTTCCGCTTTTGCGCTGGCGCTGAATCCAGCGAAGTAAGCGCGGAGTAAAATTTTGCAGAGCCCAGAATTTCTTGGAGGAATTCTGGTTACTGGTGGGAAGCTCCGAGACATTAAAAAATTTGACCTCTGAGATCTCCTTGCGCACCCGCGGTGCGTAGTCAAAGTCTTCCGGCGCGCCGCCTGCGATAAAGAGTTTGATTCTTTTGCCCTGCTTACTAGTGCTCTCGACGTAATGATTCGGCTTCAATAAGTGCGAACAATCGTACCCGATTTCTTCGTAGACCTCTCGCGCTGCGCATGCCACCTCGCTCTCGTCTTCGTTGACTTTGCCCTTTGGGAAGCCCCAGGACTTGCCGCGATAGCTCTGAACCAGTAGCACCTTGGTGAGATCCTCATTCAGTAAAATGGCGCCGAAGATAGGGATCTTGGTCCGATATTGCTTGAACTGTTCATACATGGCCTGAAAATTGCCCCTCAGCCGATGCAGCGACTCGCAGCGCTTGAACATCTCTGCCGCAAACTCATCGAACTTATGAAAGTGCTTCAGGTGAGCATGATTATCCGCCAGGAAATCCTCGTAGAACCAGTGCGCTTGCTCCAGCTGGAAGAACAGTCTCTCTGGAACATCGATCTCGCTCTCTGGAAGGTTCAATAGAAAACGCACTTCCAAAGTCTCGAACGCCTCGTCCAATGTCGCTGGCACATCGCCTTCCATATCTCTCTCTTTCTTTCTTTCTCTCTGTCTGTCTCTCTCTCTTTGTGTCTCTCTTTCTTTCTCTCTCTCTCTGTCTTTGTCTCTTTTTGTCTTTGTCTCTTTGTCTCTTTGTCTTTTTGTCTTTGTCTCTCTCTCTTTCTCTATTGTATACTCTGATCATCTCTGATCACTCAACACCTCCACTACCTCCTCTACCTCCAACCTCCGATGAAGTTATTTTGTTCTATTTTGTTCTATTTTGTTCTATGCTGTTCCGTTTTGTTCTCCGCGGGGGCTCAGTTCTTCCTAAGCGTTCTTTTCTATTCTCTAGCCTGCCTTTGTTTGTATTTCGTACTATGGATACCAGTACCGGGTACTCAGTATCAATGGCGAGGAAAACCGGTGTGGGTAGAAGTGGTTACTTATAGTTAGACTCGGGGAAGAACGAACAACGGATGGTTCTTCTCGCGAACAAGGAGCAATTCATGCTGCGAATACTACCAAAAATACTATGTGGGCAATGGATGGGATTACTGTAGTATATGTCAAAATGTTCAATACAAGGTATTATCAACTGAGCTTATAGTGTAAATAGTAGAACCCGGGGATGTGTGACAATATCCGACCAAAACAGAAACAAAAACAAAATAGAAAACAAGTGAGCAACATTCGCGTCGCAGCCTCGTAAAACAGCTTTTAAATTGCAAAATTGCAAATATTTCAAGTTAAAATTGGCATTCGCCCGCACTTTTACACCACAGTGCTCCCAATCTATTTGGTCGTTGGATCCGAGACCGTCACGCTGGATCATCCAATCCTCGAGAGGATTTTCTGAATCCGAAAAGAAACGGATTCAGCACAGCGAGAAAGCAAGAAAGCAATAAATAATAAAGTGGGACTTATATCGCGCGCATGGAGGCATCTTGGCGCGACTCGCACGGGTGCAGTTTCCACATCTCTCGGCTCCGCTCCACTGCGGCCGGGCATCCCTCTCACACTGCTCACGATGGCGGTGGCTTTTCCCCAAGGAACCCCAGGGCGGATCCGGTCCGCGGCGAGGACAGCCGTGAGGACCGCGAGGACGACGACCACTCGCTTGTCGCTAGCATGTCTTACGGCGGCTCGCTCGCGGTCGTGCGCGCGTACACCCTGAGCGTGCGGTGCCAGCGGTGCTGTGCGGAACGCAATTCCCGCTCTGCGATGTCGGGTTCTTGGGGCAAGAACCGGCTGGGTTCCGGCCCCGGATGGGTGCACGAGGACTGGACGCACGGTCCCGTTGCGGCGCTGGGCTGGGTCCGCGGCGGGCTGCTGGTGGCGGTTCTCCGGTCGGGAACCGGCGCTGTGCTGGTCACGCCAGCCGGTTCTTGCGCCGCGTGCCGGAGGACGCAGAACCAGAACCAGAACCAAAACCAAAACCAGGACCGGCAGGTGGGTTCCGGCTCAAGAACCCGCGTGGTGGCGCTGCCCACCCGCGACCCAGCGCGACAGGTAACCGCCGCGCACGTGTGGGAGGGCGGTTTCGTCGCGGTGACCCTCGCCGGCGACGTCGTCGAAGGCGCGCACCTCCACTCCGCCGCGAGGTACCGCGTGCGCGTTCGAGCGCGTCTCCCCGCAGCCCTCCTCCGCGGGTTCCCGCCCCAAGAACCGGCCGAGGAGGCCCGGTTCTCCTCCCAGGAACCGCCCGAGGACCCCCACCACCACCACCATCACCAACAACAAGAACAAAAAGAACCAGAACAAGAAGAACCCAGTGTGCGCGTGGTAACAGTACTTAGGCCGTTCGTAGCGCGCGAAGAACCGGAAACGGCGGTCGTCGCAGTGGGCCTGCCCCGCAGCGCGGGGATCCTCGTCGTGGACCCGGACGGTGGCGTACGTATGCAACTGCCAGCCAGCGCGGACGCCGTGGGGGGCGCGTGCATCGCGCTGGTCCCGCACCCCACGTACCGCCTGGTGGCAGCCGTGGGGCGGCTCGGCGTGCTGGCTGTCCTCCCGCTGGACTTTTGCCAGGTCCTCGCGCGCGTACGCGTGCGCGTACCCTTACACGTACGCGAGCACGGTATCTCGCGGAATAACGTACGTGAGTCTCTTCCCACGGTGGCTTGGTGCGGCCTGAGCTCGTTTGCGCTGGCGATAGTGTACGCGGACTATGCGCATATTGCGAATAAGAATCTTGCTACTGGTGCTGGTGCTTCGCAGAAGAGCGGGAGAAATGCTGGTACGGTTTTGGTGGTGTCGCTGGAGCACAAGTTTGACGCATTGTCCAGGGCGCACATGCGTGGGAGTGAGATCGGAAGTGGGGACTCAAACAGCGGTGGGTCCACGAATTGGGACTGCACATGGGACGGGGACGCAGGGGATCCTGAGGATTCCGACTTGCGGGACGGCTCAACGACTGCTGCATTTCCGCTAGAACATGGGGTGAAATGCTATGCGTTCTTTGAGGTGGACGGCGTGAGACTGGTCAGCGCCGCGGGGGAGGACATGCTGCGGCAAGTTCCCGAACCGTTCCTCAAGCTGTTCAGACTGGGATCCACCGACCCTGGGGCGATGCTGTGGGACGCATTGGAGCTACTGGATAACGCCAACGCAGACGCGGACGAGAGCCTGCGCGCGATCGTGGAGTTGGACAAAATACAAGAAGCGGTGGAAACGTGCCTGGACGCAGCCGAACATGCGTGCGACGAGGACGGCGAGCTGGAATCTCACCTTCTAAGGGTTGCGTCGTACGGGAAGAGGTTCTTTCACCTCACGCGGGCCGGTAAGAACAGCGCACGCGCTCGCCGGCGGCTGGCCAAAAGGTTTGTGGAGACGTGCAGACTGTGCCGCATTCGACGCCATGCCACGCAGGAAGCCGGCATGGCGCTCACGGTCAAGCAGCTCCGGGTGATGACACCTGCAGTGTTTGTGGACAGGCTGCTGCACTACGAGAGATTCTTCCTGGCGGCAAAACTCAGCCAGCTCGCCAAGGTGCCGCTCACGCATGTCCTGGCGCACTGGGCAACGGCCAAGATTAGCGCTTCCTCAGGCGCGCCGGAGGACGACGAAAAGCTCGTTCGCGAGATCTGCGACAGGGTGGAAGCCTGTAACAAGCAATACGGCGTCACCGTGCCCTTTGCGTCCATCGCTGTGGTCGCAGCGGCCGTGGGCAAGAGCGAGATCGCAATCAAACTGAGCGAAAAGGACCGCAAACTCTCCCGAAGAGTGCTGCTCTTGCTAAAGGTTCAGGACTTTGAAGGCGCGCTTCGATCCCTGCTCAGCGATGCCGGCTTGGGCCTGGATCCCGATTTGCATGTATTCGTTGTCAGCGAGTGCGCCGCAGGCTTGCCCTGGGACCGAGTCGTCAAGCTGTGCCGCGAGCAGCCGCGCATTTTCCAGTTGTTTGCCAACTTCTTCAAAAGCACAAGCATGGCACAGTATAAACAGCTTCTCTTTGCCACGGACAAAAAGTTCGAAAAGGGCCTCGTGTTGGCGGAGGAGTCCATGGTCACCATCCAAGCCACCAAGCGAACGGCACTCATGAAAGAAGCCGCGCAAGAGTTCAAAGACTCGGGCAAACGCAATCTCAGCGCTCTGGCCGCTGAGCAGGCACGTCTCATCGAGCGACAAAACGATCTCGGAGACAGCGTCGTTGGAATGTCGCTCGCCAACACTGTTCTTGACTGCGTTCGGCGTGGCATGGACGATGCCGCCGCCTCATTTGCCAACGATTTCGGGCTCAAGGAAAGAACGTATCGGAAAATACAGCTTCGCGGGCTTGCAGCCCGTAAAGCGTGGTCAACGATTCAGGAGCTTTCCTTTCAGCCAGGGGTCCGAGCAGTTTTGGACGATGCCGACTTCGCGGAGGCGTATTTGAGCGGAGGACAGAGTGAGGAGGCTAGCAAGCACATTTATCAGCTGGATGATTCACACGAGAAGAAGGCTACTCTCTTATTGGCTGCCGGGGACCCAGAAGCTGCGTTGAATGCCGCTTACATGGTGGGCAACACTAGCGTTCTCGAGGCAGTTAAACGGCGGAACCCAGAACTCGCCGAAGTTGTAAAGGAAAAGGCCGATCTCCTCGTTCGCGAAGGGCCGCCGATCAACCCACATAGTAGCGGCGCGAAGGACCGCCCGGCTATTTTCAACGTTGCCAAAGAAACGTGCGCACAGCAATAGCATTCACAACAACGCAGCAGCAAGCTTGCTGGATTTCCTGTACCGGTACGAATGTCGCAATCGTTTCTTTTCATTTCTCTTTGCTTTTTTACTAGAATCCAAAGAAAAAGGAGTGTTTTGTGAGTCGAATTGACCTCGCTCATCTCTAAATGGAAAGACGCAAGATATCTAAAATCTACACGCTTAAAATTCCATGTACTTCACGGGACACTGAAGTGTTCTCACAAATGCGAGGCCTCCTCACTTCATCTGAATTCCTACGAAGACTTCTTCACTTCTTCTGGGCACTCAGCTAACACCCTTTCGACACATTGGCCACCGATTCACTGCCTTCTGAGATCTGAGTTCTCCGACTTCTTCCACATTGGAGAACGATCCTTCAACCATGTCTCCGATATGAGCTGAGCACGGGTATTTCCTGGCAAGTCGATCAGACGAGTGCTAATTGGACATCGCCCGCTCTCAAGCACAATAACTTTTCGCGATTTTCAACGCCTTCTCCTCATTCTCCACATGAACACAACTCAACAAAGCACAACCCCAGCAAGAAACAAACAAGAAAGAAAGAAGCCAAGAAACTTCCCGACTAGTTTCAACGAACGATATCATGTTCTCTGAGTTCCGTTCAGCTTGCACGGAAGCAGTTCCTTGTTCTATTTAACGGTAACTTTGCCCGTAACAAACCCGCTACCCTAAACAATAGCACCAGGGGCCCAATCGGCTGTTGAACCAAGCTGTTGAGAATGCGATCAACTTGAAACAAATTATAGTAATCATAGCCGTCTCAGCCGACGAAAAGGGAGCACAGATTCCGAAGCAGCAACTAAACAAGAAAAGGAAGATGACCTCGAATGCATATATATATATATATATATATATATTATAGACTCCATCGAACGAAGCAGTCGGAAGAATAGTTGGCGAGCGAGACCTACCCTTGCTGGGGCATGGTTGCTGCCGAAGAAAATAAAGAGGGAAAGCAACAAACAAACAAACAAACAAATAAATAAACAAAGAATCGAACGAACTACAGCGGACAGACGCTTTCCCTAGAGTCTCACTCACTCACTGACCATCAAGCAGAGTAGCCAATCGTTGCGCGGTGGTATTGTCGAGCTAGCCGACGAGGGGGACTGATAGATAGCCAGCCAGCCAGCCGGACGAGCTCTTCAGTAGCTCTCTCTCTCTCAGCTCTCTCAGCCCGGTTAGTCCTCCAGAATTCAGAAGTCGCCACTTGGCCGTTCTGTGACTTCGTCTAGCCAGCACGTACCCAGTACTCAATACCCAACACCGGCGCAGGCAAGAGAGAGAGAGACGCAGACAGTGCGAGTAGATGCTCGTGCCTCGTCGTTCGTTCGTTCGTTCGTCCATTCGTCCGTTTGTCCTCGTCCAGCTCGTTGGTTGCTCTGGAGAGCTCGAGTGTTTTGCTGCGTCCGCTTGCTCTCGCCTGGCGTTCGTGCGGTGTGAGTTTGCTTGAGGGAAACAAGCCGTGCAAGCCGGGGCGGTAATTCGTCGTTCATTCGTGGCGTGGAAGGAAGGAAGAAGGTCCTGCAGCGCGATATTCGGAGAAGTGGAGTTGGCGCGGCAGAGAGCGAGAGAAAGGCGGTTGTAGTGCGCCGACAAAGTGGTGCGGCAGTGAAGCGCAAGGATAACGCGCCGGAGAGGTCAAAATGTCGTTCGGAATGCATCACGATGATGACCTCTACGACGGATTCGACGTTGATGACCAGAGCTCTGGCGTCACCTTTGGGAGGAGCCCCTTCAACAATGCACCGCCAACATCCCTTGGCCGCGGCCCGCCTGGCACTCAGATGGGATCCAGATTGATGACCAGTCAGCAGCAGAGCGCAGGAGAAGCTAGGCCGATGACTTCCGTGAACGGGGCAGGGTACACGTCTGGAAACAGCGCTGGTGGCTCAAAACAGGGGTTCGATCCTCTCAACCAGGCCAATCGAGGCCCCGCCCCTGCGCTTGCTGAGAAAACAGACCATTCGCCTGAAGAGCGCGCAAAGGAAATTGAAAAACAGGTGAATAGGCTCATGGAGCAGGCAGCAGACGCTATTGCGTCGAAACAGTACATGGCAGCTCTGGAGAAGGCGAAGGAGGCCTCAAAGAAGGAAAAGGCTTTGTGCAAACACCGCGAGCAAAATGGGCTAGCTGACCAGATCAATCTCGAGCTGACCTATGCCGTGACGTTCAACTTGGCGAACGCGTTCAATTTGAACGGAATGTACAACGATGCAATCAACACATATACCTTGATTGTGAAAAACAAACAATACTCCCAAGCTGGTCGGTTGCGCGTCAACATGGGCAACATCTACTACAAGCAGAAAGACTTTATGAAGGCGGTGAGGATGTATCGCATGGCTCTTGACCAGATCCCGAACACCAGCAAGGAAATGAGATTCAAGATCATGCGAAATATCGGGAATGCTTTTGTCAAGCTGGGCCAGTTTCAGGAGGCCATTCAAAACTACGAGGCCGTGATGGTTGCGAACCCGGACTTCCAGACTGGGTTCAATCTCATCGTTTGCTATTATGCCCTTGGCGACACCGAGCAGCTGAAGAAGAGCTTTTCGAAGCTCTTGGATACGCAAATTCTTGGCAAGTCCGAAGAAGAAGAAGAAGACGATGAAGACGATGCATTTCAAAATGAAAATGACGAATCCAAAGGAAACGACATGATGGGGCAAGGTGGCCTCGCAGGGCCAGGCGGGATGGGAGGAAGCTCGCCCGAGAAACTTGAGGAGGAGAAGGACGGCGGGGATGACAAGTCTCGCGAAAAACCAAGTGTGATAGACCGCCTCAAAGAGGAGCTTAAGGAGCGAGAGAAGAAAGCCCGAACCTATATTCTAAACGCCGCCAAGCTCATCGCCCCCACCATCGACCCGAAGAACTGGGTTGCGGGATACGACTGGGTGATTGAATGTCTTCGAGACCGCTACTCGCCGATTGCAAGCGAGATGGAGGTTGCAAAGGCGATTGCATATCTCAAGGAAAAGCAGTTTGACAAAGCGATTGAGGTTCTGAAAGGCTTCGAAAAGAAGGATCACCACCTCAAGGCACGAGCTGCCACCAACCTTAGCTTTTTGTACTTTTTGGAAGGCGACTTGCCTTCCTCAAATAAGTACGCCAACTTGGCTGTGCGCCACGACAGGTACAACGCGAAGGCGCTCGTGAACAAGGGCAATTGCTTATTTGCTAAAGGCGAACTCGAACGTGCCCGCGAGCTGTACTTGGAGGCAATTGGCGTAGAGGCAGACTGTTCGGAGGCTATCTATAATCTGGGCTTGGTGAACAAGAGGATGGGTCATCTGGAAGAGTCTCTTCAAGCGTTTGAGAAGCTGCACACTATTATTCCAAACTCTCCGGAAGTCATCTACCAAATCGCAAACTTGAACGACTTGTTGCTCAACTTCCGCTCGGCAATGAAATGGTTCAACATTCTCATATCACGAGTTTCCACGGACCCTCACATCTTGTCGCGCATGGGCCAAATATTCAACAAGGAGGACGACGAGACTCAGGCCCTGCACTTTCATCATGAAAGCTATAGGTACTACCCGGTCAACTTGGATGTCATCTCTTGGCTGGGAGTCTGGTACGTCAAGAGTGAGCTATACGAAAAGGCGATTGAGTTCTTTGAAAGGGCCTCGCAGATTCAACCTGGCGAAGTGAAGTGGCGCCTGATGGTGACCAGCTGCTACAGGCGGATGAGCAATTATCAGAAGGCCCTCGAGCTTTACGAGGAGATTCACAAGGATTACCCAGACAATGTCGAGTGTCTACGCTATTTGGTGGCTCTCTGCAAAGATATGGGCCTCCCATACGACGAGTACCAAGCGCAGCTCATCAAGTTGGAGCGCAGCACAATGCAGTCGACTGCGATGAAGGTTGGTGGAGGAGCTGGGCAACTCACCCAGGCAGCCGCGCCTTCTGGCGGAGCACCACCGCCCCGTATGCAGCCCAAGCCAGTTAAATCCCGGCCAGGAGATGCTGACATCGGGATGGACGCGATCGGCGAGGAGCGCTTCGAGGAGGAGCGTAAGGATCCAAGGGAGGGCGGTTCTCGAAAAATTAGTCACAGTATTGGCGAGCGGGGCCCTGCTATCAAGAGCAAGAAAGCTGAGGAAGAGGAGGACGAGTGGGCAGAGGCTGACTTGGATGACCTCCTCGCCGAGTAATGCTCCGCGCACATTAAAAAGTATATATACTCTACAATACTCAAAACGCAATTCACCAATTCTGCCCTCTTGTCCCTTGTGAAGGCGCACGCGCTGTGCACACCACATGCACACATCGACACCTCATCGTTTTCATTCACCAAAGAAAAGCACTCACACTGTGTCATTTTGCGTTGTTGTAAGTTGCAAGTGTTTGTGAACAACAGAGCCAGTCGGCTCGGTCGATTCGCTCGCCCCAAGCCGAAACATTGCCCAGACCATGAGAGGACAACCAAGGGTGTGCCAAGGACCCGATCGGATGGAACGGAATGGTCGGAAAGCACTGGCAAATTCAGTCTGTGACACTCTTTAAAGATACATAAGCTCATCCATTGTGGACTTCCATGAACCCTTCAGGATCCTGCGCGAAAGCAATTCCTCTATGCATACACACTGCATCGGGACTCAGTACTCCGTGCGTGACCTTGACCATGACCGTGGCAGCACGCGCACACAACTTGCTCTCCACCGCCGCAATTGGAACGCAATCCGGTACACCATCTGTACACGTTTTTCTCTTTGTCAGTGCACTCGCTCTCATTTATCGGTTCATGTGTGTTGTGCTCACAGTCAGTGCCGGTATCACCGTACTCTTTGCGAGCTTGTGAATCCGTCGGCGTCGGGTCCAAATCTTTTCACAGTCTCTTAAATTTTTAGACATTCAAACTGAAAAAACTGATTGAAAATTTTATTTTCAAATACTATTTTCACCGTCAAAAACTCTTGAGTAGTATGTATGGTCTCTTAGTGTTTAATAGTAATACTATCACATCGTCGTAATCAGAGTGTCTACTTGCCACTACTGACACTACGAGCATAAGCCTCTCCTACTATTCAGCTTAATAGTATAGTGAGACGGTTACTTATTATTAGTGGTGGGCGTAGGAAGACCGATACATAGGCCGTCCGATAAGTCACAGTAGAACGTGCACACAAAAGTGGCGTGGCCTAGTCGCAGCTATTTACGGCCGTAGGAGTTCCAAGTCGTGAGAGTCGTGAGTTTGCTTTCCAACTTTTTCGCTTTTTGATCTTTTTGAGCTGAGACATGTTGAGACAAAACACAATGAAGAGGTCTCAGTCGCGAAGATGAACATGAAGGTGGAGATGAGATGGAGACGTGAGTGCCACTCTTGGGCAACAAATGAATGGATGGATGAATGAATGAATCAATGGATGAATCCATGAGTGAATTAATGAATGGATGGAAGTGTCAAAATTTTAAGGATGTGTGTTACAATAGGACTGACGCTCAAGAGTTGATAAAACATTTGGTTGGGCAGAGCTCGAGAAGAAGGGGGGGCGGAGAGAGCATGAGTGATCGATTGATCGACTGATTGATTCACTGATTGATTGATTGATTGATTGACGGGCCGTCTGAAATCTGGGGTGACACGTGCCAGTCTATTAGAGCCCGCCGCAAGGCCCGGAGTCTATCATGTCTCGTGGTTGTGTTTTATAGACCGTCGAGATATCGGGGTTTTAGTACTGTATCCGATGCGGGCAGCTGTGCACCTTACTGTACATACCGGAACGCACAGTGAGGTGCGACTCGAGGCGGTGCTACTTCGTACCGGTACTCAGCAGCTCGAGCGCAATCGGTACCAGGCAAACTCCAAATTGAAGACGATTGGAGGCCAGCGCTCAAAAAATGCTTCGAGCTTTGCGTGTGGTGGGCTGTGTCGCAGCGCTGCTGACAGCAACTTCAAGCGGCTCCAGACTCGGAGATTTCGTGACATCGCGAGTGAACGCAAATGTCGCGAGTGCGAGTGCACAGGCGTGGGTCGACAATATCGAGTATAGGCTGAATAATTTGACGCTGTCCAGAGTGGATGTCTACAGTAGGGGCGACAGCACCTCGACAACGTTCGCGAGGCAACAGGATGATGGCAGTTGGATTGTCCTCAGTTTTGCCAAGAACGGAGACCAACTTGTTAGGGGAACTTGGCAGACAGCAAACTCTTCGGTTATCATCGACCTAGTCACGGGCGACGCTGGTGCCGTGGAGATGGTGCTCCCGAGCTCCGAGAACCAAAGAACACTGGATGATGCTGGTGAAGACTGCACTGCTGTACCAGTTCCCGAGGAGGAAGCCCCCAAGGAGCGCCCAGATAGCATTGTTGGTGTACAATATCGCGCAGTGACAGATGGTCGTGAGTTTTACCCTGGTTGTTATCCCCAAGATGACCGCAGGCATATATTAGAAATCGGTGTTGCTCTGGATGACGCCTTTTTTGAGTTGTACGATGGCGATGTTTCCACCGGGCTCACTGCAGTAGAGCACAGTATTGCAACTGCGTCACAGGTGTACCAGCGCCAGTTCAATATAGAGCTCATGATTGCTAGCTCGGTTCGCAGCAAAGCTACTGGAGGTACCCGCGAAGAGGAGATTTTCGCCCAAAGTAATGCGGGCGGCACTTGCGCAACAAGCCTGAGCACATCTTTGCAGAGTATGATGTCCTTTTCCTGGTCCCTGGACGAAACTGAGCAAGTCGCGCACTGGCATCTTTTTTCTGGATGCAAAGATGCAAGACAAATTCTCGGGAAAGCATATCTTGACACAGTCGGCAACGACAAATTCAATGTCGGAGTCAGCTACGCTGGAGGCACGAGCCCGTCTTCAATTTCCTGGAGAATCTTTACCCACGAGTTGGGCCATTGCCTTGGCGCAGTGCACTCGTTTGAAAACGGGCAGGGGGACACTGGGGGAGTGATGGACTATGGAAATGGGTACATCCTGGGAACCTCTTTGGTTGGCTTTCGAAGCGCCAGACGAGAGGAAATGTGCACGGGTTTGCAACGTGGTCTAGCAAGAGATGCACCGCTTTACATCAAAGTGGGTGAAAAGGGTTGCGGTGATGGTGTTCTGGACGCTGGAGAGGAGTGCGAATGTGCGGACCAGACCGCGTCTTGTGAAGGATGCTTACTATGTAAACTAGAGAACCCGGACGCCGTTTGTGGCACCACGTTCTACACCCCGTCGTTAAACTCGAATCTAGCTGGCGGAGAGCTTGCCACGAGTGAATGCTGCACTGCAGATAATCAGTTTGTCTCTTCCGATCAAGCTTGCGACAACGGCGCTGGGTACTGCGCGGGCGGGCAGTGTGTGAATAAGTGCTCCTTGATGGCAGTGGACGTTTGCGGTGTAGAGTCAGGTGGATGCCAACAAATGTGCACGACCTACGCCGGCGGCTGTGCCGTTCCGACGAGCTGGTCAGAGGTGACTACAAACGTGGTGGATGGCTCGATATGCGCACTGACGGCCACTACCACAGGTTATTGTGCGAGTGGCAGATGTGTATCGACCCCGAAACCTACAAGTGCACCAGTAACTCCAACGACCAGCGTAGGAGGCAGCGGGGAAGAAACTCGAGCTCCATCGACCACAGGCTCTCCAGCCTCATCGACTGGGGGCGGGGAAAGTGACAGCAATGCCACCTCAAGCTCTCTCAGAAGTGATAGTGATTCGAACGGAAAGTCATCCCTACTTTGGGCCGGGGTTGGAGGTGCGGTTGGCGGTCTGTGTATGCTCTCCTCCTTTGTAGCTTTTGCGGTTGTTCGGCGTCGGGCTGTCAGAGCCGATGTCCAGGATGTAGAAGGAAATTATCCTGTCGCTGCCTATGTCGCACCTTCTCACGGGGTACAAGACTACAAGTGAGCCATGTTTATGTCTGGTGTTGATCTTTTGTACATAAATTTTCTCCTGCAACAAAAATTACATTTTCTTCTTTCGAGACAAATTTCACCTCCTTGCTTGACCACAGTTTTCAAATCTCTTAGCCATGCCCGGACTGAAGTACATGCCAAAACTATTGCTGTGTCATTGCAAGGACGCACCCGCATTTCGTTTCTCAGGCACCCGTGCGATATATCTCACGTATAGGCGGGGCCCACAAGCTCATATCTCGTCTATTTCGAAAGCAGATAGAATGAAGTACGTTACGATGCACATCTTAGCGCAAATGCTTTCTTTGTTCAAAGTTAGAGCAAAAGTTCTCGAAAACTATGGATGACAGAAATATACGTATATCAATTTCCCCCATAATGCACGCAACCACGCTTGCGACAAGGCGGGGCGACTGGTGCCTAGCCCCCGCATTTTGAAGAAGATCAGCGCGATAACAAAGCAGTTCGGGAGCCGGTCGTCGCATCGTACTTGCACTACTGAAAACGAAGGAAATCACCGTTCCGCAATCGCTATCTTGAGTCATCTTCTAAGGGTCTTGGTTTTCGTTTTTCCAGGCACTCTCCGGCCGGCATCCACAACAAATTGTTTCTGATGCTGAATGCCGTCATATCCCCACACCCGTCTTCCGACGTTTACGTTCAGATACACATGAGGAATCGCCTTTTCGTGAATCGTCGTCGCCGAAAGGTCTCTTCCTCCTCTCATCAGCATCACTATCACCATCGGCAACCGCTTCTAAGCGCATGGTTACATTTTCCTCCGAAGGCTCGCAGTCGATAGTGATCACCTCGCACTCGGGAAACAGATGGTTGAACCATTCTGGACTGCACTCTGATTTGCCAAGACCAGTATGAACTCTTTTTCGTACCATGTGTGAAGCCGTGACATGCGAACTTGGGTCTACGTCGCTCTTTTGGCACATCATTCGGTGCTCGAGCGGATGGACGGTACGACTATCATGATTTGCCCGAGTTTGTGAAGCTGCTTGGCGAGTGTCGACAAATTCAGAACTCGGTAACTCCTTCTCACAGCACAGACTTCTCGCCTGCAGATCGGTATCTTGGACGCGACTTCGAAGATCTGCAGCTCGCCCAAGCCCTTTTGCATACTTACCGCCCTCATGGTTTTTCTGCTGTGGATGGATTGCTTTGAAATGTCTACGAAGATGCTCGGCGCGTCCAAACGTTTTCCCGCAGTCGTTACACTCGTAATCTCTCTTCTGAAGATGAACTGTTTTGATATGTTTTCGAAGATTTCCAGCTTCTCCAAACGGTTTCCCGCACTCGCCACACTCGTAATCTCTCTTCTTCAGATGAACTGTTTTGATGTGTCTTTGAAGACTTTTGCCGTGTCCAAACGCTTTCCCGCACTCGTCGCACTCGTAATCTCTCTTCTTCAGATGAACTGTTCTGATATGTGATCGAAGAGTTCCAGCTTCTCCAAACGCTTTCCCGCACTCGCTACACTCGTAATCTTTCTTCTTCTGAAGATGAGCTTTGTCGAGGTGTCTTCGAAGATGTCCAGCTCGTCCGAACGATTTCCCGCATTCGCCGCACTCGTAATCTCTCTTCTTCAGATGAACTGTTCTGATATGTGTCCGAAGATTTGCAGCTAGTCCAAACGCTTTCCCACACTCGCCACACTCGTAATCTTTCTTCTTCAGATGAACTGTTTTGATATGAGTTCGAAGACATCCAGCTTGCCCAAATGCTTTCCCACACTCGCCACACTCGTAATCCCTCTTCTGAAGATGAACTGCTTTGATATGTGTCCGAAGATGTCCAGCTTCTCCAAACGCTTTCCCACACTCGCCACACTCGTGATCTCTCTTCTGAAGATGAACTATTTTGATATGTCTTCGAAGAGTTCCAGCTTCTCCAAACGCTTTCCCGCATTCGCCGCACTCGTAATCTCTCTTTTTCAGATGAACTGTTCTGACGTGCGTTCGAAGATATCCAGCTTGCCCAAATGCTTTCCCACACTCGCCACACTCGTAATCTCTCTTCTTCAGATGAACTGTTCTGACGTGCGTTCGAAGATATCCAGCTCGCCCAAATGCTTTCCCACACTCGCCACACTCGTAATCCCTCTTCTGAAGATGAACTGCTTTGATATGTGTCCGAAGAGTTCCAGCTACTCCAAACGCTTTCCCGCACTCGCCACACTCGTAATCTCTCTTCTGAAGATGAACTGTTTTGATATGTCTTCGAAGAGTTCCAGCCAGCCCAAACGCTTTCCCACACTCGTTACACTCGTAATCTCTTTTCTGAAGATGAACTGCTTTGATGTGTGTCCGAAGATTTGCAGCTAGTCCAAACGCTTTCCCACACTCGCCACACTCGTAATCTTTCTTCTTCAGATGAACTGTTCTGACGTGTGTGCGAAGATAACTAGCGCCTCGAAATGTTTTCCCGCACTCGTCGCACTCGTGCTTTCCTCCACGCGCTCCTTCCCGAGGCCCCATTACTCCCGCTGCTTCGCCAACCTACCCTCTCAACGCTCTATCCGCGGACCTTGCGCACCTCTCACAACAGTGCCCACCTGCAGGTGCAGAGAAACAAGAGAAACCCAAAATGGATCGGGGACCTGACGAGCCTTCTCTTGATCGTGATTAAAGAGCTGCTCGCACGACCCCGTAAACGACCCGCTTGCCTGCACCTTGCGCGCCACACAGAGTACACAGAGTACACAAAGTACACAGAGTCAGCAAACGGCGACCAGGCGGCTTTGAGAAGTTTGCAAAACCCATGCTCCGCCCGTCTCTGAAACTCACTCAACCAAAATGGAACAGTGTCCCACACCAAACAAGGGTCTCTTTCGCACCGATTCTTATCCCCTTCGCAATTTCACGTTGGCGCTGGCTGTCTTTGCACTCCTTTGCACTCTCGCGCGCTTTGCCCTAGCCAAAGAAGCCAAAGCCTGAAAGCCTTTGTGGCGCATCTTACATCTTTCATGTTTCTGCCAGTCTGTTTTTTTTCCTCTCGTTTGCTGACGTCATATGGAAGAAATGGTTCGCAGAATTTGCAGATCAGGAAATTCATCACGAAACAAGACCTCTGATTTGTCTCGAATCTAGGTCTGATGATACCGGTACTGTGAGTACAAGAAACAACGATCGGGAAATCTCCGTTTTCATCGAAGTTATGCCCTTTTCTCATCTTTTCTCTCTCTTATTGTAATATATGTCGTTGTCCATGTTCTCCCATCCATCCAACCCATCAGCCATCATCTGACAGTGGATTGAAGCGCAGGGCTGCGCATTTTGATTATTGACGGAGAGTCAAATAAGGAACTTGCGATTTTAGGTTTCATTTGATGTTAATTCCAATTCCCAAGGACATGCAAGTTTGGATTGTTATTCTTCTCTTTTGATTGACTCTTATTTTATTGATGAAGTTTCATAATCGTAGGAATCACCCGAGTCTGGCTGCAAATTCCTCGCCGTCAGTAGCATCCACACTGTCACGTCCCTGTCGCAAGGAGACGAGTTATGGACGATATAACACTGAATTCTTTTACTTAACGTGCCAAAAAACAGTACTGTTCGAGGCCCAGTCATCGCGTCGTGCTCGACTCGCTAGCTTAGGCCATCTTTCATGGGTCTTCGTTTCCGATCTTCCAGGCTCTCCCGGACCGGTACTCACAACAAGCTGTTTCTGATGCTGAATGTTCTCACAACCACACACCCGTCTTCCGACGTTTACGTTCACACACACAGGAGGAATCGCCTTTTCGTGAATCGTCGTCGTCGAAGGGTCTCTTCCTCCTCTCATCAGCAACAGTATCAGCATCGGCAACCGCTTCCAAGCGCATGGTTACATTTTCTTCCGAAGGCTCGCAGTCAATAGTGATCACCTCGCACTCGGGAAACAGATAGTTGAACCATTCTGGACTGCACTCTGATTTGCCAAGACCAGTATAAACTCTTTTTCGTACCATGTGTGAAGCCGTGGCATGCGCACTTGGGTCTACGTCGCTCTTTTGGCACATCATTCGGTGCTCGAGCGGATGGACGGTACGACTATCATGATTTGCCCGACTTTGTGAAGCTGCTTGGCAAGTCTCGACACATTCAGAGCTCGGCGAATCCTTCTCGCAGCACAGACTTCCGGCTTGCAGATCGGTATCTTGGACGCGATTTCGAAGACCTGCAGCTTGCCCAAACCCTTCCGAACACTTACCACCCTCGTGGTTTTTCTGCGGTTGATGAATTGCTTTGAAATGCCTTCGAAGAGTCCCGGCGCGTCCAAACGCTTTCCCGCAGACGTCACACTCGTAATCTCTCTTCTGAAGATGAACTGCTTTGATGTGTCTTCGAAGATGTCCAGCTTCTCCAAACGCTTTCCCGCACTCGCCACACTCGTAATCTTTCTTCTGAAGATGAACTGTTTTGATATGTTTTCGAAGAGTTCCAGCTTCTCCGAACGCCTTCCCGCACTCGCCACACTCGTGATCTTTTTCCTGAAGATGAACTGTTTTGATATGTGTCCGAAGATGTGCAGCTTGTCCAAACGCTTCCCCGCACTCGTCACACTCGTAATCTCTCTTCTGAAGATGAACTGCTTTGATGTGTCTGAGAAGATGTCCAGCCTGCCCAAACGCTTTCCCGCACTCGCCGCACTCGTACTCCCTCTTTCTCAGATGAATCGCTCTGACATGTGTTCGAAGATTTGCAGCTTTTCCAAACGCTTTCCCGCATTCGCCGCACTCAAAATCTTTTTTCTTCAGGTGAACGGCCCTGATATGTGATCGGAGTGTTCCAGCATCTCCAAACGCTTTCCCACACTCGCCACACTCGTGATCTCTTTTCTTCAGATGAACTGTTCTGATATGTTTCTGAAGAGTTCCAGCTACTCCAAACGCTTTCCCGCACTCGCCACACTCGTAATCTCTCTTCTGAAGGTGAACTGTTTTGATATGTATCCGAAGATTTCCAGCTTGAGTAAACGCTTTCCCGCATTCGCCGCACTCGTAATCTCTCTTCTGCAGATGAACTGTTCTGACGTGCGTTCGAAGATATCCAGCTTGCCCAAACGCTTTCCCGCATTCGTCACACTCGTAATCCCTCTTCTGAAGATGAACTGTTTCGATATGTCTTCGAAGATTTCCAACTAGTCCAAACGTCTTCCGGCACTCGCCGCACTCGTAATCTCTCTTCTGAAGATGAACTGTTTTGATATGTGTCCGAAGATGTCCAGCCTGCCCAAACGCTTTCCCGCACTCGTCGCACTCGTGCTTTCCTCCACGCGCTCCTTCCCGAGGCCCCATTACTCGCGCTGCTTCGCCTACCTACCCTCTCAACGCTCTATCCGCGGACCTTGCGCACCTCTCACAACAGTGCCCACCTGCAGGTGCAGAGAAACAAGAGAAACCCAAAATGGATCGGGGACCTGACGAGCCTTCTCTTGATCGTGATCAGAGAGCTGCTCGCGCGAACCTGCCAACGACCCGCTTGCCTGCACCTTGCGCGCCACACAGAGTACACAGAGTCAGCAAACGGCGACCAGGCCGCTGTGAGAAGTTTGCAAAACCCATGCTCCGCCCGTCTCTGAAACTCACTCAACCAAAATGGAACAAAGGCCTCTTTCGCACCGATTCTTATCCCCTTCGCAATTTCACGTTGGCGCTGGCTGTCTTTGCACTCCTTTGCACTCTCGCGCGCTTTGCCCTAGCCAAAGAAGCCAAAGAAGCCAAAGCCTGAAAGCCTTTGTGGCGCATCTTACATCTTTCATGTTTCTGCCAGTCTGTTTTTTTTCCTCTCGTTTGCTGACGTCATATGGAAGAAATGGTTCGCAGAATTTGCAGATCAGGAAATTCATCACGAAACAAGACCTCTGATTTGTCTCGAATCTAGGTCTGATGATACCGGTACTGTGAGTACAAGAAACAACGATCGGGAAATCTCCGTTTTCATCGAAGTTATGCCCTTTTCTCTCTCTTATTGTAATATATGTCGTTGTCCCATCCATCCCATCCATCCAACCCATCGGCCATCATCTGACAGTGGATTGAAGCGCAGGGCTGCGCATTTTGATTACTGACGGAGAGCAAAAGAAGGAACTTGCGATTTAAGGTTTCATTTGATGTTGATTCCAATTCCCAAGGACATGCAAGTTTTGCTTGTTATTCTTCTCTTTTGATTGACTTTTATTTAATTGATGAGAGTTTGATAATCGTAGGAAACGCGCGAGTCTGGCGGCAAATTCCTCGCCGTCAGTAGCATCCACACTGTCACGTCCCTGTCGCAAGGAGACGAGTTATGGACGATATAGATTTGCATTCTTTGATTAAACGTGAAAAATAAAATAGTACAGTTCGAGGCCCAGTCATCGCATCGTGCTCGACTCGCTAGCTTAGGCCATCTTTCATGGGTCTTCGTTTCCGATCTTCCAGGGTCTCCCGGACACGTACTCACAACAAGCTGTTTCTGATGCTGAATGTTCTCACATCCTCACACCCGTCTTCCGACGTTTACGTTCACATACACAGGAGGAATCGCCTTTTTGTGAATTGTCATCGCCGAAGGGTCTCTTCCTCCTCTCCTCAGCATCAGCAACAGTATCAGCATCGGCAACCGCTTCCAAGCGCATAGTTACATTTTCTTCCGAAGGCTCGCAGTCGATAGTGATCACCTCGCGCTCGGGAAACAGATGGTTGAACCATTCTGGACTGCACTCTGATTTGCCAACACCAGTATGAACTCTTTTTCGTACCATGTGTGAAGCCGTGGCATGCGAACTTGGGTCTACGTCGCTCTTTTGGCACATCATTCGGTGCTCGAGCGGATGGACGGTACAACTATCATGATTTGCCCGAGTTTGTGAAGCTGCTTGGCAGGTGTCGACACATTCAGAGCTCGGTAAATCCTTCTCGCAGCACAGACTTCCGGTTTGCAGATCGGTATCTTGGACGCGATTTCGAAGATCTGCAGCTCGCCCAAACCCTTTTGCACACTTACCGCCCTCATGGTTTTTCTGCTGTGGGTGGATTGCTTTGATGTGTGTCCTAAGATTCGCGGCGCGTCGAAACGCTTTCCCGCACTCGTCGCACTCATAATCTCTCTTCTCAAGATGAACTGTTTTGATATGTCTTCGAAGATTTCCAGCTTGACTAAACGTTTTCCCGCATTCGCCGCACTCGTAATCTCTCTTCTTCAGATGAACTGTTCTGATATGTGATCGAAGAGTTCCAGCTTCTCCAAACGCTTTCCCGCACTCGCCACACTCGTAATCTCTCTTCTGAAGATGAACTATATTGATATGTGTTCGAAGTTGTCCAGCTCGTCCGAACGATTTCCCGCACTTGCCACACTCGTAATCTTTCTTCTCAAGATGAACTATTTTGATGTGTCTTCGAAGAGTTCCAGCGTGTCCAAACGCTTTCCCGCACTCGTCGCACTCATAATCTTTCTTCTTTAAATGAACTGTTCTGACGTGCATTCGAAGATATCCAGCTACTCCAAACACTTTCCCGCACTCGTCGCACTCATAATCTCTCTTCTTCAAATGAACTGTTCTGACGTGCGTTCGAAGATATCCAGCTAGTCCAAACGCTTTTCCGCACTCGTCACACTCGTAATCTTTCTTCTTCAGATGAACTGCTTTGATATGTGTCCGAAGACTTGCAGCTAGTCCAAACGCCTTCCCGCACTCGCCGCACTCGTAATCTTTCTTCTGAAGATGAACTGTTTTGATATGTGTCCGAAGGTGCCCAGCTTCTCCAAACGCCTTCCCGCACTCGCCGCACTCGTAATCTCTCTTCTGAAGATGAACTGCTTTGATGTGTCTCCGAAGGTGCTCAGCCTGCCCAAACGCTTTCCCGCACTCGTGGCACTCGTAATCTTTCTTCTTCAGATGAACTCCTCTGATGTGTATCCGAAGGTGCCCAGCCTGCCCAAACACTTTCCCGCACTCGTCGCACTCGTAATCTTTCTTCTTCAGATGAACTGTTTTGATATGTATCCGAAGCTGTCCAGCTAGTCCGAACGCCTTCCCGCACTCGCCGCACTCGTGATCTCTCTTCTTCAGATGAACTGTTTTGATATGTATCCGAAGATGTCCAGCCTGCCCAAACGCTTTCCCGCACTCCCCACACTCGTGCTTTCCTCCACGCGCTCCTTCAAGTTCCCGGGGCCCCATTACTCCCGCTGTTTCGCCAACCTACACTCTCAACGCTCTATCCGCGGACCTTGCGCACCTCTCACAACAGTGCCCACCTGCAAGTGCAGAGAAACAAGAGAAACGCAAAATGGATCGGGGACCTGACGAGCCTTCTCTTGATCGCGATCAGAGAGCTGCTCGCTCGATCAGGCGTTATGTCGTCATGTCCTTCCGTCACAATGAGATGATGCGTGGAATGAGTGGAATGCGTGGAATGATGCGGAATGCGTGGGTACCTGGTACTTTTGCTTTGTCGTAGCGCAGAATGAATGAATGAAATGAGATAAGATGAAATGAAACGAATAAGCTCGTTCTTCGCTCGCGGGGCAGTGTCGGTGGGCAGCGTCTCTGGCAGCTGAATCTGAAAACGGCTTTACTGTAATTACTTTCGCTGTGCTCACTCTTGCTCGAACAGAGTCATTCGATCCAGAGACTCACAGTCAAGCGATTCGCGGTTCGTCATATCGGCCAGAGGGGCGAAAGGCGGCTGGCTCGCACTTTGTGGAGCAGATTCCTGCCGTCAACCGACGTCGTCGCTCAAATGGTTGTGCTTGGGCCAACAACGATCAGATCGCCTGGATGCTCTTGCGCCGAGTCGATTGCGTCCCAGCCTTGCCAGACATCAGAATTCACATGTCAAAACAACTAATTGACTGCCATTGACTGCCAGAACTCAGGACTCACTGTCAGCTGAACGAGCTTTGCACATTTTCCATGAATGGAACGAGCGACTGACTCTGACAGCAGTCAGCCTAAAAGAGCCGCTCTTTATCAACGAGACTCTCGGACCATGATTACCTAGAGAGCCCAGAGAGCCCAGAGAGCCCAGAGACTCGAACGCGAACGCGAAGGCTATGCTATCTCTTTGGGTTTGTGGCGGACATGGACGGCCCTTGCGGCTGGCTGGCTGTTCATAGAACGTTGCCACACCTGAGGCACAAGCGCTTCTGCAAAGTGAGAAAAGAAACCAAACCCAATCCACACTTGGGCAGAGAGAGAGAGAGAGAGAGAGAGAAAGGTGACATGAGGTGACACGTTCGTAGAGCTCAAATTTCAGTGTCACTTCACTATCAGAATTCAGAAATTCATTTCAGACTTCAGAATTCAGAGTTGAACAAGTTCAACACATGTTCATTTCACTTCGAATGAACATAGAAGTTGGACGGAGAGGTCGCAGCTAGCTAGCCTACCTCTTGTCAGTCAGGACAAGCATGGACAAGCAGACAAGGTCACAAGTTGAAAAGGTGAAAAGTTGAAAAGGCAAACCTGAAAAGGTGAAAAGAGTGAAAAGGTGGTGATGAAGGTTGTTTCGTGTTGTTTGTGACTTTGGCTTTGGGGAACATGGTGTGATTGACAGCTTACCCAACTAATTCAGACTGACGTAGCAGTGGTATCAAGGAGGCTACAGTCAGTACATAGTGCATAGTGCTTATACTAAGAGTGAGTACCGCACGATGTTAGTGGCTTTACAGTACATAGTACCTGTCCCCAGTAGCCTATATTAGTAGATAGAGCTAGCTGCTAGAGTGGGTTGAGTGAGGTCAGTGAGACAAAATGAATGCAGGCAATGCAGGCGAGTGTTTGGAAGATCTAGAGGCGAGTTCCGGTCGAAAGTAAGGGTGAAAAAGAGAGAATGAAAGAATGAAACAATTCATTTGAAAGCTGGCTCGTATTGCCGTAGGCGTCTCCCAAAATGTTGAGCTTCGTTTGCAACAAGTTTAAAGTTAAATCCAAGACGGAAGGATGTGAAGGCTCGTGACCTCGCCTTTTCTTCCCTTGTGTTTGACGGTCAGTCAGCCTGTCGGCGCATGTAGCATGTCGCATGGCCATTGCTCGCGGAGATGGCCCAACCGACGCGATGTGGTCTGTCTCTGCAGCTAGTCGCTAGTCTGTGCATGTGCAGAATGTGCAGAATGTGTGTAGTGACTTTTCTCTGGCGAGCGAAAGACAAAAGCATCACACCAATTCGTCACTGCACCCAGAGCAGGCCACCAGCAACACATCAGACGTAGACGTCTGGCAGACTTGTTTGGTTTAACTTAGTGCGACGTTTAGTGCACTACCGGTCCTCAGTACTCAGTACCCGGTACACATACAAAACCAGCAACACTTTGCTCTCTTTCCAACACACCTTTGAAGAAGTGCTAGCCTCTCGGATGGGACTGCGTAGCGAGCGGCGGTCCTAGCTGCGCAGGTGCGGCCGGCGGTAGGCGCATCACAGGATGCGTTTGACGAGGCCGCAACTTGAAGTTGACCTTTGATTGATTGAAAGCTGACAGTCAACAGTCAGTCATGTTGCACATCATCTTGACAGTGGAAGGTTGACGAGTTGTGAGCCTTTGCAATCTTGCAATCCGTCAATTCATTCATCCGTCTCAATCCATCGATTGAAAGAAAGAGACAGTGATCAGCCGACGCGACGGGAAGAGCAGTCGTGAGTTTTGCGGAGGTTTTTCGGAGCAAGGATGCAAGCTTGCGAAGTGTAGCTGCTAGAGCAATTGTGGAAACTCGTGAAAAACCCGAATTCTGAATTCTGAATCTGTTGCGGTTGTGGAAACGGAAGCGGAGACATTGGCGCTTGGTCGGCAAACGGGCGTGATTGCGCGGAAAGGAAGAGGACTGCAATGTGGGCGCCACGGTCTGTGGCAAACTTGGTGCGCGGAAACGGGCGGCCAGGAGACAGCCGCCCGTCGTGGCTCGAGTCGTTCCACTCGAGCGCGGTGATCATCAAGCAGGAAGAAGCGCAGAAAAAGCTCAACCCGTTCCAGAGTGTGGACCACTTGAATGTGCGCGAATGGGCCAAGCTGATGGTGGGAGTGTGCTTCCTCGCGCCGTTGAGGTTTTTGGTGCTCGTGACCGTGCTGGCATTGTGCACGCTCCTCTTGGCTCTTACAGCTGTCGGCGCAGACCTTGACAAGCCGCTCTCGCCGCGACGCAGCATGGCGCAGGAGTGGATCACCCAAGTCACTGCATGTCTGTGCTGCGCATGCTTTGGCATCTACCATGTGCCCATCACAGGGACAAAGGCCGCCGCAGAGCAATGCAAGTTGGTTGTCGCTGCACCCCACAGCACGATTATGGACCCCTTTGTCGTTGCATTCGCCCTGGGAAGCCCGTCAAGCGTTGGCAAAGCGGAGGCTAGGCGGTCCTTGATCGGCCCCGTTCTTCGGTATATGCAGTCGATCTTCGTGGAGCGCGAAAGCAGGACGAACCGACAAGACGCTGCGAGCGCAATCAAGGAGCGCGTGAGCCAAGACTCTGAGTGGAAACGGCAGCTAGTGCTCTTCCCAGAGGGAACCTGCACCAATCGCACAAGCCTCATATCGTTTAGAAAGGGGGCGTTTGAGCCTGGTGAGCCGGTGCAGCCAATGCTCATAAGGTGGCACTACGAGCACATGGACCCGACCTGGACAGCCGGATCAACTTCGCGTGCTATTATAGCCATTCGGTCGCTTTCGCAGATTTTTAATCATGTCTCCATCGAGTTTCTCCCAGTTTATGTTCCATCCGCGCAGGAGAAGCGAAACCCAATCGCATTCGCAAACTCGGTTCGGGACGTGATGGCGAAGAAACTTGGTCTCCCAGTGTCGGAGCACAGCTATGCAGATTCGTTTCTCGCCAAGCAGGCTTCAAAGTGCAATCTTCGGCCCTGCAAGGTCCTTCCGTTTTCTATTCCGCAATTAGCCGCGGAGCTGCAGCAGACATGCGCCACTCCGGCGGGCGAAACCTCAAGGGTTTTCAGCGATCAGGCTCAAGCTCTGTTGAGGTGTTTTGCAAAAGCGCCTGGCCTTACCGCTGAGGGTGACTTGTCCGCCGCACAATATGACGCGATCGCACAGCTGTGCGCAGATCAAGCAGGGCTCAAGCAGGCTGTCCGCTGGGACACGATGCTAGCTCGGCAGAAGACTCTCGACGATTTTCCACAGGCTGTAGGCCACGTTGGGTTTCACGCTTTTGTGCTATGTCATCTTGAGGCTGCTCGACGCTGACGTTGCAATTCTTTCTCTGCTTGAGAGGGGCGTAGAGGAAGCTTGGCTGCGTGTACCTTTTGTGTATAGTACCATTGTATTTTGTTTTGTTGCTGTTGCTGTTGCACTTTCGTATCGAAAGAATCAAATTAGTTGATTGTTGTTGATGAGTGAACAAGTTATATTTTTTTTCTTGAGCATTTGTGATTACGTTTTGCACGATGGGTGGTGTGACATGTGTCAGCATAATTTCAAGGTGCTGTCATTTCTTCAGTTTGCAGTCGTGCAAGGAATGAATGCCTGTGAAGATCCACAAAGATCTGCAAAGCATTTACTTAAACAATTCCGCAGCCTGTTCCGCATACTCGAGCCTGGTAGCGCCGAGAAGAACGGTGTCCACGCACGGCTGGTCACGAAGCCACTTGAGCGCATAAACTTGTAGCGGCTCGGGGTTGGTGAGAGAGTACGGGAGGAGCGGTGGAATAAAATCCGCGGAGGGACCAAGGTTCTGCAAGTGCGGGTCTTTGGAGATGTCCTCGATGAGATGGGTTCTTGTCAGTTCGCCGGACACGGACCTCACAGCCAGCTCGTAGACAGAAAAGAAATCAAAGAGCTTTGCGGATGTGTCTTCGTCCATGCCGTCTAGCTTGGCATTAATCATCGGAACGATCTTGCGCATGAGGTCATCCTGGTAGTGCATAACGCTGGAAAACGCGCCGATCTGAGTGTCCAGGTCGTTGATCAGCCGCGAAAGCCAAGTGCACGCCTCGATCGTATCCTGCCATTCGTCCCTGTCCGCTTTGTCCCACATCGAAGTGTCTTGTTCAGGAGGGGTGAGGTGATCCAGCAGCTCATCTCTGGCGCGGGAGTAATGTTCCGGAAACTGTAGATCCGCGAGCCTCCAGCTACCGGTGGCATCGTATGCCGTGAGCGCCCGATTGACGATCGTGTGAATCCCATTCTCCTTCGCAAACTGTGCACACCCGTTTCCTCCCGCGCTCTTCGGCGTCACGCCGATCCTCTCGATGACGTTGGCGGGAAACTCGAACGTCTTGAGCGAGTGTTCTGCGCGGCCAACCCTCTGCGCCGCTCGATGCGCCATCGCAGGCAGCTCTTCGAACGGCACAAAGTGCGCATGGTCTTCCGGCAGTGCGAACGAATTGCTGCTCACTCCATACGACCCGATTCGCCCCTGTGCCACCTCCTCTTCCAGCGCCTCGAACGCAGTTTCCATGTCCCGCAGCATCTCATCCGTCGCACTTGCCGCGCCTCCGACGGCAGCAGATTTCCCATTTCCAGACATCTTCATGGCATCGTCCGGCGCCACGCGTGGCATCAGCGCATGTTCGGGATTGTGCACCAAAAACCTATCAATCTTCTCCAGCTGGAGTCTGCGCAGGCTATCGGCAAGCTCTTCGCGCATGAACTGCGGGTGCATACTGTGCATGCATTCCTCCGTGTACTCTTTGGCGCCGGGCACTGTGCGGGACCCGTTCAAGTGCTCCGCGAGCCGGGTTCCCTGCAAGAACCCAAACTTGCCCACCACCTCCACGCCCGCGCGTTCCAGGAACGCTCGTCCGCCCAAAGAGGCCACCGCATCGCCCACTGCTGACTGCGCTACTCCGTCCGCGTAGTTGCCGCTCGTGTCCACCATGCCGAACGTTCCGCTCGAGAGCAGACTCCGCACCGACGCCGCGGACCCCGCGTACGCCGCGGACCCCGCCAGCCGGTACGTACCAAGTCCCACGCGCGACGACATGGAGACAACACTGTGAGAGAGATATGGATGGATGGACGGAAGGATGTCTTCGCGCACTTTGCGAGGACACGTATGTATGTGTGTACGCGGGGACGCGGGTGGGATGCCCCTGGTCTCGTGAGAGAGTGCGCGGTGTGGCGCGAGAGATTACGCGAATACGCGAAAGGGTGGAGGGAGGGCACTGAGTGTTATGGTCATGACCATGTGCAAGGAGGCCAAAGCAAAAGAGCAAAAATGCAAAAATGCAAAAATGCAAAAATGCAAAAATGCAAAAATGCAAAAATGCAAACGCGATGGGATGATATGGGATGGGAAGAGTCGCGTGGGTTTTGATGAGTTTGGCTCAAGGGAGTAAGGGAGTGAGTGATCTTCGATGCCAAATGTGATCGGACGACAGGCGAAAGTGGTCGATCAGGATCGCGGAATACAGAATTCAGATTGAGGTGAAATGGGGATAATGTGGGAGCAGATGGGAGAGCCAATCGAGTTGAAAGGACATTCAGGTTGACGGGGAAATACACTTGGAGGAGAAGAAGAGCGTCAGATCAGACCAGATGTTGTTTTGCGGTCGACGTTAATTTAACATGTTTGACATGTGACACGGACAACTAACTATTACAATTGCAGTCACAATTACAAATACAAAGACAAGGACAATTACACGCGTGTTAAAACAAATTGGCACGCAGCAACGATAGCACGTCGATCCATCAAACAACCTGCACGCTCCCAACTGTGCTATACGCGACGCCCCCATGGCGTCGGCACCACCAGTGCCCGCCGACCAAAGCGACTGTCATACCGAGGACATCGGCAGCCAGGTCTCTCCACGACGCTCGCGGACCGTCCCACACTTCCTTGCCCATTCCAGCGACGAGAGTCACCGCAAATGCGACCAGCCAAGACCGCGACAGCAAAGCAACACCAAGCAAACCGACCACGCCAGCCACTATGTGCTCAAATTTGTCAGCTCTCAGCCAAAGGTCCCCGCTCATTAGTCCCCGCGAAGTTGCCGCGTCGACGAGAAGGCAGCCGGCGAGCAGTACAGAGCTCGCGACGGAGCAGCGCCGGACATCAGCGCTTTTGTTGGCGAGCGACGCCACACTGTTGCGCAGAAACGACTGCACCGCTTCGCCGGCTCTCACGGTTGCTTCGAAAGGGGTCATGCACTCCAAGGTACACGAAGAGCGCGGGTGAAGCGGCGGTTGTGAGCGCAGTGCGCCGACCTAATCCAGAAGGATGATGGGCTGCGTTTGGCGGCCTTCGCGAGGGACGTCAGGTTGGACTGCGCCCATCGCACGAGTATGCGACGGGTGCCACGTGCATCCACGTGCTCGAGGACTTTCTACTCCAACGGATGATAACGAAGGTGGCTTCGGTTACGTGATAAACGATAGACAACGAGACAAATCTGACAGTGAAAACTAACAGTGAAAACAGTGAATGCTTGCATGAGAGACACAAGAGCCTTACAGTCACAACATGCCACATCCTCGATGCGGGTTGTAAACTTGTGCGCTGGTAGTACCCAAATGTTTTCAAATGCCAGTGCTCTTCAGACCGAGCTTTTCAATGAGCGCAAAAGAAGACATCGAAATGATGCTCTGGAATTGTGTCGCTCTGATGTCACCGTTTGTATACAAGTTGGAAGGTTTCAAAATCGAATGTCAGCGTCAGCGAGAGCGAGAGCTGCATGGATACTGTGCTGCCGGAGCGTTGATGGGACACTCCGGAACACTCCGGGACTCCTTGCCGCAGCCTCGATGGATCTATCAGCCAAGTACTCCTCATTCGACTCACAAAGCATCTATCAAATTAGATCATGAAGATGGAACCAGAAATGCAATGAAAATGGAACTCGAAATTTGGAGCTAGAAATGAAATGTATTAATTTAAAAAAGCAAAAGCAGAGAAAGAATAGAAACTGAAGAATGGAAATAGAAATGTAAAAGCCAACCTCCAAAGAGCTGCTCTGTCTGCTCTCTGGCCAACTCCAAGTTCCTATGAATTGGGAGATACACAACGTCAGTCTAAGCGTCACAGATCACGCATCCCAGACGAGTTGCAGTGAGTCTGGACATTAACAATGATCATCAATCTTCGTCCAATCACTTTCATCGTTTCTTCGTTCTCGACAACCCAAGGACCACTAGCGCCAGTCCTATCTCCTGGTACAAAGCTTTTGCAGTGAATGCACACCTTCTTCTCTCCGCAACTCTTACTTCCTCCCGCATTAGTAGGTACTAAACATTCGCCTAGGACAGCGGAACTCGCCCGTCGGAACCCTCCGGCGCAGGGAGGGTGCCGAACGTGCGGAACGCATCGAGTCGGCAGAGCGTGGATCGGGGGCGAGGGATGCAAGCTTGGGCGCCAGGACGCCGGTAGAAGGCGGAGTATGAGCGGTAAGACTCGTTCCCTGCAAACAGATGAACAGATGAACAGATGAACAGATGATGACGAGAGGGAATCACGAATGGTGCATTGTTTACGAATGTTTACAACTTTGACAGCGTGTTGAGCGTTCGTTGGCAAAGACGACGTTGCTGGCTCGCACGGACGTGCAGGAAAGGTTGCTTTGGAATGCTTTGGACACAAAAAGCACGTGGAATTGCGCTCCGTTAAAAGGAGGAAGATTTGATTGCCATTTTGTCTTACTTCGAGGTGCACTTTACTCACTCAGATAGAGGTGGCGAGCGATTGGCTAACACACCTGCGGAGGCTTGGAGAAGAAGAGGGAGAGTAGGAATAGGAACGTATGCTGGGCCAGCACTGTCGAGAGCGGTGCTACTTGGGCAATTACAGAGTACTCTGGCACGTTTAATAGTTTTGGAAATTTGATTTTCCACCGTCGTCAAGTGGCGCGATTAGAATGCACTTTTGCAATCTCCAATCTTGACGTTTTCCCCTCCTTCCTTCCTTCTTTCCTTGCTTCCCTTCATCTTCATCGTCCTCCTCTGAGCCTCTCATCTTTCTAGGCCCGCCTAGCCTGCGGAGGCTCCTGCAAGTTCCACTCAGTCACTCAGTCAGTCATCCACTCACTCACTCACTCACCCACTCACAGCACCACTGTTGCTTCTCTGCGCGCTCCTGCAGGCTGTTCTGTTGATAGCGCGTTCGATTCTTGACTTGTGTGATTTCTGAACCCTGTTTATCTTGTTTCTGTTTCTTTCTCTGTTTCAGGCAACTTGAATCTGGCAATCGTCGCGCAGCTGTGGCGGCTTCTGCTCACAGGTTCCGGTGTTCCGGGTGCTGACATTGGCAGTGAGGGCAGTACTCAGCACTCCTGTCGCTTCTCGCTAACTTATTCTCGCTTCGATGATTAATCAATGACGTTGACTTGGTTTTCAGTGTTCTCGACTGGTTTCGATTGGCTCCACCCAAGCACTTCTGCATTGTGTTCGTGTGCATAAGTTACTGATGCATACTGTCAGGACTTGGACAGAAACATGGGTTCCGAGAATCGAGATTGCAGAGAGAGACAGAGGAAGAGGGGGGTGTGTGTTGCGTTGTTGCATTGTGTTGCATTGCGTTGTTGCGAATTGTGCAGTGAATGATGATGGGGGTTTGCGTACTGACCATGAGTGTACTTAAGACACTGTCGTCTTGACCTGTCCAATCCGCGCAAAAGCAGAGTTCTTTCTTTTAATCGAGTAGCAGCTCGGTGGCTTTCGCAAAAGAGAGAAAGAAGAGGAATGGAATGACTGGGCCTCACGAACTTGTGGCCGAGTGACTGGCTGGAACATTACAGCCTGGAAGAGAACGAGGAAGAATGGCGGAAAGGAAGGGAGACGAGAGTCACACGATACAATGCGAGTGCGAGGAGTGGAGAGAAGCCATGGTTGGACGATCTCGCCTCTCCTGTCGCTCCACGATGACAAGAGAGAGACGGCAATGTCTGAGGATTTGACTGAGAGTTCACTGCCAACATTGCCAACACGAACGATCGTACGGAGAGCACAGCTGTAAAGTGCCAGGTACCAGAGTACATCAAAGTACCAGAGTACCAGAGTACGTGCGGATGACGATTGGCAGCAGGAGTCTTGGTGCCTTGGGTTGCTTCCGCAGTCGAACTTGAATTTACAGTTAAAAAAAATGCGAAACACGGTTTGCATTGCGTTGATTTACTGTTAGTCGATGCACGAACTCGAACAACGCTTGCTTCCAGCCAAAGAGACAGAGACACACACTGGTACCGGTAGAGAGAGAGAGAGAGAGAGAGAGAAAGTGTGCGACTAGCGTCTATGGCCTCAAAATCAATGAAACATTCCAATCTCGCGGCTTCCATCAATCAATCAATCAATCAATCTCTCTTTCTTTCTTTCTTTCTTTCTTTCTTTCTTTTATTTTCGTTTCTTATTTGCATGTCTCTATTCATGTGCATTTGCATTTGCTTATTTCAAATCCATCTAAAATTTCTTCTTTCTTTCTTTCCTTTTTTTCCTTCTTCTTCTTATCTCCAACTGTGAGACGACTGTTCGCTCTCTCTCTCTCTCTCTCTCTCTCGCTACCTCTCGCTACCACTCCTGTTAACCCTTCCTCCTCCCACTTCTACTCAACCATTATCCCTGCTATGCCCCGCCGTAGTAAGCGGGAAGTTGGTAGGCGGTGGTTAGGCAGTGCTAGCGTTTGAGGTAGTAGGGAGAGAAGAAGGAAGAAAATTGCCCCGAGGACCTGCGCGAAGGGTCCGCGTGCAGTAAGGTCCATTTATGTTTAACGCTAGTACTGGGCAGAAGCGCAGAAGGGCAGAAGGGAGTGGGTGCCAATTTAGCGTCCCGTCTTTTTCTTTTGTTGTTTGGCAGAGACAGCTGGCTCTAGAATTAGGGCTTGCGGCTGGGCTAGATTTGGAGGTGTTGAAAGGTTTTGCTGCTGCGCGAGTGAATACAATTGCGGTTGCACGGAAGACTGGTTTGTTGTATTGGGATAGTTAAGAAGAAGAAGAAGAAGAAGTGAAAGTGGAAGTGGAAGGATTCAGAGAAGAAGAAGCAAGAAGCAAGAAGCAAGGAAAGCAGTAGAGAGCGTGAAAAGGACGATAGAGTTATTTGCTTGAACGGTTTTGCAGGGTAATTGCCGCTCTGGAGGAGAAAGAACAGGGACCTAGACTCTGGAAAGGAAGAAGGGGCGATATAGATATAGATATAGATTTATAGATTTATACACTTGCGCTCGTCTGCCGTTGAATGCGGCCGGAGTGAACTGGTGAACTGGCGATAGTGGGCTGGGCAAGAATGCCGAGCGGTCATGGCGCGAGCTCGGATCTGGACTTGTCCAATAGAAAGGTGAGCTCGTCGTGGGTGGTCAGCCACTTGACGGTGGTTGTGAAACGAATGCAAAATGAGATTATGGAGATGCAAGCGAAGAACCTGGCGAAAAATCAGCAGTCCAACGAAGGGGTGGTAGCTCTCATTCAAGAGCGCTTCATGGACTTTGTGGAGATGAAGAAGCTCTTGTTCAACCCGCGCGGTATGAATGTTTATGTTGTCTCGGACCAAATTTTCCCTGCGATGGCCTGGATTGCTGGTCTCTCAAGGCGGCTGCTCTCTCTTCTTTGCGAGGGGCGGCTTGACGACGCCAACCTCCAACCCGAAGAGCTTGTGTTCTGGCTGAGGGAGGCTGAAGCAAACGACCCGGCAGTCAGAGCAAAATGTCGAGAGGAAAGCGACGCCCTGCGTAGCGAATCTACAGAGTCGGAGCTTGGTTTCAAAGAGATTTCGTCCGCTGCCCAGCTTGGAATCGACATTCCGCTCATGGTGACGAGGGCAGTCCAGCATCAGGTATCTGCTTCAGAGCCTCTCACTTTGGGCTTCCAGAGCGCGACCATCTTTCTCAACTTGCTCTCTTGTGAATCAGAACTGATCAGGAAATCAAAGTCTCAGTCTGACTTTCAGCGGCTTGTGGAATCTTGCAAATCTGTTCTGGAAGCGGTCAAAGCGGCAGAGACAAGCGATGTCAGCGAGGAGAAACGGGATGCGGAAATGGCCACCACCACGGAAGCACCCTTGAAGAAGCGGAAACTCAGCAAAGTGGCTTCCGGCACGGCACAAGTAGAACCAATTCCAGTGCCCATCCCTTCGCCAGCCAATGAAACGCCAAACAGTCAGCCTTCGCTACAGGACGCTCGTCAATCCAGTGGCGTCCAGGACGGCATGACAGTCGATGTTGGTGCTCCACCCGGCAACTCGGAGTTTCAGACGGTGAACCTGTCCTTGACGAGTCCCGTGTCCACTGCCGCGCATGCGAAGAATACTGCGACCAACACTACGAGCACGCCTTCCTCGGTGCAGAGACTGCCAATGTCTCTATCTTCATCAACAGCTCCCACGGGCACCATGTCTTCTCTTGTCCCTGCGCCCCTCACCCCTACTTCTGCTGTACCTGGGAATGATCGTAGTCTGGAAATGGTCCGACAGTCAGACGTCACAAAACTTGGAGCTGCCGCGGCTGCTGCTGCGGCTGCCTCAGGCTTTGCAAATAACAATGGCTCTGCGCTTCTCTTGGAAACCTTGAAGAAGCTGCTTGGAGGCGGCCAATCACAGGCTGCTACCTATGCCGAGCTGCAGAGACTCACCCCTGCGGAGGTTGCACAGCGAGTTCTCCAAGCTACTTCGCAGCCAGGCTTTTCCGGAATGAGTGCGTCTGCAACTAATGGTGTCAACCCCGCCTCGGACCCTGCCAAACTGATAGAGGAAAGCAGTGAAGTAGCAGCCCCGTCGAAAAAGAAGGACACGAAGGCTACGAAGCAGCCGTCGAAGCGATCGGGTGAATGGTCAGCTTCCGAAATGAACCTTGCATCACACATAAAACTTCTCGAGCTTATCGAAGAGAAGCTCACTCTAAGCGACCGGAACGCGCGCGACTGGTGCATGTTGGAAAGAGTGGCCAAGGAGTACCCGCCGTGTATCAGTCGAAATATGAAACAAAAAGCGAAGCGCATTTTGCAAGAAAGGCGGACGAGAAAGCATTTGAGGTTTTGGAACGCTCTCAAAGCCCAGCTTTCAAACTTTAATGCTCTGAAAAACTTTCTGCGACTCATGCTTGGCCACCAGATATTTGATGACGCTTTTATCACCTGCATCGCTCAGTATGTGCAGAGGATGCTACAGCTGGGAAAGAAGTCACCAGGATGCCTTCTTGACTGGTTTGATGTTCCAAGGGAGGCAATGTGCAAGAAACTAGTTGAACTTCATACCACGATTTACAAAGGCAAGCCCATGCACCACGTCTATCAGCACTTTGACCAGCTTCTTTCGCTTTCGGATATTGAGCTAGGGATTTTAAGCACCTGCAAGTGCTCTTCTTGCCAAGAGGACTGGAGGCTAAACACGATCGACGTTGGATTTGACTCGAATTTGCGGCTCCATTGGACCAAGGAGAAGTCTAATCTAGTGAAAAGCATCTTGGAAATGCACAAGGAGGACTCTTGGGCTAACCCACTGAATCCCAAACTTAACGGTTGGGAAGTGGTGGACTTCCAATACATACTACACCAGTCTCACACGTTTGAGCACTGCGAGGTTTGTTGCGCCAGGGGCCCAACCACTGCGCGGCCGGTCGCTGCACCGCTCAAGGGGTTACTGAACGCCGCCCGGAAAAAAGCATAGTTTTACCAGTTATTAATGTGTGCGTGGATATCTTTCACGCAATTGAATGAAAAGCAATCTGTTGTGTACTCTGTGCCTGCAATTCACACTTTTATCTCTGCTTCAACTGTAGTAAGATGAAAAGCCGCAATTAGCTTAGCAGAACTTAAATTCGCATTTCCATGGGTTGTTATGTCAGGTGAAAGAAGATAGCAAGTAAGTAAAGTGTGGCCTCATAATTTCCTGCTACTCGGGATCCAAAGGTCGCCACAAGCAAGTTGTTCATGACTACTAGAGCTAGGCTAGACAGTGCCTGGTGCAAGCACGCGACTGCACGACACCGCCGCCTCTTTAGACTAGACCCTGGACATATCTTGAAGCATGGGAGGTTTGTCCTTGCCGCTGAAGTAATGGTGGCTGTGCTTGGAACGAATCTTCTCTAGCTCACTTGTCTCGTGGTGCATTGGATGTGATTTGTCTTCCATGGCCTCTGTGACGCGACCTCTGGCAAGCTCAATTACCTCCCGGAGTTCATCTGCGTTTTCGACTGGATATATCAACTTCGAAGGATGGCAAAGGCAGACACTCTTCCAAGACGTCGACACATAGGATTGGTGTTTCGAGCAGCAGGTGCCACCATGGAGGACAAGGCCTTCACCAAAGGCATCGAAATAGGTTGGGCAAGGGCTGCAATGAGTGCAAGGCGGGTCGCACCTCCCTGCTTTGGTCATCTGGCCAAATTCGTCGCGATCGAGATAGAGAACATGAATTCTGTCCATTGTGCAGCAGCAAAGTACGATGGGCCGACTTATCTCCAGTTTGTTCTCGTAGACGGTGACATACGTTTCTCGCCTGACAGACTCTGCGTTTGCAACCAAACATGGGTTGCAAGTCAAGGTGCCCAGAACGATCTGGTGCCGGGAAACGTGTGGTCAGCCTCTCGACATTTCAGAATTTTCCTCTTTTCTCTCACTTACCAAATATGTCCGATATGACTCGGGAGCTTCTGCAGCGTACAGCACCTTCTCCGAGAGCCCAACGTCTTGCGTCGCTCTGTGCACCGCCCTGCCTGGTTTGACGAAAAACATGTCTTTGGCTTTTGCCTCCTGCTCCTCGTCGTCATCCTCGTCATCATTATCTTGAAACTTGACCCTGTACCCGTAGTCGTCGCTCGACCTGCTGCTCCCTCGCTTGTGCACCATCTTTTGCCCCAGATCAACCCCCCAACCTGTCGCCTCCAACTCTTCGGAGTTTCCGCCGCTTCAAACGCCGCTTCCTACGCTCTTTGCTGTAAATGGCACGGCGAGCAAAGTATGCTGCGCTTTCGAGACTCGCACGTTTGCAAGCGCTGCACCCTTCCCCAATTCTGCATTGGAAGAGGACACTACAACTCTCAGCTCGCTTGGCTGAGCAGTGGAGTAGCCATAGGTTTCCAAATAATCAATGTAAATTTATCATTCCAAACGTTCAAGCTCTATCTTCAAATACTTGCTTTGATCATTGATCAAGAGCTGAACACCTACAGAGAAGAGCTCGAAGAAAGGTAGACAGGAGAAGAAAACAAGCGAAACATGGAAAGGTAATAAATAAGCTTTTCCTTCTTTTTCTGTGACGATGTGACGAAAGAAAAGCTTTCCGCCAAACATTTGCAAACATTTGCAAACGCCCACTTGTGATTGTGTGTCCACGTGTTCTGTTGCCAGTCGATTCTTTTAGGGCAAACAATACAGCAAATGTGTGTACCACTACATTGGCTCAGTATGGAAGGTCTAGTGGAGGAAAAGGTGAGGAACAGGGCTGGTGTTTGGATAGTGTTTTGCTACGAGTTGGTATGGCGAGGTAGCTGGGGCTAACTATGAGGGAAATGGGGTCCGCGATGTCCGCGAGGACGCAGTGCAAGTGTACTCGAGGACAGTGTTGAATGTTGAATGTTGAATTTGAGGGCGAAGGATTTGTTGCTCGCGAACAGAAGGAAGCTGTCTTGGTTCCGTCAACAATTGCGAGAACCCATTTCGTGCTCATTTGACAGTGAGTCAACATAGACAGACGTTTCTTTTCCTCCTTTCCAACATTTCGACATTTCGAAACATTTAGAACCCGGAATGCCAGTGGGCACATGCCATTTCTGAAAATGCGCGAGGGCTATGAGGCATTTCTGAAAATGCGCGAGAGCTATGAGGCAGCGCCGATGCCAGGGCAGCCACCGGACACTCAAATCTGGCTATTCGCACGGTAAAAAATTGCAGAGTTGGCTCCGAACCCGCAGCAAGTGCAGAATTCAGGTTGACCATGGACAGGCGTCATGGGAAGGCGATAAAAAAGGCCATCTGCCCAGTGGACGCCCCCCCTCCACCCCCAGTCCCCCTCCCCCTGTCCTGAAGCAAGCGGCAAGTGGCAGTGGGCATTCCTCAAATCTCAACACAGAAAGTATTCATTGAGTCGATACCACTCACGTTCTCGGCCTGGGAGTGGAGACGGGGCGAAAGCTGCTGATTTTGGGTGATTTTGTACACAAGAGAAGGTTGCGTCTTCCCAATTCACGCCAAAAAGAGTGCGATACTCTCGAATGCAAATCACTTGTAACCACGGCAAGAAAATCCGCCGTGAAGTGGTCGCGAGCCAAGCAGTCACAAGGACTTGAACGAGACGAGGAGTTGCTAAAGCCGCGTCCCTGGAATACTGACTGGTTCGGCCTTCACAACGTCTACAGACACTACAGACACATTTGACACGGGATGGGACTCACTGAGGATTCAGCCGATCGTGCGACTCGACCATGGGAGCGTGCCCCATTATTGTCACGCGTCCACCGCCTTGCACAGGTCCACATGCGGGTCGTCCTCTAGCATCTGTATAGCTCTCTGTCGGCCAAGTGGACCTGTTAAGTCTGTTGGGGTGTTGGGAAACTCGGATCGCCTGCCGTCTCAGTGCCACCTTCGGAAAGTTGGTGAGAATGTGCCCTTCCGAAATTTGGCTTGCACTTACTCGCAGTCAACTCGACTCTTGCAGAGCATGCCTGCACAAACATGATCCACAAAGCAAAGCGCCAGCACTAGTGGCGCTCTTCTGTCTCAGCCAAGAAGACCAGGCACGGCAAAGAGGCGAGGGTGTTGAGATTTCTGAGATTGCATCTCATTGGCCCGTCGCGGCATCGACAACTTCGACAACATGGACCGCGCGGCTGAGCGAGTTTATTCTCATCTGACAGTGAGTTCAAAGTTTTGTGAAGTCTTAACTTTCCAGGCGTCGCCACGACACAAAGTGCTCGCTTCTCACTCTCAATTCTCATGGTCAACTGTTCACATGAACATGAAAACCAAATTAAAACCAAGCGCTCAACTAAATAAATCTAAACTCTGAAATTCTGAATTCTAGTAGAATTGGTGCACACGTAACACTGCGGTATCGGCACTTATGAAGAACAAAACGAACTTCGCGAATCCGTGAGTAAGCATTCGTCCAGTGTGCACTCCATGCTAGTGGGATACTTATTGTGTACAGTAGAAGCGGGAGATCTTCAATCAAAGTTGAGCGCACGCCTCGAAAAGTGCCGAAGATGAACTTACTTTACTTTTCTTGTTATTTTTTGGATGGATGGATTGATTATGGTGTCCAGATGTGATGCAGAGCAAGGAGAGCTGCGATAGACGACGTGGGCGATCGCGGCAGCAAGGCGGGCTCAGGTTATGGCCAGGGCATCATGCCTAGGTGGACGAGTGGCATTCGGCAGGAGATTTGGCACGATTTAGCAGCCAACACACTCATTCGTTGCACACATTCACTCCAGCAACTGCTATCAGGAGCAGTAACCTGCCTCACGTCTACTCAAAATGCTCGCCCGTCGCAAAATGTGCAAATGAGAAAAGCTAATACAGACTGGCTGTGAGTACAGTACATCAGCTAGTTGGCATCGGCATTGGCATTGGCATTTGCAGCAGCTACAAAGTCACTTATTACTTTTACTTTGATAAATTGAGATGTGGTCAAAACGGTGAAAGCAGCATGTGCCAAATCGAGGCCCGTGCCCTTATCCTGACTCCTGACTCCTGAGTTTTGACTGCTGAAGCGGACCCATGGGCTAGCAGATTTACCTCTACTGCTCCTTCACCAGAACACGCGTCAACTAGTCTTATTTGTTGTGTATTGTCACGCGTCTTGTAACAAGAACGCGGGCGTGGGTGTTGTCGCGCACGACCACGAGCCCGCATTTGTTAAAATACAACCTTTGAGAGATTTGATATAAATGAGATTCAAAGATGAGTTGTAGCTTCTTGCGCACATATTTTGCTAATGCAACGCAATGGAATGCAATGTACAACGTGTAGTGGAGTGTCTTGGCTGTGCTTCTCTTGCGAGATTGAGAGGGGAACTCTGTTTATGGCACTACCACGAGGCGGATTCACTTTTTGCAAGAGAGAGAAAGGAAGATCGATTTCAAAGTTTTAGCAATTTGTCCAGAATTAGTCTCTGCTTCTGTTTTTGTTGCTGCCACTGCTGCTGCTGCTGGTGGGGATAGCTAGCGAGCCGAGTGAGTATGCGAGGGATCTGAATTCTGAAATTGATGTGAGCCCCAAAGGAGAGAAGTCAGGTGACTTGATCAACGTGCGAGTGGCCTGTCGACCTTTCTGCAGGAATGGTTGAGTGAGGCCTTAGGTCACCTAGACGGCTCTGGACTGTCACTCTCTTTGCAGTTTCTGCTCTTCTGGCGAGAACTGAGTCGACGCTCGCGCTTGCGAGCTGAATACCCTCCTTGTGCGCACACCGCCACACACTTTTGGTTGCTCACGAATTTCCGAATTTGGAAAAGAGTCGAGAAGCATGCACGCATCAAACTCACGATTGCGGCCTGTGAATAAGCCCAGATCAACTCCTAGAAGAGTAGAGCATGGTGTGGCCTCACACAGCCGGAAATCGTCTCAGGAATCCTCTCACTGTACGAGTGCAATTAGAGCTGCAGTGTCTCGAGGGTGAAGAATTGTTATTTGCCAGTACCATGCAAGCTCTCTTTCCACGCGAGTCTTAGGTATCCACTGGCTCGCTTTTGCAACTCGGTGCTGCCAATCGAAAACAAGCAACAATCACCCAACTGCAAAACCAAAACAGCAGCTCAGCAACAGCAAAGCAGCAACAAAGCCCTATCGTACTCTAATTATTTGCAATATTAACCTGTCAAGATGAAGGTTGGCGCAGCAGCAATCCTTGCTGCCATGGTGGCATCTGTGCACGCTGATGTGTACATGCACAACCCTCGCGGAAGCAACAACCGCAACTGCAGAACCGACAACAACAAGGAGCGCCGCAACGCTAACCGCCTGTTCGACTCCCAGAACAACGACAACGGTGGCTACTCCTGCCCTCGCGCATTTCCTTTTGACTGCTACGTCTACGTTGATGACGGTAACGCTTTCAACAATTGCGTCAACCAGAACAACAATGCCAACAAGGACATGGTCAACAAGGATGGCACACTCGTCAACACAAATGCCATCAACACCGACATCATGACCTACTACTCTGGCTCGGAGCTCTCCCTGGAGTGGACCGCACAGCACGGTCTCGGAACCAACAGCGAGCTTCACAGTGACGTCATCGTGCAGTATGCTTGTGAGGACACCTTGACTGACAACTGCGCAGCCGCAGCTGCTGGAACCTCTCCTTTCGTCGCTGCAGCCGGAACCACTTGCGGTCTTCGCGACGGAACCCCAGTTCGCAACAAGGACGGTAACAACGGACTCAATGCCGAGGCCACCAACACCATCCCTGACAATGCAAACAGGCAGGATGACTACCGCTACGGCCGCCACGAGACCTTCGCATTCTACGACGAGTGCAAGAACCGTGCACGCAACGAAGGTCTCTTCATTGCTGACCAGGACCTCAACGGCAACGATGCCCGCTACACCCGCCAGAACCCTAACGGCAACAGGAACGGTCTCGAGTGCCCAGAGGAGTCCGAGTACTACCCATACTGGCATTACACGCCATGGAAGGATGTGGCAGTCGTCACCAGCGACCTCTCCAAGTGCGCGCTCTACCAGACTGAGTCCGGAAACGTCAAGGCAAAGGGCCGCTGCGAATGCAATGGCAACTGCAATGGCAACGGCAACCAGCCAAACAACGCAGCTGACTGTGCCAAGGTCACTGGCGCGGAGTGGGTTATGGACCCAGCTCACGGAATCGCCCCACCAGAGTGCGTGATCGGACAATACTCCCGCCAAAACCATCTCGGAAACACTGGCGCTGGCCCAAACAACCAGCAGTACAACTGGACCCTCCCAGAAGTGGCAACGGAGCAGACCTGTGTTCTCCGCATTCGCTACAACATGTCTTCGTACGACTTTGGCGATGTCTCCCGCAACGGAGACAGCACCTACAATGGCAACAACTCCCCACTCAAGGACAACGACGAGAGCGAGGCACTCACCTACGTTCCAGTCCAGGGCATGGCTACCGGCGCAACCCTCAGCTTCACCATGAACACTGACCAGGTGGCTCGCACCTTCCAGGACCGCTCGTACACCTTCAAGATCTTGCCAAAGCCTGCTGGACGCCGTCTCCAGGGAACCGCAGGAGAATGCGAGAAGACCTACAACCTCAACGTTCGTGGCAAGCGCGGAAACATCGTGCAGACCTACCCAGCTGTTGAGTACGACTTTACCCCTGATCACCTTGTCGTCGAGCAGAACGACTGCATCCACGTGCAGTGGACCGGATCCGACTACAACCCAAACCGCAACGGCAACAACGGTGAGGGTGGTCCATACGCAGCAAACAACCGCAACAAGGAAACCAAGTCTGATCGCAGCAACATTGTGCAGATGGACAACGCTGGCAACAACCAGCCGATCATGACCGCCGGCAACTTCAACCTGTTCAAGGGAGCAGACACTGCCACCTACCAGAAGCTCGCCTTCCTGGAGCAGGATATCTCCGATACTTCCAGTTGCTTGGACTTTGAGGCTCTTCAAGACAAATTCAACAACCGTGCTGAGCGTGAGGAGACCCACTTGAACTGCATGAAGCTTTCGGGTGTCAAGACCCCATACTTTGATGCTGGAATCATGTCCGTGGGTGCTGAGGGCGACTACAAATATATGAGCACTCGCAACAACAACTTCTCCAACCGTGGCCAGAAGGGTGCCATCAAGGTCATTGCAAAGGGAACCAAGCCAACCGTTCTCCCAGACGGCTCCACCATCCCTGCGGGCGAGGACCCAGAGACCTACGACCCAAATAGCGCCAACGCATCTAGCAACGGCGCCGCAATTGGAATTGCTGCAGCAGCAGTTGGCCTTGTCGCAGTTGGTGCTGTAGTCTACACTCGCAGGAAGAGCGCTGGAGCAGCCAAGACCCAAGACACGTATGCACCACAGCAGTCAGTCGGACCATACGGTGGTCAGCAGCAAGGTTATGGTCAGCAGCAGCAGCAGCAGACCTCCAACCCATATTACGGCCAATCAAGATATTAAAAAATTGGCTTTGTACAAGTAATTGCCATCGCGCGCCGGTCTTTTGACCTTTCGCGGCACAATGATATGAATCCTCAAGATGAATTAGTGATTGAAATTTATAGAACAGTTAATTTAAAATTATAATTACGATGTTATCAAAAACAAAGAATTGGATCTCAAATGCACGGTGGAGGTTGATCCTCCGAGTTCACACCAAGACCTTGGTGGGGATTCTATCAGTCACGTCTTTTCGTGGCGTGGTCCACAGAGGATGCCACAACCTAGGGTTCGCGAAACGATCAAGTGAGAAGAACTCTGCTGAAGGTCTCGGGGAGCAGCGCTCGCTTGCACAAGAATAAGAACGACGAGTCATAAATGCATGTAACGCAGGATGACGTGATGGGAGGCTCCAAGTCAAAGCGATCTGAGGGAGACAAAGGCTACAGCACGATTCGGGCTCGCACACAAGACTTTCACAAAAGGAATAGAAAATTGGAGGAGCTGCTCTAGCACATTTTCCAATCACTGACGCGAATAACCACTTTGAGCAGTGAACGGAGCGTCTGTCGCGCATGAGGTGCCAGAAAGACTCTACCAACGCAACTGATCGCCTCGAACTCGCAGAGACGATCAGCATGCAGCTCCAGCTTCTTGGAGTCCTAAGAGTCAAAGGTGAGCAACGCGTTGAACCCAAGAGGGCGTATACAGAGTGGAGAGGTTTCATGATCCTAAGTGCCGGCTGCCCAACTTCAGAGTCGAAGCGGTCACCGAGAAGTTCATGAACAACTCTCTTTGGCCTGTGAGAGCTCTCCTGGAGGTCCTTCTTCCAGAAGGTCGTGCTCTGGTTTGACTTGTGCTTGCAAACGTGGAAAACACATTCGCGATTGTGTCACATGGCAATGACTTGTTGGACTCTGTGTGCACAGATGCAGATGCAAGAACAAGACGGCGATCCGTACGCTGACCTCACCTGAGCGGTCGCTCTCTGCAGATGAATCGAACAAAGTTATGAACCGCCGACAGTAGAGTCTGAGAACTCCAAAGCAGTGGGAGTTCGGCGAAGAGCCAACGGCGTTCTTCAACTTTGCCAGTTTGTACGTTCGTCTTCGCGGATGGTAAAAAATGCGAGAAGATTTGGAATCAAACGCATGAAGAGGAATCCATGTAATGGGGGTTTAAATAGACGAAATACGGAGACAGAAAATGGGTGAAGAGCTGATGGACCACGAAAGCCTTACTCGTAGACGCATTCAGAAGCATTGAGAGTGAGTATCATTCTCAATGGTGGTAAGTCCAAGTTGGCGTGCTCGCAGAAGCTTGATCCGGATACTGAACAAAAATTGACCTTGACTTTCCTCTCGTAGCGGTGCCCGTTTTTCAACACGGTTCCTCGTGCGCTTGTTGCTGTTCTTCCGAAAACGAAGGCACATAAGGATGGGTACCTGCGCAGAGACGGAGGATAAATGCGGCGCGGTTTGAATGGAGCAATTGCGTGAGACAGAGCCTGGTGGGCAGGAGACCAGCCAATGAATGGTCCAGGAGGGTTTCCCGAAATGCCGGTCTCGTGTCCGTGCAAGTGAAGCCACGAAGTGAGAACGTAAACAAACCCTATCGGAAGGTGGGGTGGTGTCCGTGGCGCCAAATCAAATCTGAAGCCACGCCTTGTTCCAAGGAACATCACGGAACGATCAAGCGAACAGAAGGTCGATGGTTCGTCACTGGGTTTGTGACGCTACCAGCATGGAACGCTCTCCTCTGCGCAGAAGGATCATCGGTTCCAGTTTCAGTTTCCGCGAAAAGTGTTGAAGGCATAGCTGGAGGCGGGTGTGTCGATGGCGGCAAGGCGTTTGTCCTCCGGTTCGCTCTCTGCAAGCGCTCAACTCATGGGTTACGCAGCCCTCAACTGGTGCTCATGTGGCCGTTGCAAAGGCCAGAACTGATCCCGTGAGTCCCGTGAGTGCGATTCAGGAAAGTCAAAAGACTAGCACTTTGCAGTAAACGCGCGTGAGAGAAGACGGTTGGGCGACGAAATGTTAGACACTCTCAGGCGAAACAGGAAGAAAAGAACCTTGCCTTCTCCACCCCTAAGGCCTACGTCGTCGGATGCAATCTGTGCCACTACCCGTAAATCCTGAATGCTTCAGGGGAATGAAATTCCTTCTCCCATCTGCCAATGGCCTCGTGGATTCTCTCTGATGAAAAAATCAGATTTCAGATTTCAGAACAAAGGTCCCTCCCTCTGCACCGCATGCAATTCTTGAATGGCAGGCGGCGGAAGGTTTCCTGATGTGTTCACCCTCCTCCACGACAGTACGACCCACGCGGAGAATGAGAACAAGTTTGGAGGCGGAAATATCAGAGATACTCACGGTGAAAGTCGGCAAGCCCGCTCCGTGCCAAGACGCCAGCCAGCCAGCCAAGACCGAGAGGGTCTTTCACCGTTTTTGGAGATCCTGTATTCCTGTACCGGACGAAGTTCAATGAGTCATAGGTTCGAAGGGCGGATTAGTTCAGGAGAGCTTTCTTCGTGAATGGGATACTGGATGGCATTGTTACGTAGATGGCCGCGAAAGCGATGACCGAGCGCAGATCGACCCACCGTCACGCGCAACGCTGCGGTTGAAATTGAAACAGCCGCTGTCAAAAAAAAAATGAAGGAAAGGAAGGAAAGATCGAAGTGCCACGCTGGAGCTAGGCATGGAGTCCCACCCGCACCTCCGGTTTTCCCCAGAGAAGACTTTGCGATGATTCCTACTGTTAGTTTCCATCAGGTCCAAGGCTTCCAATGCGCTTAGTTGAGGATGGCGGAGGTTGGCGGGGTAGTAAAATTTATGTGAAGCACAACAGTGTGCCAAACCCGCCAGCGCAAAAGAGACCTTCAAGCCTAGTAGAGAGCGAGAGCGAGAGCGAGAGCGAGCGCATTGTCTGTGACTCGATCTGCTGGGTCTCTCACCTTGCGACTGAGGCCTCGGCCGCGGAACGCCCTTTCGCAAGCCAAGTCGAAACTGAACATAAGTTAACTGAACATTGACTAATCTTTGTACCACGGGCCTCTTCAAGTGATTCCTGACTAACCGCGAAACCGCCCTCTGAAGAAGCCGGCGAAGGTACGACACTGTTCTTGGGCGCATTTCCACTCATCTTGTGCAGCGTGAGACCAAAGCGGCACTTTCGACTCAAGAATCCTTCTCAGTCCGCCCGAGTGTGCACTGCGTCGGGCTCTGCGGTGTTTGCTGAGAGGAGTTTCGGCACAGCCAGCACAGCCAGTGAGTTAAATTGGCTTCCGTCGGCCAAGTTAGACATGGGCAGGCCCACTTCCTCGAATCATTCAATGTTTGCCGTACTTGCCGTACTTGCCATACTTGCCATACATTCCGACACTTCGACGCGTGCGCTTTACTTTGGACCGCACCAGACACACCGAGAGACTCCATTCTTTATTTCGCTTTCACTTGTTGTTTCCTCTTGCCCGGAGAAGAGCGCTTTCACATTTCACATTTCACATTTTGAATTTTACATTTTACATTTTACATTTTACATCTCGCATTTCACAGCACACACTATCATTTTCGAAACTTGTATGAACTCTAAGAGTTCAATTAACAACTTCCTTCCCTCGCCAGCTCTCTTCCTTACGACCCCATCCATGGTTTATCATAGTCCTACCCTCTACGACCATACCTTTACCATTTCCTTTAATGGAGACAATAATAGGACGCTAGCAGATAAATACCGTACAGGAGTGCAATCTCTGGACCACCCTGTGTAGCGCTAGCTATGCGTGACATAACAGCAAGGTTTAGCCGCGGGAGAAAGCAGGAGATAGGATTATATATTAATAGATATTAGCATGGTGGAATCTTACTGTCCTCTTACCCCACTTTCTTCTCTCTCCCGTCCGCGAATTATGAAGCGGGGGTAGCCGAAAGTTAGGGCCGTAAGGAGCGGGAGAAAGAAGGGACACGACCAAGACTTTGAGGGCCATTTCTGTTATCAACGATTCATTTCTGAGTGGTATGGACACGGCTCCTTTGTTTTGAATTCTGGTTATAAACTGTGTTCGGTATCTTTTTCGATGTCTTCACTCGCAGGTCAGTGGGAGAGGCCGATGAAATACGAAATAAGAGGAAAGTTAAAAGAATTGCAAATTGTTGTAAGGCGTTGATCGTTAAAGCAGAGCCTTTTTCGACGAAGCAGCGCATGCTTACTGCTGACTTGAACTCACTTTGGCCTGCGACTCTGATAGGCTCGCTTTGCACTTCAAAGACCCTGGCTTTCGAACTGACCTGGTATTCTGCTGGAAGACGAACTTGCGAAGGTTTTGATGGGTGGGTGAGAATGAGAATGAGAAAAAAGAGAAAAGAAAAAGAAGGAGACACAGTCCCGGAGCCCGGAGCTATGTCATGCAAAGAGCCTCACTTGCCTTCGTGCTCGAAACTCTGCACACATCAAGTCCTCTCGTTAGATCTTAATTTACTGTTTTGAAAAAATGCATTTCTCATTGCCCTGTTCGGCTTTCTCTATTCGAGTTCATACCAGCGTCAAAGTGGGTTGGCTACGCTTGCTAAGCCCACAAAATGTAACTCCCGATTCGATCACGCACTCACGCTGTCATTTCGGGTACAGCAAGTGAGAGGACAGTCAGGACGGTACTATTACACGTGCCAGAGCTCACAAGTTCTCGATGTGCCTGAACTCAAATTCACGTAATTTCACGTCAATTCTAACAGCTAACAGCACACCTTTGTGAACTTTGAATAGAACGCCCGCACATGTACTCGGCACCATAGCTACTTTGGAGCCAATTCAGGACTTTGCATACCTCGTCTCCTCCGAGATGAAAACCGCGAAATCTCTGGAAACTCCGACACAAAACGTATCGGTATTGAGAACGGTGTAGGCGAAGAAGGAAGAGGCAGAAAGAAAAAACGTGCAGTTGCAGAGCTGCGTCTTTCTCGTGAAAATTGCGATTACTGGAAGGCGAGCTGTAGCGTGACGATCCGACAAACTGTTTTTTAGTTAACGAAATTCATTAAACCAGTTCAGAATTGAACTCAGATGACTCGATTTCCTTCAACGCGTCATTTCATCCTGTTCACAACAACTTTTCTCATTCTTTTTCCCGGACTCAAATCGCGCTTCGTGTTCGAAACATCTGTGTGTTTGTTTGTCTCTCTCTGTCTGTCAGCCAATGAGCGCTCCTTCTTTCGAAGAGGACCTGTTGCAAAGTTTGCACGACGCCCTTAAACGTTTGCATTTTCTCAACTCCCGTCCAGAGGGTCCAGAGGCTCCCAGTCCTAGGCCGGACAACAGCTCGTACATTTTAAGGGAAATTGTATGACAGGAGAACAACGCTAGTAGAGATTCATTCATCCATTCCTCTCATCACAGTGCTCTGCTGGCGCTTGACGTTGAGAGTGCTTGTCACACTCTTCAAACTGCCACCTGTGTTTTCTTTCTTCCTCCTTTCCTTGCGCTCAAAGCTCGAACAACAATGAGCGCTACGATAACATCCTTTCTTATTTTTCCAGCCTTCTTATTTTCCTAGCGCTTTTTTTGTTTCTGTTTCTTTTTCACTGTCAATGAATTACCTAACAGGCCAAAGTGCGCCAGACCTCTTCGTACTTGAGAGGCTTGTCCAGCTTGTCCTGCATTTTGATGTTCGTTCATCTTTGCTCGTTATGTTTGCCAGAGTCATAGGCACTTGACTAGCACACTCCTTATTCAGGCGTACTCAATCTCATAATGCTTACTGCAGCTGTATTCCACAGAATGAACATGCAATGCTGTGGAAGTGGACGTGTACCTTAGAGTTTAGACTTGCCGGGTATTATCAACGCTGGGCTCTTTATTTGAAAGCACGAAACATAACGTAACCTTGATAATAGAAATCAATAATCCTTACAGTTAAATAAATGTGGGGCGTGAACAAAGATGGCACAAATGAAAGTCAGTCCTACGCGAAGTATGGTGGTAGCAGCTCCTCAAGTGTAAAACGTACGAAATAAATTTTGCGACACTATGGATTGCCTACATGAGAAGGTAGCCGAGCCGAAATTTTTGGCACACAACATCGCACAACGGACGTTGTTCGCTGTCTGTTGTGAACGGGTGAAGCCAAGGGCTATCAGCTGTGCTAGCTAGCAATATGTGGTCACGTAATTCCGTCAACTTGGTTCGTACTTTTGAGATAAAGTATCGTAATCAGAATCATCGCAGTGCATGAAGCAGGCACGTTTGCCGATTCCGACTCGCACAAGTAGCTCGCCGCGAACAGCGAGTTTTGAGTATTGAGTGAATTGAGTGCTGTTTCTTCACCCGATCATCGTCCTGTCCTTTTACAGTTCGAGTGTAATACCAGTACCGGTACTCGTGTACTTACCAAAAATACAGCAAGTACTTACAAAGAACGAAAAAATGAAAAACGCTCTGACGACACCATGCCCGGAGTGAGGGGGGGGGGAGGGGGGAAGAAAGGAGTGAGACTCACCTGTCAGAACACTCGTGGGGGCCAGCAAGTAATGTTGGTGTGGAAGCACTCGGATCAAGGAAACTGGGAAACTTGCGAGAATGTCGGTGAATTTGTTGAATTTTGGAATTGGTTTTTTGTTGTGCTTGCACTGAAGTTTGATCAGCAGTGTTTGACGGTGAATACTTTCAATCAGCTTCATTCATCACTGACTCTGAACTCTCTGAACTGTTTTGCCCAGAATTTTCTAAATTTCCAAATTCTGAAAATTCCCATCTGGTTACACACTGTCAGGACTGCCGAAAGCAGTGGGTCGAAAGCCGTCCGACCCAGCCGACACGTGAGCCACTGCGAAACTCACGCGCTTTTGCGAATGCGTTACTGACTGCGAGGTCTAAACGTGCCCTCCACTCCACTCCACGCCACGGCAGCAGCTCGCAGTCTGAGCTGACGGTGCATTCTAAATGTAAATTGTTCTCCTACTGACAGTGAGACTCTTGACCAGTGACTGTATCAAACGGGCATTGACAGTCAATCAGAGCCAGGGAAATTCACAACACCGCTCGCGCGAGATAGCGCTGTTCTAGCTCATTGCTACTTATCATCTTGTGATTGGCTAGTCGTACGTTTGTTCGCCTGAAGCAGGAAGAGTCGCCCGAACGTCGTCCGTGAGGGGCCTCGAGCTATTTTCAGCTTGATTTTAATAGATCGAAAGCTTCGCGGCGTGCGCCGCTCATCGGTGGCTATTTCAACCGTCGATGATCGGAAACGAAAAGGAAACATAGAGAGCGGTCCCATCGGTTGTTTTAAGTCTTCTTATCTCAGTTTCAGCAAACACTTTTTTTAACAGCTTCAAGGATTGTCGAACATGGATCACTTTTGAGACGAGCACCGACAACTCATTTACCATCAACAAGTGTAACTAACGCTAGTTTCTCTCACACAATCAATCTTCTATTTCTTGGAATCCGGGCCGGTCAAGAAGGCGGAACATTTTACTGCTAGAAGGGAGCAATCTCCTCTCGGCAAAAGTAGTTTCCCCGAACCTAACAGCTTCCCTAAACCCCACCGCTTCTACCTCACAGTGAGGGAGAAGGAAGGGGTATGCCACTACGGGATTGTGCGTGTCTTAGGCAAACTATTAACTGGATTGTTTTTTTGGTGAGTTTGATTTGATGATGGTTTGATGATGAGGACAACGCGAGTCTTTTCCGAGCCGACAATATGCGGATGACTCGAGTTTTCTTGCTCCTTTCCGAATCTCTTCGCCAAAATCGAGTATACATGCTGCGTTGTGGAACTGGATAATGAACGGCTCGCGAGCTGTGCTAAGCCACACTCACAAAACTGCTCTTCTTGATTATGCGATTGTGCGAACCGATATGAAGTGGGAATGTCGACAGTGAGTCGATTTATGTCGATTTCACCATCAAGTCGAAAGATTGCAAATTGTTGCTGGGATGGCCCTGAGTTTTGACCTGTCCCGAACTTGTGAGAGAAGACAGGCGCGCAAAATCAGCGCACGTTGGCGATGCACAACAGTATGAATATTCTCATTCAAAACTCCCACGGTATGTATGATGTTGGCAAGTGGATGGCTTTGAGCAAGACATAACATACTCAATTGACTCGCTCAGTCAACATCAGTCAACGCGAAGCCATTGTGATCGAAGAAAAAAAGGCAAGTTCAAAATAGAGAGAACAGAGCGTTGGGTTGGCAGGGCACTGCGATGAGAAGTCTCTCGGCACTGAACCCAATGTTCGATCTTTTTGTTAATTTCTAAAGTCGAATTTTAATCCAAGTCGAATGAGTCTTTTGGACTGTCACACATACTTTTCATTGAAGTACGACGTTCGTTTTTTACCCCAGTGTTCAGCTGCAGTATTCTATTACGAAGGTTGCACAATTCCTCATCACGACAGAGACTCGCGGCCGGAGCAAGGCCTCTCTATGAACAGTAACTTATGTGGAACAAGTGTCTCTGTTACTGTCAAAACATTTCAAGCAATCTTCGCGAGCAATTCCAACCATCATCCCGTCAGCGAAACAAATAAGAATAAAATAGAATTTCATTGAGAATTAACGTGTCTTTCATCAGCTGTGAGGAAAAGATCACAGTGGTAAGCTATTCTGTCCAATAAGTAGCTACAGGTGCCAGGCCATAGCCCTTCCATTAGTTCCAGCACTTAGTAGCGTCAATAACACTGGGCCACCCTGACTAGAATGTTTGACTGGCGGGCGGAGCTGGAGCGGAGACAGAAACCCGCAAAATCTGTCGCATGTGGGTGTCGCGGCAGTTCCTTTTCCCTTCTCCCTTTTCCCCCTTTCTCCGAACTCTGCAAATCCCGATCAGTTTGCGCTCACAGGCAGAGCAGGTTTCGTCACCACAATCTCTCGGATCTTTTTATTTATAATAACGAATATAGAAAAAGAAAAGGAACTAAAAACTGTAAAAACAACAGGCAGCAAACCCACACACATATTCACTGCTCACTGCATACGGAAGGAAGGGAATCTCCTTTCTGGATCTTCTCAGAAGCAAGCAAGGGTGGTGATTCCAAACCTTGCCAAAGTCAACAACTCGCACTCCATCCACACTGCTTGCTATTCGCCGAATGAAGTACTCTGTCAGTGCTGAAGACGGAGAGTCAAGGCGGAGGGACACATGGGCTACAGAGAGATGATTAATTAATTCCGCCCTTTCTTTCTACTTTTCCCGACTAAAACTGTCACCCTCGAGCCCAGCGTGAAAAGTGAGCAATCACCGAGTACGGTACTGAGTACTGGGTGTACTAGTACCGAGTAAAAGCATGTGAGACGTCTACAATGAACATCTTTCGTAACTTTGCTGCTTTTGCTGCTCACTGTTCAACATTAACTCATTCCTTTTCTGCAATTAAAAAGTCGAAATAAATGAATTCGAATGGCACTGCTCCCGATGGAAAGAAAGTTCCTGGGCTCCGTGCCTACGGTTTTTGGGATGAAGTCGATAGGGATGACGTTTCGCCGCTCCCACACCCTGACTTACAAGAAGCGCTCTTTCGCAAGAGCTGTGAGCCGACAGAACTTGTTGAGAGTCAGCAGCGTTAGCACAACTAGCATGGCACAACTGTGGTTTGGCTCGACTTGGTCACAGCGTTTCGCCATGTTTCGCCTCAGAGCCTCCGCATTTGCAAAGAGACTTGGGCAGAATGCGCTTTTGCGTTTCCGCTCTCCTTTTCTCTCTTCCCTTTGCGTGCACTTGTGACAGAGTGGCAAGTGACAAGTGAAAAGTCATGTGTGCTGCAACCCACCCCAACCCGCGACGACTTGTTTTCTCTTCCTCGACCAGTTACACGGTTTGTTTACAGTTCTTGTTGAGAACGTAGGTTGCGCCTCTCGTTGGGCAAAACCTCCCTCGTACCTGGCCGCTTGACTGCGACTGTTCTAGTGCTTACCCGTCCCACGGGGAGCACGATCGGCACGAATAAGTTTTGGCGTGGAAATAGATAGTGCGGGGTAATCGACCGGGTTGTGTTGCGCCGAGAGAGCTCCTGAGGTCCTGTGTGGTCCAGCATCTCGCAAGTGTGTGTCAGTTTCAGACTGTCGTAGCGCACGAGTTCATGATGATGAGTGATGAGGAAGGGAGAGACCAGAGTTAAGTTGGTAGGCAGGGAGGCAGGCCGGCGCTAAAACATGCCCAAACGCACGTAAGGCACTGACAGCACTGACAGCACTGCCAGCCAAAAAGGATAGGCGGTCGCAGATACTGAGTACTGACAGTGAGTACTGCTATCCGGAGATATCCGGAGCGCTGTTTGCGACAGGTCTTTCCTTTTCTCTTTCTCTTTCCTTCGTTGAACAGGTACTGACTGTGAGTAACGCTGGACGTATATATTGTTTTAGGGCCAGTTACTCGCCGACTGCTTAAAAAAGTTCAAGTTCTCTCGCATACTAACGTACTGGTAACCCAACGGAGCTCCAACTTGCGAACTCGTACGATTCGTACACACAACTGTACAGAGCGTACAGAGTGGTGAGTTGTCTCTGTGAATTTTGAATTCTGAATTCTGAATTCTGAACGTGCATCTCACCGTGTTGGTGCCGCTGGCGATGAGAGCTTGGCTTGACCTCGTTCCTGCTCGCTGCGTTGGCAAGTTCAGCAACTTGTGAGAGCGCTCCACAGTTGCGATCGCAATCGCAGTCAGCTAAGCTCAGCCAGAGTGTCGGCCGCGCATACGCCACTTTGCTCTTGTTTCTTTCTTTTCCGTCGCTCTTGAAAGCCGCAACGACCGGAAGGAAGGAGGAAAGGTCGGTCAGACAAAAGCATCCACACTTCATCCTCTTTACTCCCTCTCTTTCCTTGGAGCGAGGAGTAAGAGAGAAAGGAATTTTTAAAGTGTAAAGAAAGAAAGAATCAGCTTCTGCAATTGAAGCTACTGCATGTCGAGCAACTGCATGTCGCCGAGATTGAGGGCCTCTGTGCGGCGACGTGGCTTCATGTTAGCTTGCCTGCCAAACGCAGCTGTGGAGCCTGTGCAAAGTATGCGAATGTTGTTCTTTGGAGATTAGCCTAAGCAAGGAAAGTGCTGCGAAAGCACGTGGCTCTGGCCCTCCGGCTCACTGGAGTGTGGAGGAGTTGCGTACGGCAGGAAGGGACAAAGCAAGCGAAACTTGGCAGAGTCAAGCTGCTCCAGCTCAGACCGAGATAAAACCGTTGGACAGGAGCTCAGCTTGGATTTAAAAGTGCATCGTGACGATTGACGACTATTTCTGTATATTGTGCCATTCACCGCTTTCGCTTCCTCCTGTGAAGGGAAAAAAGCAGAGTTGGCTCTGAAACGCCTGAGCATGAGAATTAGAACGAGAACGAGCTGACAAACCATAGAGACGCTGTCAACTTTGTCCGTGCCATGCCTGAGCAGTTGGCGGAACGGCCTTCGAAGTATTTCGATGAAAGATAAAAGTCATTTGACGTTATGCTCTTCGTGCACGAGTTAGTCAAAATGCAAAAGAGTTTCAGACCAAGCTCTGGCTGTCCAACGCCGTCGGCCAAGTCATCTCGGCAAATTTCTTCTCGCATTCCTATTCGATGCGGCAGGCAAAAGAATCTGAGATTCTACCGCTGTGGTCCTCTCGCGTGCCGTTAACGATACCGACCAGTATACTCAGTACTCGCGGCGATAAGCTGAATTTTGATAAGTGTACCGTTATGAGCTCGCGCTCCGAGACAGCCCTCCGGGAGTCCAGTGTCAGCGTTAGTGTCCGTGGCGAAAACCGGTGCCCTTTTGAGAAGAAAGAGAAGAAAGAGGACCGCAAGCCTTTTCTCGGACACAAATACTCTCATGAGCAGTCCATCTCCAACTCGGCAAGGTTGACATGCGCGCAAGTTTACAGTAAGTTGACAGGGTGTTGGCAATCAAGCTACGAATCCACCTATCACTTTATCAATCAGTCCCACTGGAACTGGGAACACACCAAACGGTTCATCAGGTTCATCAGTCATTTATTAAAAGTTAGAAATTTTGTTTCCAATTGATCGGAAAGTAGAGGAGTACAAAAACAAACGAACAAATGAAAGCTGTAAACTTAGCAGAGTAAGCTACCAACGTTCGTGTGCCGACTGTGAGTGCTGCTATGAGAGTGTCGTCACCCTTGGGATTACACTCGCCAGAAACGAGCCAAATTGAACTGCGCAGAACAACACCAACCGAAGAAACGGGACATTAGCACGCCGCTAGCGTACGAGTCGGAGCGTTACAAAGTGCTTTTAAATAAAACATATGGTACTATATTATGTACTGTACTAAAAGACTCGCTCGGTTATCGACTTGCTCGGCCAATTGCTCTTCAATTTTGTACTTGCTGCTGTGTACTTGACCGATATTCACTGAAAACATTACTTAAATCAAAAAAGAAATAAAATAAACAAATCAAGCAAAAAATCCGAGAGTCTCTTCTGCTGTTTTCCAAAACTTGTAAATTTTAAAAAGAAAGATTTAGCCCAAGCAGTCTCCCTCTCGGCGAAACCAAAAACCAGAGGCCCTACCTACATCTCGGGAAAAGATAGTCCCCGGCTAGCCAGAGTCGTTCTACCTCCCGAGGAGGAGGAAGGAGCGGCAGAGTAGGGAATCCGGGAGAAGTCAGGGGGGTTCCGGGAGAAGGTAAGGCCCGGTGGAAAGAACTAGACTGTCAAGGGAGAAGGAAGGAGGGAGGGCCCTCTTGAGACAATTTCTTTCGTCAACTAAGAGCCCCCCCGCTTTTCTATCAGTTCCTCCTAACCTCCGCTGGGCTCTGGAGAACGGCCGGTCGGTCCCAGATCGATGGCCGGAAGAAAGAGAAACAAACAGAGAGAGAGAGAGAGAGAAAAAGTGAGTGAGAGAGAGGGAGAGACAGACAGACACACAGAGAGAGAGAGAGAGACAGAGAGGGGCGAAAACACAACCTATTTTAGCCTTACACAGCTATGAAAAAAATCTGTAGGTAGAGAGAAGGAGAGGCACACACCGCACACCACACAGAGAGCGGTGGCTCGCAATGACTGAATTTTCGAGTCTCTCTTTCTCAGTCCACAGATCCATGCCAAAAAAACGCGTGCAACAAAATACACAGCTTCTTCACAAACACCGATGCGATGCGATAAAATATATATGATGGACGGCCGACATGAAAGAGAAAGAGAATCCTCTCCTCTCTTCTTCCTTTCCTCGCCTATTTTTTGGCTGTTGGGGAAGCAGGGGTGTTCCAGTCGGCCACCGTGATTTCGTGATCTCTCTCCCAACAACCATCAACCATCAACCATCGATAAGATTTCATCATTGCTGTCGATGAGATGGATAGACAGACAGATAAATATATATATATATATATTCACATCTCGTGAATTGATTGGTGGGATTGGTCCAGCGCTATCACGGCTCATTCCCGCATGTGGCGCGCTTTCGCTATCAGGAAATCGCCCGTCCTAGCCGCCTATCCAACCAAAGAGAGAGAGAGCGAGAGAGAGGGCAGAGGGAAGGAGAGAGAGAGAGAGAGAGAGATCAACACCGAGAGCAAGAAAAGAAGGAAAGAGAAGGAAGGAGGCAGAGAGAGGAGCGGATTTATTTAGATGTAGAGAGAGAGAGGGAAAGTGAGAGTTGGGAGAGCAGACCGACAGAGAAGAAGAGTAAGTTTAGCACTGGCGCCAAGTACGCCTTCCGCGAAGGATCTCTGCTAACCGCGAGCTAGAGGCCCTGTAAACAGAGTAGCGCACGTACTCCTTGCACTTGTGGAAAGCCTTGCAGAGGCAGACAGGCACCAAAGCCCCCTTAGTACTTGCTGCTGTTATTGTTATCTATCGCTCAGTGTGACATTTGGCTACAGACACTCTCTCAATCTGTCTCTCTCTCTCTCTCCCACTGCGCTGGCAACGACAGCGGCAGAACACTCACACTCTTCTCTCTCTCTCTTTGCATGGTGCTCACTGTGGTCACTGTCACTCACGGTCAGTGCACATCCAAACAAACCACTCCACTCCACCACTCCGGTAATCGTCGCTGCGTTTCGAGAGAAGAGCCGAGCCTCTCTTGCTTTGCTTTCATTCACCCTCTCTCTCTCTCACTCACTCACTCACTCTGCTGTGCGAGCGAGTGCTTCCCCAAGTGGCTGCGAGGACAGCGGAGTTGCCAGGGGAAAGAAAATAGTCGCGCAACTTGATCTTTTCAAACAACGCCGGCTCGCCTCTTCAGTGCCAAGGAAGAAAAGCAGGAGCCGCGGGGCAGACTTTGTACGTTTGCGCGCGGACACCGCTCTTGTGTGCGAGTGTGGCTGCTGTGAGACTGCTGCAGTCTCACCGTGTCGCGGCGCGGTGCAGCCTTAGGCTGGACACTGATTTAAAATCGATCGATCCACACAAGGTTGGTTGGCCTTGGCAGTGGCGATTCTCCTCGCGAGAGATCCCGGGAACGTGGCGCGGAGCTGTACTTGGAGTCGTATTACGAGGTCTCTCCAGAGCTGAGCCAGGTATTGCCCTGCCCTGCGGGTGTAGCGGGGCTGGCAGCCTGTCTGGTGGGGCCCAATCTCTCCTTGACTCGTGACTCTTTCCTGGGACCCCTTTCTTCAAAAACGGCGAAGGGCATGCACCACACACCACGCAGGCTTCCGTTTTGCAACAAGACATGTTGGATACTTCACACGCTGGCGAGAACTTGAACGATGGCAGTTCGCGCTCAGAAGCGCACAATCTGCTCGACTTTTTAAAACGAGATGAGTTCAAATCAACGTCCGCGGAGGAAAAGGACAACTTCACCAGCGAGTTCTTCGCGACGTTGGGCCATATCGAGGGCTCCTTAACTGGTGTGGACATCTCGTATCCCAAACGCGGAAGCAGGGAAAACCACCACGCCAAGCTCCTCGCCAATCTTCTTATTCTCCTCGTCATCCATTGGAAAGGAGGCGAGGATGCGGTCACTTCAAGAGTGGGGCTCTGGAAGAATCTTATTTCGGAAGCCAATCGAAAAAACGGCGACCAGCGCGACATGCTCTCCTCCAGGGAGCATCTCAAGTACGAAATACTGAACGACCGCGTGATTCCCTCTTGCGAGCCGCACAGCAAGCTCTCTTCTGGGTCTCAACTTTGGCACATTTTGTTGCACAACTTTGAAATTGACAGCCCCTTCTTCTTCAAACTGCTCTGGAAAGACATTCACAAATGGTACATCTCGGCAACTTCCAACAATCCCTCCACAAACACCACTTTGAACCGTACATTATTAGGCAATCGTCGCACTATTTCCTCTGTGTCATCACATGGCTCAGAATCGGAACATCCATTCTCTATATCGCCCAACCAGCTCGAGGAGTCCGGGGGAAACTTGATCGGAATGAAATACACTCTGATCGGGCCCTCTGCCCACTCGACACCCAACATCGGCCCTGCCCTTGCCACGTTCCCGGGGATTCCTCCACTGAACCATGTTCACCCACAAATTAGACCCCATATCCATAGCGCATTCGTATCTAACGCCCCAGAATCTAACAAGCCCTCCAACGCGAGGAATGCAGCAGTAGCCGCTTCAGCCCGTGCAGGCTCTGGCGCAGGGACTAGCCCTCAGCAAGAATCGTTTCGGCAAATACCTGGACTGATGCCCTCAGCCATGAGCCTCTCCTCCTCGTCTGCCTCTGGGTCACAACTTCTCTCCCTCTTGAATGCAAAGGCAAATGAGTCTTCCCCAGCTCCGTCCTCGGGTGGGAGCTCTTTGGCAGGCTCGCCGCCCCAGTCCGCCCCTGGAGTACTGGCAGGGCTTGGTGGCAACCATGACTTTCGCGAGCACGCGCAACTTTTCCCCGCGCTAAGAAGCGTGCCGCGTAATACCCCGAGCTGGCTCCAGATGCATCAGACTGCCGGTCAGCAGCCAAACACGACCGAACTGCGGCACTCCAAATGCATCAGCCTATTCTCCAGTTTCTTTCTGGAGGCCTCGCACTTGCCTGGAGCGGCGCGAAACGTCCACGTTGAGGACTTGATCATGAAGGGGCTCGCATTCGAGCATGGGAGAAGCTGGAGGGAGGCTCTTAACGCATATGACGAGGCGGTGCAAAGATGCTACTATAGTCCTCAACTCGCGAACTCGCATTTACATGCAAGTGCTCTCCAGTGTAAATCTTCAGCCCTTCTGGCGCTTGGAGAAACAACTGACATGTACAAAACGGCACATGAGGTGGTACGCATGCGGCAAACGCAATTTATATTGGGCCAGTGCTCCCCATGTGCAGTATCTATCGCCCTGAATCTCCTCAGCGCCGCGAGTTGCTATGCTTGCCAAATCACAAAGGCCAAAACGCTTGCCACTGAAGCCCTCTCGGTGCTCGGAGATGGGCCGCGGTCAGTTCTCGCTGAAAGGTGTGCAGCGGTCAATTTGGCGCTGGTGGGAGCAGCTTTGTGTTTTGAAGCGCATTTTCAAACAGGGCTGCGCACAATTGACAGGGCGCTCAAGAAATGCACCCAGCTTGCTGGCGAAGATCACATCGATTGTGTCTGGCTCCGTCTGCTCCTCTCCGAGGCTCTTTTTGGACTGGGCCAAAAGCGACTGGCACTGGAGCTCTTGGAACAAAGCAAACACATTCTAGAGAAGAACTTGCTGAAGGATCATCTGGTGTACGCGTACTGCATTCTAGACATTGCAGAGTACTCTGCAGATCCCAAGGAAGCGTTGATATACGCCACGGCCGCCGAACACGCCCTCTCCCACTGCATTGCAACGTACGACCAACACCACCCGTTGTGCTACCTAGCTCTGTTCATCAAACTCAACGCCTCCTTCTTTCTTGGCAAACCGGTCGAGATGGAACAACTACAAATAATCCTGTCGATTCTTGACGACATGCTTGGCCCGACTCACGTCAAGGTCATTGGTTGTTTGGTTCAGCTAGGCATGGCCATCAGGCATGGAAGCGGTAGTTTTGCGTTCGCAAAGGAAATCTTTGACACGGCTCGCGAAAGAGCATTGAAATGTTTTGACTCCGAGCATCCTCACCACAGCTTTTTTGAAGCTGTCTTAGGAGAAATGATGGTTGAGGCTGGTGAACACGAGAGCGCCATCAAGGTGTTTTTAGGCATCCTTGGCAGGACAGAAAAGTGGGCCGCGAGAAAAGACATCTCAAATCCAAACCCAATTCTTCCTGACCAAGGTTCATACCTCCTCACTTCAATTGACATCCAACATCTTGTGGGAGATTTCGCGCATCTCCTGTTGTCGCAGGCATTAGAGTCAGTTGCAAAAGCGTATGTGCTTATTGCAAATTTTGAACAAGCTAGAATATTCGCTTTTCGTCAATTGCTATGCCTTCAAAGTGCCTGGCCATCACGACCTGACATACTCTACCCTGCATATCAGCTATTGGGGACGATTGCTTTCCACCTGAACAACCTTGGGGAGAGCTTTCAATTCTTTGAGAGCGCACTGCGCTCACTCGACCAAGGAGTCGAGAATCCCCATGGCCGGATTGAGAAAGCCCCAATTTTGATGAATATAGCACGTCTTTGCCGTTTGAAGAGTTCTTCTGCGGAGTGCGAACGCGCTAGCGCACAAGCGGTGGAGATTCTTACCAGCAATCTCTACAAAACTACTGGCCCAATTGTCGATCAAATTCTGTCGGATATCCACGAGGAGCTTCGCAAGCAGGAAAGTGTCGAGAGCATCTTGGCCTTTCTGAGACGGTCCGGCCGCTTAGCAAACCTTGACTTGGACACCTGGCAAACAAATTATGCTCGTCAAATAGCCCGGCAGCTCGCTCAGATTCATTCCTCCAAGGGCCAACTGATCGATGCTCAAGCATGGTTGTTATTCAAATCGTACCTTGAACAAAATCAGAATTTGGCCCCCAGTGATGCTGCAATGTCGTGGGCTGATCTCGGCGCGCTGCAACTGCAGCGGGGTATGTTTTCTAACTCTCGAGACACCTTCTCGAGAGCAAGAGTTCTCCTACAAAACACCCAATCGGAGAAGGAGATTGCTGATTTACTCCATGATGAAGGTGCTCTTGCGATGCACTTGGGAGAGCTGCGGACGGCAAAAGCAAAATTTGGCCATGCTCTGCAAATTCGTCGCAGAATCTACAACGAAAACCACCCGTCCGTTGGACAAACGGAGCTTGAACTCGTGAATGTTGACATACTTCTCGGCAACTACGGCTCTGCTGGCAAAACTCTTCAGCAGCTTCTGGCGAACGCTCAGAGTGGAGGAGCAGCAGCACAAGATCTGGAAGCGGGGATCCTCTATCAAATGGGAAACCTTCGTTTCGAAGAGGGTAAGTTCGACGAAGCCCAAAACATGTACCAGAAAGTCAAGAGTCAGGTTTCCGAGAACCAGGACCCACTGTATCCCGCTGCACTGTACAAGCTTGCTTTAATCAGCCTGAAAAAAGGTGATTCGGCCGCAGCGATGCAAAGTATACACGAATGTGTGAAGAAAAAAGAGCATATCTATGGCCACTCCCACCATGAGACAGCGTCCATATTACTCCAGAAAGGCAAGATCTCCTTTGCGATGGGTGAATACTCCGAGGCATTCAAAAGTTTTTCGAGTAGTCGCGAAATTTTTTCCCAAACCAATGGCGAAAAGAGTCTTGGGACAGGTTACGCGATGCTCGGGATCGTCCAGGTTTGCGAGTACTTGCCGGATCGTCTTACCGAACCCCAGATGCTGGAATATCTCCATAGTGCAATTTCCATTTTCAAGAGTCACCGGTGGAATGCGAGCGCGGTTGCGCTCGCGGACGCTTTGTCTGTGCTCGGTGACATCTACCTCGACAATGACATGGACAACGACGCATTCAGCTCCTACCTCGAAGCACTGAACTTTCTGAAGCCTCTCATTCAGGACCGCGAAGAATTAGGCTCATCCAAGACGGTCCTCGCAACTCTCCACGACGAGCTGATACAAAAGTTAGATGGCATTGCTCCAGGATCTGGGATTGAGCAGCCCAATTCACTCTCTGAACTCTGAGTAGCCAACTATGTCCACAATCTTGTAACTGGTAACTCTGATCTTCTGAATGCATTTGATCCATTGCTCTTGAGCCTTGCAGTACATTCTCCGCAGTCTATTAAACATAGGCGTGCCACAACACGCTGCACTCGGCGAATGAAGCAATCAAAAAGATGTACTCTCGCGAGCTATTGGCCTCAGAGCCGAGAACAGCCCACGTTCGCCAACTCAACTACTAACTCGCGGCATTCGGGCGATGTAAACTGCCAAGTAGCTAGCAAATGTTTCTCTTCGCAAAGCGGAAATGGAGCGGCGACAGTCATCAGGTTGCAAGCTCTCGCGCCCGGGGCTTCCACCAATGTCAGCGCCAAACACAGCTCTTCATTGCTGCACACTGCCCCTTACGGTTGACATACGACGCCACGGCGCGAAAGCCCGTTTCTCCGTCGCAACGAAGGACGTCCCTATTTTTTCTTTCGCCCGTTTCGATGGCATTGGAAAAAACAATCTGTCAAGAAGGGACGGTCGAAGAGCATAAAATCCGACCTGCTGGTACTCGAGTACTGGGTACTGGAGGCGCCGCAGCTCACGGAGCACAAGCCATGCGTTCCAGTTGGAGTGTCATGGCGCCTGTCACTCCCTCCCGCCCTTTCTCATCTCTTCTGCCTCTCGCCGGTTGAACGGAGCCTCACGTCGAGCTTGAGCCGCTGGGTAGTGGGGTTGTGATGGGATAGAGAGACTGACAGACACTGACACTGAGACAGAGACACACAGAGAGAGTGAACGAAGCGCACGTACGCAGCGACATGGAGGCTGTGACGAGTGGAACGTCTACAACCTGCCGTAGTTGGAGGATTGCTGGCGATGCAGACGACTTTGTTTGGGGGAACCAAGAGGAGGGCGATCAGATTAGGGCAGATACACTGGCAGTACATGCACACGTACTCACAGGACTTCTTGAGCTGCTTTTGCATGTTCTCACCCCTTCGTGAACAGAACGTCATTGTTTCTTCCTTCCTTCCTTACTAAATCCTCCTCACTCACTCGCTCACTCACTCGCGATACGGGACACAGTACCTAACGCTCAGCGAAAGCCGCCACTTGATCCGAGAAGAGCGTGTAAAATGTAAAAGGGAGAACGAGAAGGTCAAGAAGAACGTGACCCTTGGCATACCTGGCACACTCACTACACTCACTCGTGGGCAAGGAAGCTCAAGTAGGTGCGGAGCTTCAGACCTCTTTCGCAGCTTTCCCGGTGCTGTGCTTTGCTTGCTGAGAGAAGGCGCAAAGGACTTGAAACAATCTCATTCACAATCACATTCACAATCGCTGTGAAGTGGACGTGAACTCATGCAATTTCTTTCCTCTTTACTTTTCCGCCGTCTTCCCCTTTCTTCGCGCTCTCTATCACTCACTCACTCGCTCACTCACAGCTTTCTGTAACTGTTGGAAGCGAGCAACCGCAAGGAAACCATCTGTAGAACGAGTAGCGCCGAGCAACGTGCCCTCTCAAGACCCCTCCCGCTAACTAAAACGTTCGCATAATTGTCACTTGTCACTTTTTTAACTGACTGTGAATACTAATAAGTTAACAAGAACAAGACTTGAAAAGATCCTGTGAGTGGCAAGCGTTGAGGAAAGATGAAGGGGCGAATGGGTCGAAGGAAGAGATTTGGCTTGCAACTTTAGATGCCTCGTCTGAGTTTGTCTGAGCTGTTTGAGAGTGTTGTCTTCGCATGTGCAGTTGCGTGAGTAGAGCTGTGATGTGAACATTCCTAGCAACGTCTCTCACCACTCCCTCTTTTCTCTCTCTCTCTCACTCTCTCTCTCTTTCTACCTCCCCCCCTCCTTGGCGCTAGGAAGACATTGCGAACTTGCTCTCACAGTCAGTCAATCAGCCAGTCAGTCTTCTCTTCTTCGGCATCCACAGTCCTACCGGTGACTCTGAGGAGTCTGAGGGAGTTGGTGTTGTAACTTATGTATAGTAAGGGACGCTGTTGCTCTCACCGTGTGAGTTGCGAACGAAGCTATTTTTTATATTTTTTCGCTTGCACAACTCTCTAACTTTTCAATTAGCAAGTCCAGCAAGTTTAGCGAGGCCTTCACCGTGCGACTTGAGTTGAACTATGTTGTCGTCCAAATTCCAAACTCGAATGAATCCGACGACAGAGTGTGAGTCATCGAATTTCGGGAGGAGGGGCCGAAAAAAACGAGCGCATTGCGTTTGCTGCGTCCCTTGAAACGTGTTGTAAGCAAACGTGAAACCCGAATTACCATGGTAGTTGCGTCCGAAGATCAGCCGGTCCAGCAAAGAGTTCTTACATTTTGTTGAACACATTGAACACATTGTTCATAGTTTTGTACTCTGCGCGCGGTCTTTTTTTGTTTTCTGTTTTCCCCGCATTCTTGATCAAAAGATCATGAGTGGGAGGGAGCAAATGTTTGTTTTCCCTGTCCAGAAAAACCGACTGACGCTTGACTCGCACTGCTAAGTATTGTGTAGCCAACCCTCTGTTTGCGCAGCACTTTTTGCTTTTACGGCTCCCAGTGAGTCCCAGCTGTTACAGTAGCAGCGCAACTTCAGTTCTTGAGAGGTCTTACTGTCCAAACGGCTGGAAACTGCTAATTTTTTATGCACAGTTCTCAGGTTCCTATACCCATCCGAAACTTCCCTCAGAAGACCACAGAGTGTGCTAACAGCAAATAGACACCCGCTCGATTAGGAGTTAAGGTAGATGATTGCGGTTGCGAATTGTCAATCTAATCTTTTTTCTTTGTTTCTTTCTTTTTTATGATTGCCTATTTCTTTTTTATCTCTTTTATCTCTTTTATCTTTTCCAATTTAAAAATTAAAACAGATAAAAGCTCTCTGCGGCCAAGGGCGCAGTGACATCGCTCAGGAATGCTCAGGATTTGGGAATTGAGGTTTAGGTTCACTGTCAATTTAATTATTGAAAGTGGAAGATTTATAATTAGGTCAGGGCCTCTACGATTGTAAGCGGTAAGTTTGCTAATGCCAACAACTCTGGTGAAGTAACTTAGCAGTGATTGCGCAAATTTAGCACCACTACTCTAATAGTCGTTTAAAGTCAGCACTAACTTACAAGTCCGTCCAGTGAAGGTTACCCCACCCAAATGATCACCAAGTTGTTTTAATCATCGGTAAACCTGAATTCTGAATGAAATGTACACGTGAAATGGCACCTACCCAGTGCCCAGTACTCCCGTGATACGAAGATATACGAAGTCACTGATGAGTGGGGGCGAATACAAACAATTGGACTGGGACTCGAACCTCGCGGCTATGACCCCCTCCAACCCACCGCTTGCCACTGCTTGCCACACTCCGGTACAACGAGTTGTTCTCCGAACGTCTACACATTCACTGTTCATGATCATTCTCGAACCTTTGCCCTCAGCGCACTCCTCCATTCTGCCCAAGCTCGCGAATGCCCCAAAGCGTATTTCGAGGGCGCACCGCCCCTGTTCCTGCAACTCCGCACCCAACCAAACAAACTGCCAATCTTTCCCACTCTCCTCACAACCCGAGAGGACTGCGAAGACTGCGTGGCTGGCACCCCTGGTCGCATATCGCCCGCGCCACCGCGCACCCCTCTCGCACGCTCATACGCTACGCACATACACACATACACACATACATACATACATACATACATACACTGAATACACTCATACAGAGAAAGAGGCAGAGAGGTGTACACGCAAGTATAGATTTTGAACCATCGACTGCTCGAAAAGAGTGCGTGATTGTAGAAGGTGAAAGTTGAAAGTTGAAAGGTGAAAGATTGAAAGATTGAAAGATTGAAAGGTTGAAATCATCGGGAGAGATGGTGCTGCATGCGGACTTCCTGCTTGATGGAGCGGATCACACGCGGCTGTTCGACTTTGAGCTGGAGGTGAGCCGGGGACTGGACAAAGACGCGGAGCTTCAGAAATGGACTGGCAAGCAGAAAGAGCAACGACCCAAGACGATGGTGTGCAGGCACTGGGTGATGGACTTGTGCATGAAAATGGACGAATGCGAGTTCCTGCACGAGCTGGATCCGCGCAAAATGCCCGAGTGCAGATGGGGTGAGAAGTGCCAGGTGCCCGACTGCTTGTTCAAACACACCAAAGAGGAAGACAGGGTGGAGTGCGCGTTTTACAAGCTAGGGTTTTGCAGAAAAGGACCCACGTGCAGGTTCAGGCACGTGCAGCGCCCGCCAGAAGAGTGCCCCGAAGAGATAAAGTGGGACGAAATTGACGATGCAAAGCAGCTCACCCTGACGGAGGTCACCACGATGGAGGAAGGGGTGGAGAAGAAGACAATGGTGCAGCACAATGAAAATTACAAGGTCGCAATCTGTAAGCACTGGCAGAACGATGGCAGTTGCCACTTTGGGGAAAAATGCCACTTTGCGCACGGGCAGCACGAGCTTCGAATGCGCACCGGGGAGGACGAGAACGAAGCTGGCGCGGGGGGGCCACCGAGAACATCTCTGTTGGAGCTCATTCAAAACTTTCAGCAGGCTGCGGTTAACGCGCCCCGAAACCCAATCAGCGACCACGGCACAGACCTACAGACCCCTGATGAGGAGTCTGTGCCAGATCGCCCAGGTCACCCCGCTTACTTTGTAGTTCGGGCTTCCTCCCCCAGTCAAGTAGCGGCATCACTTTTGCACAGATGCTGGTCCGTGCTTCCGTGTTTTATGAGTAAACTGAATGAAGCTTTTCATCGCGCGCCACGAGTATTCATCTTCTTCGCCTCTGAGGAGGACAGCTTGTTTATGGGCTGTGCAGTCATGACTGCGCCGGTTCAAATGGCGAGGGATGTACCTTTTGTTAACTTACCTCCTGCGGCCATGGGATTCTCGTTTCTTGCTCAGATCGAATGGCTCTACATCTGTGAGCTCCCGTTCCAAAAAACAGCGTTTCTGATGTCTTGGGAGGAAGAGGTGCTTCTGGATCTTCCAGTCTCCATGTCGTTCGAATGCTCCGCCCTTCATCCTACAGTCGGTCACGCCCTCATGGTCATGATGTACCGAGAAAGTTTCATAACAGTGGACGTTAACCAACTACCCAGCAATGTCTCGCTCTCTGTGCATATGGAAGGCCCCGACCCCAATCTCTACACCCAGGTGGACGAGCACATCCAGGCAATGAAAGAGTACACCAGGGAGAACCCCGGCTACTTGCGCGAGCTCCGCGGCCGCGGGCCAGGGGAGCAGTCAGGGGGCGCTTTGCTCGGTCCGAACGGTGTTCCTGTCGGTCCGGGGAGTATCCAGGTGCCCGACCGGCCGGCGGTTCTTATGGGATGCACATCGCGCCACTTTGTGCGAGAAATGCTTCACAGGCATCTTTTGGCCGGGCCAGAATCCAATAAATCTGACATGTCCGTGATCCAGCGTGGCACGTACATTATTCTCTTCGATCACGAAGACAACAAGATTCACGGCATCTTTGAAGCCCTCTCGCCCGCAGAAGAGCTTGTGGAGCCCAACGCGTTTCGGAACAACGATGCAGATATGGACTCAATTAGTGAGTTACCTGTCCAGGTTAGGGTTCGAAGGGCGATGAACACCCCGCCCATCCATGCACGCCAGGTACCCATCAATATCCTGCAGACCGATGGAGGAGAATCTGCTAGCTTTCAGCGCATCGCTGCCCCGCAAATGCAGTACATTGCCAATCTCTTCGCGCAATCCGCCGGCAACCGTAATCGCAACAACAAACAACAGGGCGGAGGTGGTGGAGCGGGAGGAGGAAATGCCGGAGGAGGCGACCGCGGCCCATCCGATTATCCTCCGGGCATTAGTGTCCACGATCTACCGTCCAAGGCCGACAATATTACAAGGACCGTGGTTATTAACATTCCATTTCGGGACCAATTCAGAGCTGCCCATCGTCTTATTGGCAAGGCCGGAGCAAGAATACAGCCCATCAAGGAAACTGGTGTGAGGTGCACGGTGAAGGGTCTTGGGGTCAGTTCGGACAGTGGCCAAAGAGAAATTCATGGTCCCATGCAGGTGATCTTTTTTTCCAATGACGCCAACAGCATGGCGCGCGCAGAACAGCTTATCCTTCGGATGGCAGAAGATCTCGAGAGGAGATATGAAGAATACGAACAGGTCGGGGAAAGTATGCGGGCTGCGAGAGGGGGGCGGGGCGGTGGAAGGGGCGGATATCAGAACGGCCCCGGGCGCTACGGTGGCGAAGGACGTGACTTTAGAGATGATAACTTTGATGGTGCTTCCGGCCCTGGCGGGGATCGCGAGCCGGATTGGCGCCGAAATGGCCCCCCTGGAGGCAGGCGGGGCGATGATCAATCGGTCATGTCCTCGGAACGGAATTTTCGCAACTCGCGCGACGACAACCACTCCGTTGGATCAATGGACAGGGGCGGCCGCGGTGGTTATCGCCGCGGCCCTCCGCCTCCTTATGCTCGCGATGATATGCAATCTGTTGCTTCGTCCGATGTCGGCCATGGCCGCCGATATGACAATGGGCCACCTCGCGGAGGGCGACGCGGGTACAACAATAACAGAGATGATAACAGTGAGCACTGGAATGACAGTTTCGACAATCGAAGCGATGGTCGCTCTGATTTCCGCGGAGATCGCGGTGGCTACCGCGGTGGCTATCGTGGCGGTGGTCGCGGCGGTCGAGGCGGGCGCGGCGGACGCGGGGGCCGTGGAGGGGGCGGGCATTTCCGTAACGATCGCTCGAGGTCCCCCCCGCGACAACGGTATTAAGAGGACACCGGCGCAACTTGAGTCTCGATAGCAAGGCAATACAATTGCGAGATGACGAATTTGTAATTCACATTTTTTGTAATTCTTCTTCATTCTTTTTTCTCAATCAAGTTTTCCACATCATCCGAGCTATTGGCAGAATTGCTCCGGACAATTGCATCGCTCTGCCGGCAAACAAGGGACTACTGAAGTGGGGAATGGGGAGGGGGGAGAGAAAACCAATCAACGGTTGTGAGGTACAAACAAACTGCGTTTCACTGTCAGTACAGATCTTCAAAAAAGGGAAATGAAACGCTCTTGGGCCGTCTTCAAATAGAGCTACACCTAGGAGAGGAGCATCCGAGCCAGTCGGAGGAATCTCCAAGCGCTCAACCACTCCCGGTGCTCTGTGCGAGACTGGCCACTTCGGACGTCTCCTCTGCGTCCATATCTAACTCGCGGTCTTCATCATCACTGCTCACATCCTCCTCCTCGTCGTCGTCAGCTCCGAAAAGAGAGTGCATTACAGAAGAGAGAAACCCGCGCTCTTCACTGTGTTGAGCTTGGCCAGAACTTGCATGTGCGGCTGCTTTTGCGACAGCTCCAAGCTCTGCAGCAGCATTTTGCAAATTCCCCACAATCGCTTGCTTTTGCTGTTCTAGAGCCATGGCTTTAATTTGAGTCTGCGCATCCTTGAGCTGCTCGCGCAACTGACTTGTGTAACCCAGGTGAAGCCTTGCTTCACTAAATCGTAAACGTCGCTCGGACTCCAACTCCTGCGCCAAGCGGTTTCTCTCAAGGAGAATAACATCGATTGACTCCCGCCGCTCCAGACTACTAGTTCGCGGTCGTCTGAGCTCGGTCGAATTCCGCTTGGACTCTAAGGTTTGATCTGCGCTAATTTCAGCCCCAGCCGAGGCTCGATCTTGCGAGCCTTTAGGTGAAACCGGTCCTTGGTTTCTCTCCTCCAGTAGCTCGAGGACTCTCTGCTCTTTTTCGTGCAACGCGTTTCGAAGTTGGGCATTCTCTTTCAGCACGCCGTCCAGTTCCGAATCTGCCTTCGAATACATGGACTGCAGGTGCTCTCTATGGTCCTCTATCCGTTGCGCCTGAGCCGAAACTGTCCGGTACTCCTCCTGGAGCTTGGATATATACTTCAATACGCCGTCCTTTTCTAGCAGCATCTCGATGGTCTCCCGGAGAGCAATTATCGTCATATCCTTCTCTTCGTTGATCCGCCGCAACAACTCTTCTTGGTCGCTCGCTTGAAGCTTGCTCGCCTGCAAGCTATCCACACTTCCGTTTTCAACAGCTTGCGCACCGTGCTGCAGCTCATTAGTATCGTCAGTTTGTTTGTCTGGCAGGGCGTCCAAAGCTTCGCGAATCTGCTCCTTCTTCGTCGTATCGCGGACGAGCTCGAGAGGCACTCGGCCTTGATTATCCTTTGCACTGGAGTTGGCCCCCATCGAAACCAACACCTTGACGCACTCAAGCTGACCGCTCTCACAGGCTTCGTGCAGCGCTGTCATTCCTTTGGCGTTCTTATCTTCTAAATTCGCGCCACCATCCTGCACAAGCGCGCTCAATATTTCACTTGCGTTTCTCCCGAAAGATGCCGCCCAATGCACTGGCCGTCCCAGGGCAGGGGTTCCATCTTGCGCGCCGGCAGAAATGCCAGCAGCAAGAAGCTCTCGAACACCTTTTGCGTCACCAATGGCAACTCGGCCGAAGAGCTCCTGCTCTAAAGCAGCATACACGGGGCCAGACTTTGCCTGCCCGTCCTCGCCTTGTACAGCGCTAGCTTTCCTTCCATCACATTGCTTTGCAGCTGCGACAACCTGCGGGGTTACCTTGGCACCTAGTTTGAGTAAAGCACGAACACAATCCAGCCTTCCGTGGCCAGCAGCCAACGCAAGCGCAGTTGGCTTGCTGTCATTACCTTTCTCGTTGCCATCATCGCTCACGGAATCTTCCAATGGCTGCTCCAACATGGGATCGCTAGAGCCCACAAGCTGCTGCAGGACATCTGCTCGGCCATCGCGGCACGCCTGCGCTAGAAGCGTGCGTCGCGCCTCATCAGGCACTACACCACGCATTGCAGCCGATCGGTTCTCTAACACCAACCAAGCTCTCGAGATCACAACAGGTACAGCAGCTCAAATCAAGAAAGGCGACCAGATTTCGAGCATCTACGTACGCGCACGTAAAAAAGCACGCTTCAAACTTTGAAGGCTTTACAGTCAATCAACTCACAAGCGTGATCTCCGACACTCCGTAGACCAACTATCAGCGTAAAGCTTCTCCAAGTCGGCTCGAAGCACGGCAATAGTCTGAATTGTCTGAATATCGTATCCAAAGGGCTCCAAAAGTGCGACTTTCCACGCCGAGAGCAGCTCCAGTTCGTCCGAATCTCAAACCACTTTCGATTTAGAATCAATTATTTCGCCTTCAACTCGTTTTCTTCGCAGCCAGACGATCAAAAAACTTCTTGGCACCTCTCTGTCTGTCCTCTTCTCAGACAAACTCTTTCGGTGCACACAGAAGGAGTCCCCTCACAAAGACTCAGTCTCCTCACTTCAGTTTCATCAACACAGTCCTAACTGTCCTAGCTCGAGAGTACCGTCGCATACGCGCGTACGGTAGTACCTGTGGGTTCGCGTACGTGTGAATCCTAGCGTCGCTTCATAGCGGAAACCTAATGTTGCGTAAGAGGTTCTAGCCAGGATGATATGGAGACGGTTGGCTTATCGATTATGGTAGAAAAGAGCTAGGAGGACCACGTCACTGCGCGAAACGATAGCGAATGAGAGAACTATAGATTGTTCGTGAAGCGTTCACGAACGAGGCTGGTACACGAGATTAG